>CM062284.1:1826629-1829129 GCA_031216635.1 Dissostichus eleginoides | reverse complement strand
AGTAGCATCAGTAGCATGACTGACTATTACAATTTCTATCAACTTGGCCTGCCAAGTCTCTCCACTAGAGGACACTCTCGTTCCAACAAAAGGACGACGTGCCACTGCAAACTGTAGGACACAGCAAGAGATCTCCTCTCTATGAGTCAAATCCAGCACAAAGCATGTCCAGACTGAATAAAGCAGACTGTATGCGTGACATGACTCCCAAATCTGTCACATCAGTAGGCATCAGTAGCATCAGTAGCATCAGTAGCATCAGTAGCATCAGTAGGCATCAGTAAGCATCAGTAGCATCAGTAGCATCAGTAGCATCAGTAGGCATCAGTAGCATCAGTAGCATCAGTAGCCATCAGTAGGCATCAGTAGCATCAGTAGGCATCAGTAGGCATCAGTAGCATCAGTAGGCATCAGTAGCATCAGTAGGCATCAGTAGGCATCAGTAGGCATCAGTAGCATTAGTAGGCATCAGTAGCATCAGTAGCATCAGTAGCATCAGTAGGCATCAGTAGCATCAGTAGGCATCAGTAGCATCAGTAGCATCAGTAGGCATCAGTAGCATCAGTAGCATCAGTAGCATCATAATAGTGTTTGTGTTGCAGAGCCTCCTCACAGGAAACACCCGCTCAGAACAAACTGTCGCCTCAAACTGGACAAGCTGGAGCAGGTCTGAGAAGCATATTTATTTATTTGTACTGTTATTTTCAATTTGTGTTTTCCTTTTTTCCTTTACTTATTTTATTTACTTAACTTGTTTTTACTTTATTTCTTTTCTTTTCTATTTTTTCTTTGGCATTTGAAGGAATGCAACTATTATTTGATTTTCCTTCATTATGTTTTTATAATTTGTTTGTATTTGTATTATTGTCATTATATTATTGAGCTCTGTGTGATGTCAGCAGTTTGAGGTCACATGCTGCCTCAGGCCTCTGTTTCTGTTCGCTGAAAACTTTCCTCCAAATCTGTTAATTATTCTGTTTTTAAATTATTTAAACAATATATTTTATTCTTCATGATTTCAGGAAGTTCTCAAATATGTATAAATATAGAAAAAACATTTATTTAATATCAAACATGGAGCAGAAACTCAGAGTGACAGCATGCACGTACACCACTGTGTATTGATCTGTGTGTGTGTGTGTGTGTGTGTGTGTGTGTGTGTGTGTGTGTGTGTGTGTGTGTGTGTGTGTGTGTGTGTGTGTGTGTGTGTGTGTGTGTGTGTGTGTGTGTGTGTGTGTGTGTGTGTGTGTGTGTGTGTGTGTGTAGGCTCTGTGTGTGTTAGGCTTGCAGCTCTCTGGCTCTCAGCAGCAGATCCTCCTCTGCAGACTGAGAGCCGACGCTGCAGGGACCGTGGCCTTCGCAGGTAACACTAATACCTTATAGATACCCTTAAACCCCCCTTAAAGATACCCTTAAATCCCCCTTAAAGATACCCTTAAATCCCCCTTAAATTGCCCTTAAATCCCCTTTAAGTTAACCCTTAAATACCCCTCACTGATGCATTATCTTTATGTAACCCTTAACATCTTCTCCTGTGATGTGATGTAGCCTCTGAGATGGGATCTGAAAGCTTCACACAGACACAGACCAGAGCCACAGATTCATACGCTGGTCATGTTGTACCGTGTTGGTTGTTTAGCCTCCCTTTTGATTATTTTGCATCAATTTCAGCTCAGATTCTGTCTCTTTGGTAGTTTTGCTTCACTTTATGCACATGTGGCTTCTGTCTTTGTCGTATTCCCTCTTTTTGGTTATTTGGCTTTTTTTCGTATCACTTTGTTTTCAAATTGCATCTTTTTTGGGTTTATTCTCTCGGTTTTTGTCACTTTTTTGTAGTTGTCTTGCTTCTCTTTTTGGAAATGTTGCGTAGCTTTACAAACACAGCGTCAGTCTTATTCTCTCTTTTCTGGTTTTTGGCATATCTTTTTAGACGTGTGTTTTTTGGTACATTTTTGTTGTTTACCGTTTGATTCCCTTCTTGGTTGTTTGTGGGTTTTTTCATCACTTTGCAGACATTACATGTCACATTTCTTTCATATTCGCTCTCTTTTTCGTAATTTTGCATCGCTTTATATACTTTTTGCATCTGTTTTTGGTTGTTTTTGCTTCTTTTTTGTATTTTAAAACCTGCATATTTGTGTAATTTGTGTTTGTGCAGATTTTGAGAGTCAGGTGCGGGATCTGTTCAGGTCTCAGCTGGAGGACTCGAGCTTCTCGTCTGAAGATCTGTCCGCTCTGTTGGAGTCGCCGAACACTCGGGTACGAGATCACTGCAGAATCAAAGAAATGATGCAGAAAACAACAACAACTTTATGAGAAACATTGAAGCATTCTGAAAAGGGGGAAAAATAAAACAAAGCTTTCATGATTCGGTACATTTAGAACAAACATAATGACAATATAGAGAATAGTATTCAGTGTGTTCCTGCAGCAGGAAGTGACCCGCTCTCTCAGCTGATCACATCGACCTCATTGATCTGTTGGTGTGAGAAGCGTCCGA
>CM062284.1:1821629-1824129 GCA_031216635.1 Dissostichus eleginoides | reverse complement strand
GGAGGTGATCCACCTTCTGGAGGCCGAGATCGCCGAGCTGAAGACTCTGAGGGCGGAGCCACCGGGGGTAACAACCAATAAGGTGACAGAGAATTGGGAAATTGGGGTCAATTCCAACAAATAAGGTGATCGACGGGACAAACGGAAGTCAAAGTCAACTTTAATGTCAATCCTTCAGTTTGTGTGTACAGACAGAGAGATCGAAATACCGTTTCCCATAAGACATAAATACAAGCACAACAATCAATACTGTCCATAGATACATTTATATAATGTAATATTAACCGCATCTAAAATAAAATGTAGTTTATTACCAAATTCAGCCAACTAATAAGGGGGACATTGGGACATTGGGACATTGGGACAAAAGGGACTGTGGATTTACTTTATTTGTTTTCTTAAATCCCCAATTCATCGGTAAAAACTCTTGGAAAATGTACAGAATTATCCAGTTTTTACTTTTATAAATGAGGTTAAAATCTAACCAACAAGGATTTCTTTTTTTGGGTAAAACTTCTAGGAGTATTTTTCTGACCCTGCTTCCCCTCCATGTTTTGATTTTTCCTCCATCATCATCTTCATCATCATCATCTTCAGTGAATCTTGGTCAGGGTTTTTTTGCTTGTTTTTCAGCGACGTCTCCTCTCTCTCCGTCCGGTTCATTTTACAGAAATCTGTCCAGCAACCTGCAGGTCAGCAGATCTGACGCTGACAGACGCTGCGCTTTCATTTAATGAGTCGCCAAAACACAAAGTGCTGACTCGGCTTTTTCTGACAGTGTCAAAATATTAAATGCACAATCCTAAGAGCACTTCCTCCCTTCAGCGCTGCACTGCAAACATATTTGAGAATATATCATGACTTTTCTCGCTGCATGTTTGAGCAAATCCTGAAATGTGGATACCTGGAATTCTTACCAATGATTGGAAGTTGTTTGCACTTAAATCTCAACAAATATGAACCCATTTGGCCTGAAGGGGGCGCTGTAATCAAAACTCAAAATGTTGAATTTTAGTTACAAACATTGGAAGGTCCCGGTGCAAATTTGGCCATAAATCTTCTAATCTGTCTAATTAAGATGTTTGATGTTAACCGATAGTAGGCGAATGAATCACAGAAGTTTTGGACATAAATGAATGAGCGCCCTGGGAAACTTTCTACAGACATACATTTCCATTTTCTTTTGATTACACCTTACTCTTTGGGCCTTTCATCGCAAAACTTACAAGACCACAAATGCTTTTATTATGCAAATCAAGACTTCATAACTGAAACTTAACGGCTCCAAAACCGAAGCCATTCTAGTTGGCACCCCAAGCCAGGTTCGGTCTTCCACCATCACCACCATCACCTTCTCCGGCCAGGACATTACCCTCTCCTCAACAGTCACCAACCTAAGTGTCAAAATGGACGCCCATCTGACCTTTGAGGCTCACATTAAACAGCTGTGCAAGAACTCCTTCTATCACCTCAGGAATATCGCCAAACTCCGCCCCACACTCACTCTGTCTGACGCCGAAAAGCTAGTCCACACCTTTGTCTCTTCCAGGCTGGACTATTGCAATGCACTCCTCATCGGATCCCTAACAGAAGCATCCAGAAGCTCCAGTACATCCAGAACAGATAATATGATCACATCACCCCCAAATCCTGAAATCACTTCACTGGCTCCCCGTGGAACTGAGGATCGAATTCAAGGTCTCCCTCCTCACCCACCAGTGTATCCATGGAACTGCCCCTCCCTACCTCAAGGACCTCCTCACCCCCCATACTTCCTTGCGGACCTCCCGCTCCAAAAAAGCCAACCTCCTCAGACCCCCCAGGACCAACCTCCTCAGACCCCCCAGGACCAACCTCCTCAGACCCCCCAGGACCAACCTCCTCAGACCCCACTGGACCAACCTCCTCAGACCCCCCAGGACCAACCTCCTCAGACCCCCATGACCAACCTCCTCAGACCCCCCATGACCAACCTCCTCAGACCCCCATGACCAACCTCCTCAGACCCCCCTAGGACCAACCTCCTCAGACCCCCCAGGACCAACCTCCTCAGACCCCCCAGGACCAACCTCCTCAGACCCCACAGGACCAACCTCCTCAGACCCCCAGGACCAACCTCCTCAGACCCCACAGGACCAACCTCCTCAGACCCCCCAGGACCAACCTCCTCTGACCCCACAGGACCAACCTCCTCAGACCCCCCAGGACCAACCTCCTCTGACCCCACAGGACCAACCTCCTCAGACCCCCCAGGACCAACCTCCTCTGACCCCACAGGACCAACCTCCTCAGACCCCCCAGGACCAAGCTCCGTACTATGGGAGACCGGGCCTTCTGCTCAGCTGCTCCCAGTCTGTGGAAGGCTCTCCCCGACCACATGAGAGCCCCACAGACCGTGGAGGCTTTTAAAAAAGGCCTCAAAACCCATCTGTTCAATAGAGCCTCTCCCTAGACCTTTTATTTGTTACTTCCCCTTTTTACTGCTTATACTCTTCACTCT
>CM062284.1:1814129-1819129 GCA_031216635.1 Dissostichus eleginoides | reverse complement strand
GGTCCCTGCTGGAGGCGGACTGTAAGTGATCTGAACCCAGCATGCCCTCCTTCCTCTGCATGACACCCCCCCCTCTCTGGAAGGAAGTGAACCTGCCTCTGAGGTTAACTGTCCTCCCCGTTGCAGTGCTGACCTTCTAGAAGATTCTACAACGTCTGCAAGACAACACAACAACAACAACAACCGTGAACCCAAACTGTCCTGAACCTCCTCAGACCCTCACTTCAAAGTCAACTTTATTGTCAATCTTTCAGTTTGTGTGTACAGACAGAGAGATCGAAATACCGTTTCAGATTCAAAAGATTCAACATTCAAAGGTTTTATTGTCCTATATAAGCTACAGTGTAGAAGAAGACTCTGAGGGCGGAGCCACCGGGGATAACAACCAATTAAAGTGACAGAGAATTGGGGAATTCGGGTCAATTCCAACCAAAAAAGGTGACCGACGGGACAAGCAGAAGTCAAAGTCAACTTTATTGTCAATCTTTCAGTTTGTGTGTACAGAGAGATCGAAATACTGTTTCCCACAATCCTGAGGAATACAAAATACAAATATATATAATACAAATATGTATATACCTATATATACACAATCAACAGACACATTTATACATATGCACACATTAAGACATGAATAAAAGCACACTTCCTGCTTCTCTCTGCATGAATCACTGCCATTGATCCATGCACTCCTTATTGTGAGCACAGCAGAGGGTTTCTTTAGCATTACATCTGCAGATCTCTCTGAAAGCAGAGCTTGAAACGAGCAGCTTCATGCGTTCTACAGGTCCCTACTCTGTAAGGAAATGGACTGTATTAACATTTAGATTTTGGCCAATTGACGTTTGTTTGTACAGGATAACAGACTTCTGTTCATCTGGAGATTTACGGACTATTTGGGTTTGGAAACACCTGCAGAACCACATATTTTGAAAAGACATGCAGTTAAAGTTAGCTGTGCTTCAGGTCTGTTGCAGAGCTTCCACGTTAATGCGTTCTTAGGTTTTCTTTAGCATTTAGAGATGGTGCCAAATGAAAAAGTGAGTGATGCACAGACTCCCAGAGCGTTGGTTCAGTCCTTCAGATTTGACCCATCCTCTGTCTCTTTAGCATCAACCAATACCTTCCTTTAACGAGCAATAAAAGGGAATATCAAACTTCATATACAGTCGGCATTACCTGTAGCTAAGAGCGAGTTAGAAAACACGACCTGTAGCTGCACGTCTCTCTGTTACTAGCTTTATGTTTGAGAGGCTGGATGCTGTAGATTAGACAACGAATCATCGAGCATCACAAGAGGAGGAACCCCGAAAGAACTCTTACGTCCAAATACGGGGTGAACAGAAACGCTAAAGGAGTCACGATATCCGTCCGGGAATGTCGTAAAGCAGCGATGAATAAAGGACAGCCTGATTGGACGCTTTAGACGCTTTCATCATGTGTGGACTTATTTGCTGTGTTTCCTCTGTCTTTGTCTGAGTAAATGTTCTGGAACAAACTGTCATGGGTTCTTCTTTGTTAAGAGAAAACGTTTCATTCATTCTTATTTTGGTTCAGCCACAATTTAAGATTGAGAGAAGTCGAGGCAAACAGAAGCACCAGATATAGTCTAAAGAGCTTTGTTTGTGTTTGTCACAAGTTAGATGTGAAATATCATCCGTGCAATGTTGTGAAAAAACAGCTCAGAGTTTCCAGAGTTTGGATGTCAATGCTTCCTCGAACATATCAAGCCTGTTTTTACTCATGTGACACGACAACATGGTGACTGAGATGAAGGCACTTTTTGTTTTAACATATTAAAGTGGGACTCTGGGCAACGTCTCCAAAGAGATGTAGTGTGTCCAACACTTTGAGATTCTTGCATCAAACCATTGCAACCGTTGCTTCTGAGGTTGCATTCAGACACTACCTTTTCCAGAGAGTCAGTAGTTTCTGCACATCAACAGCATCAAAAAAGGCAGTTTTTGTTCCAAGACTTATGTTTGGGGCATTTGATGTCTTAATTGACAGCTGATAATAGAGAGATTATGGGTAAACGTTCAAATATGTATAATAGACTCATATTAAAGTGAACATCTTGGGGTTTCATAGGGACACAAGAAGACATTTATAGATATCAAGTTGGGCTTTGAAAGACTGGGATGGACATTTCTAAATATGCACGACTGCTGGTGACAGAAAAGCAGCAATATGGGGCATGACCTTCTGCTAGTCTGTTTTATAAATATCAGATGATATCTTAAATGAAGGCAGGATGTGAGCGTCGTTCCATAATCAACAGCTGAGATTCAGGAGACCTTTCCATCACTGTGTGTGTGTGTGTGTGTGTGTGTGTGTGTGTGTGTGTGTGTGTGTGTGTGTGTGTGTGTGTGTGTGTGTGTGTGTGTGTGTGTGTGTGTGTGTGTGTGTGTGTGTGTGTGTGTGTGTGTGTGTGTGTGTGTGTGTGTGTGTTCTTTACAATCACCTATAACTGGTTCTCATAACAGTCCTTGTTGCCTGGAGACGTGCTCGGCTTTCTTTTTTAAATCAGAAAGCTGCATAAACCTCTGTCTTCTGCACACACACACACACACACACACACACACACACACACTAGACAACAAGATGATGATAGAGTAGTACATATTTGTATAATAAAATATACCTAAGTAATAATAATTCAATAACTAGGTGGCAAAAATAAGGAAGGAATGAAAATAAATACTAATTAAAATAATAATGATCTATTTTTTCTTTCTCTATGAACTCGCTCACCGCTCTCCAACCTGTTTCCTTCTGATTCATTCATTCATCCTTCACAATAAAAGCCTCTGAGTTTATATTTCACATTGAATGACTCTTCGCTCATTACATTTAGAAATAAGTGAGCGCTGAACGTCCAGAGACAGATTCACTCTGTGTTTCTAATGGAGATGAAAATACACCTGGAAACAGATTTATCTTTATTTAGCTTCAGGATAAATGAGAAGTCAGAGTTCGTTTTAATCACAGAGCATTTTATTTAATGGGGAGATTACTAATAAAACGTGTTTAAAGCACTCAGATATGCAACACGATGTGCTTCATATACACGCACACATATAGATATATTTACCCTTTTATAAAAAATATATACCCACTAAGGTGTTAAAATGATTCATGTGAATTATTATTACATTCATTTTCCCGGTTACTGGCAGCCTTCAAATCGTAGCATTTAAAACATATAAACGACCCAATTCAAAGGTTTTAAAAGCTGTTCAAATGTTTGCATTAAGATCTTTTTATTGCGTTATTGGCTCCACATTTTGAAAGAAATCTCAGTTATAACCTTATTATTATATAATACGGTGCTAAAGTAGTTTAGTTTATTTAGTTATAGTGTCGTGGACAGTCCCCATCGATGAACTGTCACAAAAACAGTAAATGGAGCAGCTTGAGCCGACATGGCTAATTTCCAGCTGTAGCCAGATGGAAATACACACCCTTACAATCACAACATATCAACAGCATTAGTTATAAAAAAATATAAAATAAATTAAAAAGGATGAAAGACAAGAAGATACAGGCGAGAGGATAAGAGAGAACAATACACAACACACGTTACTACATACAGTACATGTCACATAGAGCACATCACAATCACATAACAGAAACGAGGGGTCCATGATCACAACATGTAACACAACATGTAACACAACATGTATCACAACATGTAACACAACATGTATCACAACATGTAACACAACATGTATCACAACATGTAACACAACATGTAACACAACATGTATCACAACATGTAACACAACATGTAACACAACATGTATCACAACATGTATCACAACATGTATCACAACATGTAACACAACATGTATCACAACATGTAACACAACATGTAACACAACATGTAACACAACATGTATCACAACATGTATCACAACATGTATCACAACATGTAACACAACATGTAACACAACATGTATCACAACATGTAACACAACATGTAACACAACATGTAACACAACATGTAACACAACATGTATCACAACATGTAACACAACATGTAACACAACATGTAACACACACGCCATACTCAACACAGACCAGTGTGTGCAGGTGTAGTTCTCAGTGAACCATGTTTTTAAGTGAGCTGTGAAGGTGGTGTGTGTGTCTTTGTACTGTTTGTGTGGACGTTAAGGGGCGACTGAGAAGAGGTTTCTGCGTCTTTAGGTGCAAATGTTATAATATTTTAGGGAATATTACATAGCGTGTGAATGTGTGGTGATGACTCAGAAGGAGCTGAGGTGAAAACCATGAAGCGAAATCAGGACGACACGACGGAAGCTCCAGCTGAGAGCCTGCGTGTGTGTGTGTGGTGTGTGTGTGTGTGTGTGTGTGTGGTGTGTGTGTTAATGCAGCTAAGTGAATCACAGTGGGTTAAGAGACCTCAAATCTGAGGTAACAGCAGCTCAGAACCTGCAGAAAACATGACGTTACGTAAAAATATAAATGCAAAACACTTTTGCATAAAATATGCAAAATATCGTGAAAATCTGAAAGAAAAATTAAACTCTCTGATTGGTTAGCTGGCCGCCTCTGTTGTGATTGGTCAACAGCTTAGAGATGGCCCGCCCCTTAGCCTGTCTTGTACAATTTGTTGGAGCGCTAGCCAATAGGAGCAGGAGTGTTACATAGTGATGTCACTGTGTTCAGGAAGTAAACAAGGAGTCCAGAACCAGAAGGCAGCATCTCCCTGGTTCTGTTGGTCCCTGAAGGCAGCATCTCCCTGGTTATGTTGGTCCCTGAAGGCAGCATCTCCCTGGTTATGTTGGTCCCTGAAGGCAGCATCTCTCTGGTTATGTTGGTCCCTGAAGGCAGCATCTCCCTGGTTATGTTGGTCCCTGAAGGCAGCATCTCTCTGGTTATGTTGGTCCCTGAAGGCAGCATCTCCCTAGTCCTGTTGGTCCCTGAAGGCAGCATCTCCCTGGTTATGTTGGTCCCTGAAGGCAGCATCTCCCTGG
>CM062284.1:1769129-1804129 GCA_031216635.1 Dissostichus eleginoides | reverse complement strand
TTCAGTTTAGACTTTGACGCATACTGTCCCCCTGAGTGGACATATAAAACAATTGTTTTCTATAAAAAGAAACCAAAGTTCAAATCTTGTTTGTCCTGAGAGAAATCAAAACACTTGAAGCGTCTCTATTGCTGGTGTTTCTGAGCCTCTGCGACGCGCTGAGTTCAAACAGCGGTTATGTAATTCCATTTTCCCAAAGTGAAAGAGAGCAGATTAGGATGTTCAGATAATCTGCAGCTCAGCGTCAGCGTGACGCACTCTCTCAGGGCGGGGGGTCCGAGGCCTGCAGGACATAGAGGGAAATAAGAGGAACCATGTTGTTTTTAGGACAGTTCTATCTGTTAAAACACCTCGTTGTTGTTTCAGCCGTTCGAGCTCATCTCCCTGTTTGCATTACTGAAATATAATCTTAATCTTTCAATATAATCTTTATCTAAATGTTAATGCAAACGTTTCGGTCCATTTCTGACCATATTTAATTGAAGATTAGCTTCTTTGGTGTTTGGTGTTCTTGGTGTTGAATCAAATAATCTGTGTCTGTAGATTTCTCCTAAATTCACCAACCGTAAGAATTACATTATGCCTCGTTTGCATATTTATGTGTGCGTCACTCTTTAGTGTCCCTGGTCTCCAGCTGTGTGCGTCACTCTTTAGTGTCCCCTAGTCTCTCAGCTGTGTGCGTCACTCTTTAGTGTGTCCTGGTCTCCCAGCTGTGTGCGTCACTCTTTAGTGTGTCCTGGTCTCCCAGCTCTGTGCGTCACTCTTTAGTGACCCCTGGTCTCCCAGCTGTGTGCGTCACTCTTTAGTGTCCCCTGGTCTCCCAGCTGTGTGCGTCACTCTTTAGTGACCCCTGGTCTCCCAGCTGTGTGCGTCACTCTTTAGTGTCCCCTAGTCTCTCAGCTGTGTGCGTCACTCTTTAGTGTCCCCTGGTCTCCAGCTGTGTGCGTCACTCTTTAGTGTCCCCTGGTCTCCCAGCTGTGTGCGTCACTCTTTAGTGTCCCCTGTCTCCAGCTGTGTGCGTCACTCTTTAGTGTCCCCTGTCTCTCAGCTGTGTGCGTCACTCTTTAGTGTCCCTGGTCTCCAGCTGTGTGCGTCACTCTTTAGTGTCCCCTGGTCTCCAGCTGTGTGCGTCACTCTTTAGTGTCCCCTGGTCTCCCAGCTGTGTGCGTCACTCTTTAGTGTCTCCTGGTCTCCCAGCTGTGTGCGTCACTCTTTAGTGACCCCTGGTCTCCCAGCTGTGTGCGTCACTCTTTAGTGCCCCTGGTCTCCCAGCTGTGTGCGTCACTCTTTAGTGTCCCCTGGTTCCACTGTTGCGTCACTCTTTAGTGTCCCCTGGTCTCCCAGCTGTGTGCGTCACTCTTTAGTGTCCCCTGGTCTCCGATGTGTTTTGAGCTTCTTCAGCATTTTTTATTTGCAGCATTTGGTTTCTGCAGCTTTTAGTAAACGCTGCGCATGTCTCCTCAAGCTGCTGAATGTTCTCTAAACGCTGCATGTCTCCTCAAGTTGCTGAAGATGTTTCTTCATGTGGAACATTTGGGTTTTTCTATCTGCATCCTTTCTGAATCTGTTTCTCCTGATGGAGGAGCTTTGGGTCAAACTGTAACTTCAGAAGCTTCTTTTTGTGTGTGTTTCTCTTCATGCACGTAATCTGTTTCAAACTGGTTGAACTATCAGAAGCGTTCTGATTCGGTCGTTGCTCCCCGGAGTCCGGATCTCTCTGACGTCACAGACGGTCATCTCTTGCGTGCCGCTCTCTGAACACGAAACAAATCTGTTGACGACCTGCAGCTTACGTAACCTTCCCCGCGGACAAAAAAGCAGCACAGGGCAAAAACAAACACATAATGCATGCTCCTAATACCCTGCACCACATAATCCACTGACATGGAATATGGAGGGGGGGATGGATATTTGTGCAATTCATATTATGGACGTGTGCTAGCTGGTTTTTCTTTTTATGTAAGAGGATTTGTCCCGGGTGGCACGAGTCGCCCAAACGCTCATCGGTCCAACGAGCCAATGAGAGGCCGCGGACGCTTTGACGTACATAACGAGAGTCTTTTGGGCCGGGGGGGATTTGGTCGCTTCAGGAAGGACGAGAGATTAAAGCAGTTTGCCATTTTGTGCACAAATAAAATCAAAGAAAGGAGATGAATCTGTTCTGCAACGGGGCGTTCAAGCATTAAACATTTAGACTCGTCATTGCTCCCAAAATGTCGAAGGTTTCTAGCCTTCCCAAATCTGTAATTGTCCCTTTAACAAAGACGACTGAACTGTTTACTCCCATCTTCTTATTGTCTGTGTGCCTTTTGAATCCATTTATTTCTCCGTATGCAAACTTAAACACACAAACCGTTGGCGAATAAAAACACAAAAATGCAAATATCCAATATTTTATGTAACCTGGAGGTTTGAAGCTTCACCAAATACATAAATACTTAAAACATATATGGTTGCTCTCACAAATAACCCCATGATGTTTGAAGTAATAACTCAAAGTATGACAAAAATACAAATTAGAGTTTATCTTTCATTTAGTTCATTTAGCCCTAATTGGCTTTTTCCTGCAAGAAATGCTTATTTCACTCAAGATTCTCCTATATATGTATAAAGATTACGAATATCTGAGTCCTCCGACTTTCCCAAAACAAGAAAATAACAGTACGTATATATACAGTACATCAACTGGTCATCCGTCCATCTTCAGGAAGCAGTTTCAGAGGAGGGTCCCAAACCTCCCTTCCCCCCCAATAACAAGTCCTTAAGATGCAGAACACCCTCCGGAGGAAAACATCCTGCTCTTGGATAATAAGAGAGGGTTGGAACGGAGATTAATAAACATTGTTTTTGATTTACAGCTCGTCTCTTTACCTCCGAGCCATCAGATTGTTTTGCTACCTATTGCCAGGTGTCACTGTTTGATTCTCCATTAGCAAACACTTCAGATAGTACCGTGTGCTTTTTGGTTCGAGGTGAAACGCTAGCTTAGCCAATGGTCAAATCTGCTGACCACTCAGAACTACGTGCACGGACTATTTTCAGATAGCCGAGCTACGACAATAAGCCATTACAAATTGTTCTATTAGCTTCTTCAAAATGAGCAGCCCGCAAACCTACGATCCACAAAGCTCGGACGTTCCTATGTTTGGTTGCTGATGAAAGGATTCAGCAGGTGTTGTGTTTGATGTGATTTGATGGCAGTCTTGATGTGAGGGTAACTATCGGCAGAAAACAAAATGCTAAGTAAGTTGACACACCTTGGCAACAAAGCATACATCAGCTTATCTGTTGAAGACACCTACGTTAGCTTGTTAGCTAGTTGTTAGCTTGTTTGAGAGTCTTCTATACATATGAATCACCCTAGCTTCACATTATCACTTATATTCTCACCTCCTGCATTTAAACCTAGTCTTTGCACACTTTACCCGGCCTGACAGACTTGTTAAGCTTCCTCACATGGCTCTGTTTTGCAGTTTTATGTTTTTATACATTACTTGCGCTCATGTCCTTTCTTAGCACGTGTCCATGTTGGTGCGAGCTGTGATTATTGACCATAACATCTTCTCTTCTTTAACCCAGCATGTTCTTATCCACCATCTGATGCACTACCACCTCTTTAGCAGCAGCTCAGTCCCAGTTATCTTAAAACTTTGTAATAGAAACACTAATGTGAGTCCAAATGTCTTTCCATTCCCTGCATGAAATCAGACGTGTTGTTGTCCTCTCCGTCTGATAAGGAACAGGACCCTGAACGCATCATTCAGTCAGTGGAGGATGTCTTTAGTGGGTTGTGTTGAAGTCCCTCGGGCTGAAGATGCTGCAGGAGATGACGGGAAGTTGGAAGGATTCTTGGAGTTCCTAGGAAAACATAAACAAAAAAACATGAGCAAAACTTGTCGTGCAATTGTTGTGATATTGTCCTGTTCTGTTTTCCATTTGTTTGAGAGCGTGTTGAACGCTCTCAAACACAAGACGTTTCTGACAAAAGATAGAAAGCTTTGGAACATTTGAAATGACAAGTGTAGACGATCATTCACCTGTAAATATGTAACTCTTAAGAGCTAATGCTAACGGCATGGCTTTAGGGTTGTGATGTTGATTGGTTAGTCGTGGATCACTGGGCATCATCAGTCTGGTCTGAGGCGCCATTATTTCAAAAACTCAACATATGGAAATATGTCGTACTAAACAAAAAGCCCATTAGTCTAACGGACCTTTATCCTGAAAGCAACAGCCTCTGATAATACTCTCTGGAGTTGGAGTTCAGTGGCTAGCATTACTTTCCAGACTCCTCGATGGCTTTGCGTGACTCATAAAGAAATACTTTTTATTTCGACTTCAAAAGCTCTTCTGTGTAACTTAGTTTAAACACCAAAAAAGTGTTTTGTGGGATAAAAGTCTGCCGGACTATTTCAACGATTGGGTCCTGGGAATATTGATCCATCGGTCAAGACTGAAATATCTCAACAAATATGAGATGTATTGGCATGAAATTTGGTGCAAATATCTATGATCCCTAGAGGATGAATCCTACTGACTTTAGTGATGTTCCAACTTTTCTTTACGTCATCTTCTGTTAAACTAAGCTCAATAAGGAAAAGGGGGATTTAGCTTTTCGGGATATTTTGGGGATTAGGGGTTTTGAAACCATAGGTCTTCAGAACTGACATTTCTCAATTATGAGATGAATTGGCATGACATTTGGTACAGACATCCTTCTTCCCTAGAGGATGAATCCTACTGACTTTAGTGATCCTTCAACTTTTCCTCACACCATCATCGGATCCTCACTCGGATAAATAACTAAGGAGTTTCCCGTCGGCCTCAGTCGTTGAATTCCCCTCGTTTTGATATGAAACATTTCTCTATTTGAGATCAACAGATTTGTTGTGGTGTCTGGGATGGATTTGCGGGTAAACAAACATCAGCTGAGATTTTTTATCAGCTTTTTTTGACACCATCCCACAAATCTCCATTAACGCCAACATCTGCCGGCTGTAAACCTTAACCCTGCAGCCTCTGGGGTGAGAGCCGCTGTCCAGCATACGTCAAAGGGATGAGCATCTGTGCAGCCATTCATTATTTCCCTGTCCTCTCAGGGTTTATGTTGTCACTTCATCTCAGTGATGCATGGGGGGGGGGGGGGGGGGGGCGGGGAGGGGATTTATAAAGGCTGGTTTCAGACCTTCATGCAGCCGAACAAGGGCTTTAAATCTGGGGTCCAGAGTTTGGGGGGAGGGGAGCCAACTCATGATGATTTATGCATTTTATAAATATGTATTATGTCATTTTACTGAGACAAACAAGTCTTACGTTTCAAGCAAAGATTGGCCATTCCCAAAGTGCTAAACAAGTCATACTGCAATTTGATTTTTGTTGACTAGCTGTAGTTTTTGTACGCAAATAAAATCATCTTTGGTTTATATTCTTTTCTAACTGGCTCACAGTAACGCAACATGCTATTTGTTGTTCTGTCCTGCAATTTGATTGGATGCTGCCTGATTGGTTTAACCATAATAGATGCAGGGATGAATTGTTGTAAGGTGCATTGGATGAAGTATGAAGTGATAAAGTGTGGTCTTGCTGGGAATGAATAACGCTAAAACAATTTGGTTTAAAGGCCAATTACTTAATTGGTTGCTTACCTTTGTTTTAATCTTTGTGCTTGAGGGAAGGTATCAAGTCTAAGTAAAGTCGTTGGTGTTTCAGTCCAAGTTTAAGTCTAAAGAGAAGCTTTTGTATCCCTGCAAGCGTCGTCAGTGATTGTTAACGTGGTCTGTACGTTGATGCAGCACTTTGGTCCAGACTGACCTGATAAATAATGGACAGATTGAGACATACATTTAGTTCAAATAGCAATAATCTCCAGAGGATAAATCCTAATGACCTTGTTGGACCTCTGACTTTAATCTAGTCACACCAACAGGTCAAAGATTAATGAGAAATCTCCACATCTACAAGATCAACTCATCCAACGTTTCCTACAAATATCCTTTGATGCTATGAACCTAATTAACATTATTTAGCACCAATAGAGGCTCGTCTCCAAACTGTTAGATTATTCACATCTCCTAGAAATGACATTCACAAGGTCAGTTTTCCCGATGTACGTAGACGTTTTTAACAGATCCTTAAATGTATTTTGCGAACATTTACCAGCATTTTTAAGAGAAAAGCCAACATTTCTGAGGGTTAGGAATCATTTGTTTAAATTATCCAAAGGACCCATGTTTTGATTTAGTATAATATCAAGTCTTGGGTTAAAATTAATACTTTTTATGACGAAACTTAAGTTTTGTTTGTATGTTTAGCTTTGGTTTCACACAGGACACATTGAAATTCCTGTATCAGACTCATTAGATGTGTTTGAGACGCGTCAAAATGAACGTAATCCAGGAGGGAATCCCTCGGAACAGAATCGACCATTTCCTTCAGACAGTTTTAGGAAACCAGGTTGCAAATGCATGATTTTTTTGTGTGCAATTCTCCAAGAAGTGAACTACGTATCCTTTTGATATCAGTATTGGTCCAGCAGTACGAGTTTGACAAAGATATTTAACAGAAACGTAATGTTTTAGTGACAGTCCTGCACAATCTCACATCTTGTGTTATTCAGATTTACAACAGCAGTTTTGCATCCAAACTACTGGTTAGACTTCATTTAAAGACTTCAGAAGCTGAACCAGAATTGGCAGAAAGCGTCAATTTAAAAATACCTCTACTTTACATTTTGCTGTCGACAGATCCTCCTGAAACGAATGAACGAGGTTTTGTTAATCTGATGATGACAGAACGAGCCCCGGACGCTCCGCTGGCCTCGCTGCGTGCCGTGCACTCAGACACATATCAGTAATAATTGATTTCCATGCATTTGCTTAATGGATTACAGCAGCACGACATCCCCTGCATGTTCGATGGGATCAACAGACAACCTTGACACAGAAAACCAGCTCTAACATCAGGACACACACAGATGTTCAGGAGGAGCTAACGGAGAAATGCTCATCTCTTTATGTCTGAATTAAGACATGTATATCCTTTTATTTACTGTATGTTCTTGGTTTGGTTCTTGATTTGATCCGGACTAAACGGACAATGTTCTGGAAATCCCATCTTTAGTTATCAGCTATTTGCTCATTTAGATCCAACCTAGATAACTGATCTCATGTAAGTTACATTAATAATGATCAACAAAACCAACCCAGTGCCAGAACTAAATGTGTGTTTATGCAAACTACGGATACGTTGAATCTTGGACTAAAGATATTAACATTTCTAGCTACATGTATGTCAACGTTGTAGTGCTGTTATAGAGTTTAAAAACCCCAAAAACTGACAAACAAACCTTTAACCACAATCATTCTGTACTTTCATAAGTTCCTTTTAATCTGCCTTAATTGAGTCGTTTAACTTTTTTCTGTCCAAAAGCTGCCACAAAATGATTTGCTTCACATATTTGTTCCAACTAAGTTTTGACTTGTTTGATTTTAGTGCAGAATAGCATTATCCTCTCTAAAGATACGGAGCCTCAAATCTGGAAAACTCTGGAAAGTACTCGTATTTTTCGTGGCAAAAATGGATGTATCCCCAATCCATGGTCTAATCTAGTCTCTGGGATTTGGGAACTGTTGTCAATTTATAGACTAAATGATCCCAAAAGATATTCAGTAGAGAAAAGTTATTGTTAGTTGCACTTTTTTTACTTTGAGGAATTTCGTAAGGAACTTTAAAACAGTGACGCGTCAGGACGAGGAATGTTTAGGCTCAATTTCTCAGAGATTTCCAAAGTGTCATTAGGGTTTTTATAAACTGTCCAAGTGTCCAACTTTATTCTGAAAAAAACTATTTTGTTAAATAAATATTAATTAGGGTTTTAGTTTTTCCCCAAGCTTTTAGACCATTTTCAGACTAACTAGTCATTTTCATCAAATGTAGGAATTTTGTATCTGCACTCAATTGGCTAGGGAGTGTTTCGGCTTATTTTAGAGTCATTTCCAACGTGTGAATTAAGGTTAGGGTTATGCTCTACAGTCATGAGGTTAGGGTTAGGGTTAGGGTTATGCTCTACAGTCATGAGGTTAGGGTTAGGGTTAGGGTTATGCTCTACACAGTAATGGGGTTAGGGTTATGCTCTACACAGTGATTGGGTTAGGGTTATGCTCTACAGTCATGAGGTTAGGGTTAGGGTTAGGGTTATGCTCTACACAGTAATTGGGTTAGGGTTATGCTCTACACAGTGATTGGGTTAGGGTTATGCTCTACACAGTAATGGGGTTAGGGTTATGCTCTACACAGTGATTGGGTTAGGGTTATGCTCTACACAGTAATGGGGTTAGGGTTAGGGTTATGCTCTACACAGTAATGGGGTTAGGGTTATGCTCTACACAGTGATTGGGTTAGGGTTATGCTCTACACAGTAATTGGGTTAGGGTTATGCTCTACACAGTAATGAGGTTAGGGTTATGCTCTACAGTAATGAGGTTAAGGTTATGCTCTACAGTAATGAGGTTAGGGTTATGCTCTACAGTAATGAGGTTAAGGTTATGCTCTACACAGTAATGGGGTTAGGGTTAGGGTTATGCTCTACACAGTAATGGGGTTAGGGTTAGGGTTATGCTCTACACAGTAATGGGGTTAGGGTTAGGGTTATGCTCTACACAGTAATGGGGTTAGGGTTATTCTCTACACAGTAATGGGGTTAGGGTTAGGGTTATGCTCTACACAGTAATGGGGTTAGGGTTATGCTCTACACAGTAATGGGGTTAGGGTTATGCTCTACACAGTAATTGGGTTAGGGTTAGGGTTATGCTCTACACAGTAATTGGGTTAGGGTTAGGGTTATGCTCTACACAGTAATGGGGCTAGGGTTAGGGTTATGCTCTACACAGTAATGGGGTTAGGGTTATGCTCTACACAGTAATGGGGTTAGGGTTAGGGTTATGCTCTACACAGTAATGGGGCTAGGGTTAGGGTTATGCTCTACATTGCAGTATTTTGGTCTTCTCGAAAGTGTTTCCTACCTCCTGCAGACCCTCATTCAGCAGCTCTTGATCGTAAAAGTAAAAGTAAGAGTTCAGATCGGCTTCCTTCAGACCAGAGTGCTCCTCTTCTCGCGCTCAATTTCTCAGAGATTTCCAAAGTGTCATTAGGGTTTTTATAAACTGTCCAAATGTCCAACTTTATCCTGAAAATATGAATTGGGGTTTTTTCCCCAAGTTTTTAGACACTTTATAGACTATCTCATAATTGTCATGTTAGGAATTTTGTGTCGGCACTAAATTGGAATGTCGGCTTATTTGGCTCATTTTCAGAGTAATTTCCAACTTGTGAATTAGGGTTAGGATTATGCTCTAAAGTAATGGGGTTATGGGTTATGCTCTAAAGTAATGGGGTTATGGGTTAGTGTTATGCTCTACATCGCAGTATTTTGGGTTTATTGATCGTTTATCCTACCTCCTGCAGACCCTCGTTCAGCAGCTCTTGATCGTAAAAGTAAAAATAAGAGTTCAGAGTGGCTTCCTTCAGACCAGAGTGCTCCTCTTCTCGCGCTCGGCTCGCTCGCGGCTCAGGTCCGGCGTCTGCATCTCGCTGTGGCTCGCCGGCGTGTTGTTGGGCTCGTATCGCGACGAGGCCGGCGAGTTCTGCATGACGACCAGGCGGATCGGAGACTGGCTGGGCGGCGGCGGCGTGTTGTCGGGAGCGTACTCCTTGGTGGGGTCTTTCCCCCGGCAGTCGTACAGGATGCACGAAATGAGGAAGACGAGCAGCAGGATGACATAACTGGCCACCAGGATGATGAGGTTCAGGGTCACCGGGTCAATCTCCAGGTAGAATTCCATAAAACCCATGGTGTCGCTTCATATCTCGCCTCAGATCAGCTGGAAGATGTGTGTATTTATATGTTAAAGAGGAGCAGTGGGAGGCAGCTGCTGCACAGAGAAAGAGCAAAAGATGAAATGAGGACGAGGCGAGGCAGCGCCGGCTTTCTGCTCTAATCCCAACGTTCAGCAGCCAATGATTAAAGCTGCTTTTAATAACTTAAGCCACCATTTTGATTTGACCAACTATAAAAAAACGGAATTTCAGTAAAATGGAGGAAGGGACACATCGGGATATGAGCGTCACTTTTGGGGATTCATATAATAACTATTAAACAACTCGGAGTGATTGTTTTTTAAGGTCACAGAACAATGATTTGAACATGAAATGGTGTGAAATTGTGCTGTTTGGGTTTGCATCTTCCTAGTGTTTTGTATTGTTGTTACGTCATGTAGGAGAGTTTCTCAGTCTGTGGCTTCTGATCTGGTTTCATTCATTTGTTTCATGTCCTGTCTGTTTTTTATGTATTTGTGCTATGTTTATATACAGTTGTTGATGTACAGCACTTTGTTCAACTCTGTTGTTTTTAAATGTGCTATAGAAATAAAGTGGATTGGATGAAATATTAAAGAGAATTGTTGTTGGCGTGTGAGCACATCCTGGTAATCATTAATGGATCCATGAATATCCTCAGTGACCTACAGCGAGTCACTCAGAGGGACACAAACCAACCAGGAAACTAAATAACTGCAGCAAAAAAGACTAAAAAGAAACAGAAAATGACTTTAAAGAAGCAAAAGAACCAGCCTTAACCTTAATGCAAGTTTATTCTGAAAATATGAAATGTTTGGAAAATGCTGAAATTTCATTCTGAGAGTATTACAGCATATTTTTAAAATGTTGTAACTTTATTCTGAAAATATTGCATTATTCTGAAAATATTGCAACTTTATTCTGAAAATATTGCATTATTCTGAAAATCTTGTCACTTTATTCTGAAAATATTGTAACTTTATTCTGAAAATGTTGCAACTTTATTCTGATAATCTTGTAACTTTATTCTGACCTCTGACCCCTGATATCAGCCGGCTGTAAGCCTCCGTCTGACTTCATGTTTTTCTCCGGAGAGGAAACACAATCCCCGGAGAGGAGAGAGGCTTCAGGGTGAATGGATTTCATTAGAAAGAGTGAAGGAGGATGTAATCTGCATTAAAGCACCATATGGTCAGTGTATTGTGTGTGTGTGTGTGTGTGTGTGTATGTGTGTGTGTGTGTGTGTGTGCGTGCGTGTGTGTGTGTGTGTGTGTGCGTGGGGTGTGTGTGTGTGTGGAAGAGGAGGTAAAACACACTGATGAAGAGTTTTAAAGACACACTTTGTTTTGTTTCTGCTGCTGTTTGATAGTTTCTGACAGTCTGTATTTAATCGTCTGTTAAATCTCCTTCCTGTTTGTGCAAAAACATCAAACTGCAGCTTCCTGTTGGAGGGTCACTAATGCAGAACGTCACTACAGGGAATATTATGACTTCATTCTGGAGATTCTAAAGGTCCCATGTCATGGCCATTTCTACTGATCATAGTTCCATTGTTGAGGTCTACTAGAATAGATTCACATTGTTCAATGTTCCAAACTCACATTGGTTTCTCATACAGCATCTCTGTATAGTATGTGTATTCACTCTCTGTCCTACACGGCTTGTTGGAGCTCCTGCCTCCCCCTGCCTGTGAGCCTAGTGGCCGTCTGCGAGACAGCGAGACACAGCGAAACCCAGCCCGAACACACACACACACACACCCATAGCCTGGCTGTGAGTCGGTGTGTGTACTCACACACCGACTCACAGCCTCGCCGCATCCCGTCGTCTCAGGGAGGAGAAATTGGCGGAGCTGCAGCTGAGAAAAGATTGAGTGTGTGTGTGTGTGAGGAAGTCCGCGGATTGGTCAATTTGGACCAATCCACGGACTTAACGTAACGGCTCCGCGGACGTAACGTAACGGCTCCACGGAGTGGTCCATTTGGACCAATGGATCCATTTGGGTATGGGCACGTCACTGTACCCAGGAAGAAACGAGGCGTTCTGGGGCAGCATAGACAGGTCTTCTCTGTGTTAGAGTTTTACTCCCTACAGGGTGTACTTTGAGGGTTTGTGACTCTGCAGACCGTTTACATGCAGAAGAACCTTCATAACACAAGGGGACGGGTAAGAACCAGAAAAGCATGACATGGGACCTTTAAGACTTTATTCTGAAAATATTACAATTTTATTTTTTAAATATTATTTGGAAGTTTAACTTTATTTTTCATTCTGAAAATATTACGATTTCTTACAGAAAATGTTACGCCTATATTCTAAAAATACTAGAATACTTCACATACGAAAACATAAATACTTTACTGTGAAAATATTACAAGTTTATTCTGAAAATATTACGACTTTATTCAGAAATATTACGACTTTATTCTGAAAATATTACAACTTTATTCTGAAAATATTGCGACTTTATTCTGAAAATATTACGACTTTATTCTGAAAATATTACGACTTTATTCTGAAAATACTGCAACTTTATTCTCAAAATATTACGACTTTATTCTGAAAATACTGCAACTTTAGTCTGAAAATATTACTAATTTATTCTGAAAATATTATGACTTTATTCTGAAAATACTGGAACTTTTATTCTGAAAATATGACAGTTTTATTCTGAAAATACTGCAACGTGTCTCCAGTCCTCAGACAAAAACCCAATTGTGAATGTTTTCTCAAAACTCTGTCTTCCAGCAGAAATAAAACATAGAAACTGAAAAGAGGAAATCCAGTCTCTTTAGAAATCTTGTAAAATAACAGAAACAGGAAATAGGTTTTAGAGGAATCCTCACTTCTGTTGATGATGAGCTCCGAGGGGAAGACAAGGAGGGTAAAAATAACAGAGCCGGAGAGATGAAGAGGAAATGAGATTCAGAGAAGAGCCCAACGCTGAATCACTGCTGATGTTAAAACAGATTCCTGACCTAATGCACGGTGAGACGTCTGCAGAAAACTGACAGCAAATGAAGAATCGAGGATGCTTTGGTGCAATGAAAGCAAACGTTCAGGGAGTGTGACTTCTGCATTAAATACGCCTCTCTTCTGTCCCTTAAACTCTTTGAGTCTTTCTCTGATCCTGTAGAAAAATTGTACAGTTTTTGATAATGAAACAGAAACGTTGCTACCCCGTTCTCTATCCTTACGTAACGTCCACACGGTTCCGTCTCGTGCTTCAACGGAGACGCTTCCCATTCACTTTGAATGGGGTGACGTCACGCTTTGCCGAACTGCATTGTGGTTCCGTCGCTTTGCCTCCGTTGCTCGCTTCGAAAGTGGAGAAAAGTTCAACTTTTCAAGCTTCGACGGAAGCGCCAGCCAATCAAATCATATGCCAGTACAAGCGCTAGCCAATCAAACCGCGTGCTTGTGTGTCCGGGCGGGAGATTAATGTGATTGGTTGTTGGTCGCACGCCAGACACGCCCACCGGCAAGCTTCAACGCACGCTGCCATGTGGACGTACCGTTAGACCCTTGATCCAGAAAAGGAAACACCTCCCACAAAGGAGTCCTCCAGCTCCCGATCAGACAGAGTTTGAGGCCTTTTCTGTAACTGTTCTCCGTGTGTGTTTGGCTTGCTGCTGAGTTGGAAAAACGTAAACTAAGGGGAAACAGGCGACTTCTTTAGCCTTCTTAAATCGTTCTCAGAGGCAGCCTTCTGTGGAGCTTTACCAAAACAACTTACTGTGATTAAAACTCATTAATTGCCGAACGGTTTGAGTTCAGCTAAGGTTAGCACTCATCAGGTCTTTGCATGGAAACAATACTTTACAAAAAAGATGAAGCAACCTGCAAAAACCCGGATCCCGGAGTCAAAATGATTAGCTGCCCAGCGACTCCTGCAGAGTTCAATCACTTTATACATTTTTGAAGAGACCAAGGAACCGTGCGTTGAGTAGAGTCTACTTGCAGAAAAAGCATTGCACACTAACATCTCAGATTCGAGATTCCCAACCTGCACCCCCTCCATGATCCACAATCTGAGAGGGGCCGTTCACAGGAGGTGAAGCCTTCAGTGTTTTCAGCTCTCTCTTTCTGCCTTTCTTCTGAAACACAATGTGACTTCCTGTGTCACTCCCTTTTATTTCAATGCGACTCTAAATCCATCAGCAGCGGCACAATGAAAGAGAAGGAAGCAGAGAAAGTTAGAGGAAGTGCCTCTCCCGGGTTAATGATGCCTTCAGGGACCTTCAGGGGCCGAGGGGTTTATTGCTGCTGAGGCTGAAACCAGTCTATCTCCATCTCTCCCAGCAGCAAGAAACAAGTCTACCCCTCAGGGTGAGCTGCATTTGTACTTAAATAATCGATCTGTGTTTCCAGCAACGTGTTTCATGCAGACCTTAATGTGTGGAATGAAAAATCTGCCTCAAAACAGAACTATTTATAAAGAAATCCCCAATTAGAGAAGCTTCCAACATTTATAAAACTGCACATTTGGAAATTATAGAAATTAATAGACCTGGTAAAAAAACAATTGGTGCATAATTATATTATAATAAACCACATCTATGATTGTGAAGAAAGAGGGGTGCTAGTGAATTGTCAACGGACCTCTGTCGCCTGTCAGCGCAACTTCAATGATGCCGTTTAAAAACAGCCGTCAGCGAACCGACCCGGCCAAGATGGCCAGTGCGCCCCTGCCGGTACCGAAGTGGCCCGATCGGAGTGGGCCGAGTGGCCCGACCAGCCCTCTTCAGTACCGGCCCATCGGGATTCGTCCCGAACGTCCCGATGGCCAGTCCGCCACTGTGTCCTGATATCTCTGCAGGATCCTCGTTTCTCTTCCTCCTCACCATCTGCTGACAGGAAACTCACCTGCTGCTGAAGAACTGTTGGGAAAATAGTGAATGTCCTCTTCCAACATGAGAGTGACATGATAACAAAGGTATCCCAACTGTAGCTGTGTACATGACAAGATGTCTGATTACCTAGAAGAGCATCAGGACTGTTTGAGGCATATGATTGCTATGTGATTAACATGATGATTCAGCCTCTATGGAGAGAGACATATGACAAGCATGATCATTTCTGACGTGGAGCTAATCTGAACTAAACATTGAATACTGCTTTCTATTCCTCCATCTTGTGGCTGTGTAACTCCCTCTCTTGGATATCAGCATGTGAAGGACACTGTTCAGGAACTAGTTGATGCTCTGTATGTGATGACTACTTCCATTCTGGAGAGGATCAGAAATACATTATTTGTATTGTATTGTACATTATTTATTTGGCCGGGGACCAGTGATATTTTTCTAACATGAACATTTCTCTTTCTAACTCTCTCTGACCTCAGACCTGTGGGGGGGCGTTGGTGCAGAACGCTCTCACACTGCAGGGGAATTATTACCTCAGAAAAACTGCTTCCTGTTCTCAGCTGATCCATCACGCGACTCTTTTCGTTTCGTGCCAGGCTGGGGGAGGAAGAGGGAGTTATTGCCACTGTGGTGCCCCCGATTACAGGAAGGGAGTCTGGGCACTTCCCCTCTCAGATCGGCCTCGTTAGTCAGCATTTACATCCAATAAAGATTCAAAGGTTCAAAGGTGTTATCATCCGATGCTCAGCAGCTTCAGGGTAGAAATGGCAATACAACTCTTCTGACCTGAGCTCCTCCAACGATGCAACATATAAAACAAAATACAACAATACTAATAGAATATGATATGTACAAGAACAGAATATGAAATTAAATAATGTACATTGAGACAAATTTAAATACGGTTTATAAGAGTAAGGAAGTATTAGAAATGAGTCCGATCTGAACAGTTATTGGACTTTTACTTTTAGATTTCATTTATGGGTTTTCCTTCAAGTTTAAATATTTGCATTTTCACTTTTATTTGATTTATGCTGCAATTTAAAAGGTAGACACAAAAGGATCACTCTGTATCAGGTCATTTTAATAAAACGTTTTATTCACTGACATTTCTTGTAAATTCAACACTTTAATTTCAGAATATATATATTTTTTTAAATCATCCTGAATTATTATTATTTTTTAATGTAAATGTCACATTTTTATCCCAGAGAATCTTCACCTTTTTTACTTTTTTTAAAATTAAAAATAATATATGGGGCGGCCCATATGCGTAAACCGCTTCCTAAAAAGCCGGTTAGATTCCCGAGTGTCCTCCCCTCTGTCTCCCCCTTTCAACTCTATAAAGGTCCCAAAGAAATACCAAAAACGTGTATTTTATTTCTCTTGTTGATTTATTATTATCGTTTATCTGGAATATAATATGTCAGTATTTTCCTCACAAATCCAAAGGCTGAGATTAAAGTGCTGACCGCCATAAAGAAAAGGAATTAGTAACCATCCGGATCAGATAAAACACACACACACACATACTCTAGATGTGTCCCCCCCCCTTATGTGCCCAATCCCCCATGTGAATCACACTGGCACACATTTAAAGACTATTCACTTTTCTTTTTGTACATTTACCGTTTTATTTAAACATTGCAGTTTTCTTGTAGTAAATTCAGGACTTTAATGTTGAAAATGTTCCGTTTTTCTTTTTACTATAACCCCCAAACTGTACTGTCTGCAGGAGAGACTGAAGATGCATGGAGGTGATGCAACCCCCCCCCCTTTCTCTCTCTTTCTCCCCCCTCCTCTCTCTCTTTCTCCCCCTCCTCACATTCCCAGGATGCTTCACTTAGATAAAGTTAGCACCACAGAAGTGACGACGCATTGTAACCGTCAGCCGTCAACACAACCTCCCAATGACGCAACTTCATCTGTGTGAGTGTGTGTGTGTGTGTGTGTGTGTGTGTGTGTGTGTGTGTGTGTGTGTTGCTAGGCAACATAAACACAGCTGAATATAAACACTGCTCTAACTACAGACTACAGAACAAACCGTCTGAGGAGAATCAAAGATCTCTCACGTTGGTTTTTAAAGATTCCCTTTAATACAACAAGGGCACGGAATAAATACAACTGAGAAAAGGAAAGTGTAACAGCTTCATGTGAGCTCTTAAAAACGAAGGATATATAACGTGTGGTTATTTTTCATCACTTAGGATCATAGTGCATCGGTTGAAAGATATCATGCATATCACAGATTAGATTAGATTAGATTATTGGGCGTACTGCCACCATTAGCTGTAAAATAACTTTATTACAGTCGGGGGTGGGGGATAATATTCGAAGACATTCCAAAATCAAATAATACATTCCGAGAAACAAAAGTGGATATTTTCCGAGTTTAAAATGGTAAATTCACAACAAAAATGTCTAATTTACAAGAAGAAAACATCATATCCTCAAATGTTTTCTATGTTCTCAGAGATTACTTTCACAAATGACTCCTTTGTCCCATAAATGTAAGATAATATTCAATTGTTCTTCCCTAAATTTGAGTTTTTCCCCCATCCCCTAGTTATGTTTTACAAATACTGTATCTACAAAGACCCTTGCAGAAAAAGAAAGAAACTTCCAATACTAAAGTGGAGTTTATCAGAGCAGAAGGAACTTAGAGTACCTTGTTAAATGTGTTTAATAGCTTATTAGCAGCTTTTTGATTACTGTATGTCATCCATGTAGTGCAGAGTCCTCCATGTAGTGCAGAGTCCTCCATGTAGTGCAGAGTCCTCCACCAAAGCCCTTTCAATAACTCGATAACAGGTCTGAGGAATGGATAATTAACCTCATCGTCTCACCTTAAAAAATCTCCTCTCCATCATCCATTTATTACTTTGTGCTCCTGAATCTGTGCCATGCTATTTGTGCAATGGCCCATTATTCTGAAACCCCAATTAACGGGACCTTTTGTCCGAAAGCCCGTTATCCCAAATTGAACGGCCATTGTTCCAAAGGTCCGATGACATCATTAGCGATGAATATTAGCCATTTGTGCTTCTGTTTGTTTCAGAAAGTGTGTTTTCCAGTCTATATTCGTTGGTTATCGAGCTGTATGCTGTCAGACAAACGGGCCATCACAACAATTATTCCCGAAACACCAATAAAAATGACCAAAAGCTGATTTGTCCGACAGTCCGTTGTCCCAAAGTAAACAGATATTGTTTCAAAGGTCTGACGGCATAATTTGAAACGATAGTCAGCCATGTGCTTCTGTTTCGGGACAATAGTTGTTAATGATTGTTGGGCCATCGGAACAAAGGGCCTCCTCCTGCAGGATGTCGTGTTTAAATCCTCGTTCTTTGAGTCTCTGCAGAGTATTCGCCGCCTGCAGCGAGTACAAACGGATCCATCTCTTTAGGAAATGCAGAGTCGACCAATCCGAGTCTCTGTTTAACTCGTGGTGTATTAATCACCTGAACCGGACGGTGTTCAGGCCACGCAGTACCCCTGACTTGCCAGCAGGGCGGTCTGGCTCTCGCGGCGCTTGTCCGTCTTCTTGCTGCCTCTCAGCCTCCAGCAGAGGGCGCTGGAGCCCAGCAGGAACAGTCCAGCAGACAGCATCACCAGCCCCAGCAGCGAGATGTTGGACCCGTGGGAGTTGAAGGTGTACGCCACCACCGTGACCACGATGCCGGCGATCAGAACCACAACGCCGAACGGCACGATGCATCGATTACACGACATCTCTGCTCCACCTGTAGCCGCCGTTAGCTGTAGCTCGTTAACGTGCGGGACGCGAGACAACAACACGACTCTGGACTTGTTCTGGTTCAGATTCTCTGCAGGAATCTGTGTTTTCATGGCGCTTTGAGGGGGTATCTTGGCGTCCAGCATGGAGATCTTACTGGCGAGGAAGAGGTGGGCCATCTTTACACTGATGTCAGAGATCAGCCAATCACAGAACAGCTAGCTGTAAACAGAGAACAATAACAGCCGTTTAGGACAATGTCTAGAAAAGTGTTTCTCACAATAAAACAAATAATACCCGGCAATCCTTTTTTATACAGACCTATCCCACACCTCCAAGCGTAGTGAAATATTTAACTTGTGTTGTTTCAAAAAAAAAGTAAAATTACGTTTTCAAGTTTGTTTAAATATTTAACTTTTCTGCAGCTTTCGATATTCTGTTTGTTGTCCTTTCAGAACGTCAGACCGAGGTGTTTTAAATGTGGTAGAATACATTCAGAAAAGGAACTAGATGGAAATCTAGAGGAGAGTTTGAAATGATGCACATTTCTATCTAGTTTTCTACTTTCTAACCTCGCAAAAGCAGCTTTTTTGTCATTGGAGAAATTCAAGTTCATAATTTTTGAAAATCTGGTTTGTGCACGAAATCTTGTCTAAAATGTTCAATGGAAAACAATGATTCTGCTCAAAACTGTAAACACTGTAAAATGCCATCTTTATACTGATGTCAGAGATCAGCCAATCACAGCACAGCTAGCTGTAAACAGAAAACAATAACAGACGTTTAGGACGATGTCTAGAAATGTGTTTCTAAAAGACAAATATGAAATGAAATGTTACCCCACAAACCTTCTGACTGTTTTCTCGCACAGATCATAGACCTATCCCCCACTGGGAAAAGATACCTCTGAGCATAAAGCCAGGATTTAACTTGTGTCATTTTTTATTGGAGACAAAGAAAGTAAATTAACGTTTTAAAGTTTGTTAAATTATTACATTTTTCGGCAGCTTTTCTGATATTATCTGTCCTTTCAGAACGTCAGACCGAGGTGTTTTAAATGTGGGAGAACACATCCAGAAGATTAACTAAGTTGAAATCTAGAGGAGAGTTTACATCGTAGTGAGAAATGATGCACATCTAACCGCATGTGCAGATTCAATGTCACGTCGTTTTCTACTTTCTTTCCTCACAAAAGCAGCTTTTTTCTCATTGGAGAAATTCAAGTCATTCAAGAAATCTGCCATGGGAACAATGATTCTGCTTAAAACTGCAAACACTTTAAAATGCCTTTCTTTATTAACAACGAATGCGCAGACTTCACACAAAGACCACTAAGTCTCTCAATCCAACGCCTTGAATTGAACTTAATGTTTAAGATTCATGCCCCCCCCCCCCCCTTAAACAGAGCTATAAGTCCTTGTGAGAGCAGAATCATTCCTCGTATTCAGATCTTCACTAACAACGTAAAGCTGCAGGTTGATAAGTGATGCAAACCCTTTCTCTCCTGGAACATAAAGAATAACTCACAGTTGTGTCTCCATTCTGTTTCAGGTCGTCTCTCTGCAGGATAAATGGGGGAATAAAGGCTATCAATAGAAAAAACGTGGACTTCCCTCCCCCCCGAACCACCTCCTTCTGACTAACATGGAAAGATTTAACTCTTTCCTCCCTTCAGCCGGTACCAACACACTCATGTTCTTTAAAATAACCTCACTGTAACTCTATCTTCACTTAATTAATGCCAACATCCCTTAAAATAAACTGCAGGACGAGGCTCACAAAGACCGCCTTCAAAAGTCCTTATTGTTGACGGTTCACTGCTGATTAACTAAAGCTTTGTTGGGAGATTTATTCTGTGGGGACACAGTGAGTTTGAATGATTGATTGTCATTTGGTGCAGACTTATCCTTCCTGGTTTTCATCCCAAAAAGAATCTATAATTGCAGAAATTGAACCGGGGAAATAGGATCAGGCGTTGGTAAGAAATGTCGGTAAACTGTTTCGAGGAAATGTTCCCGAAAGTCTGGAAATATTTGGAAATGTTCCGAATAATGGGCCATCAGGATAATAATGATTCTATTTATGAATCTAAAGGAGTGGGACCATCCTACCACTGAAGGACCCTCAGACCTTGCTAAGATCCTTTCCAAAAGGTAGATGTTTATGCAGCTTCATTTGGATTCGCTCTGAAATTGAAAGTCTTCCTTCATCCATCTACCAAGTGTTACCAAATGTTTAAATTAAACAATGCAATCTGAACCAAAAACAGGACCTCCTTGTTGGATGAAATAAAGGCCTCGGAGAATAATGTAGTTCCTGCTGTTCTGTAGAAATCTCCTCCGATCGTGCGACGCTGAAATGTTAAACGCCAACAAGTTGTTGAGATTTGGGAGGCAAAGACTTTCTGCAAAGCCCTACAGAATAAATAATGACACGTGTCTCCATCCAGCTTTATTGCAGTACAGCAAAGACTTCCCTAACTCTCAGAGACTCACGGTGAGAAACTCTTGAAATGTAAAACTCCGTGCAGCTGCAAGCCTCCGAGGAAAGCCGTAAAACTTGAACTCTGCTTCTCCGCAGGCTCTGGTGTCCCCGCAGAGGAATCAGAGCAGACTCCAACATCTGGGAGGAATCAGCTGAGAGGCATTATTTATTTTATTTATCCTCCAGATCCCCGTCGTCCTGCACAGCCCGAAGAGATCCGGCTGAGTCCCGGTGGTCCTCTGCAGGAACAAGGTCTCAGTCGAGGGGACAGATCCAATCCAACTTTATTTATATAGCACATTTAAAAACAACAGAGTTGACCAAAGTGCTGTACATCAATACATCTAATAAAAAGCAGCATAAATACATTTAGACAAAACCGATAGGACAAAAAGAAACTAATGTAAAAGCACGAGACGATAAAACCATACTTATAGCCACAGACTGATAACCCGATGTAACTGATAACATGATGTAACAACATTTTAAAACACAACAAAATTCAAATAAAAACACAGACTCTTATAGATGCAGGTTGTGTAATGTAAACAGGTCCAAGTGGTTCTTTTCATGCACTCAAACCCTGTTTTTAATTCCATTCACACTGTGTTACGGCTGCCGCCTTCCTGGTCGTCTTAACTGTGTTAACCTGTGGTTGTATGTAAATGAGCTGTGCAGTTGCCCTGACGTCATTGGCTGCCATCTCCTGGTCCGTCCCCGAAGATTGTGATCGGAGCACGCCGGGCCCGACGCTCTCCAATCACAGCGCACAGCTGGCGCACACCTGCTGGAGATGACTACAAAGCCTGTGACTGACGATCACTCAGGAGGCTCTGACACGTGGACAGACGCCTCTCGCTACTTGCTCCTTAGACAGATCTGTTAACTGTGGTTGAACTCGTGTGCCCATATTTAGTTTGATATTGTGTATTAGTAGTGTTTAGAGTAGCTTAGTTAGAGTGTAGAGTAGCTTAGTTAGTGTTTAGAGTAGCTTAGTTAGAGTGTAGAGTAGCTTAGTTAGTGTGTAGAGTAGCTTAGTTAGTGTTTAGAGTAGCTTAGTTAGAGTGTAGAGTAGCTTAGTTAGTGTTTAGAGTAGCTTAGTTAGTGTTTAGAGTAGCTTAGGATTTTGTGACTGTTGCCTTTAGTTTAGCTGTGTTTTCTTACAGACTCCTTTTGTTAGTTGTACCACTTTTAAAGTGAGGTTTTGTTTTGTTTCTTATTTAGTGTATTAGTTTGTTTCCCTGTATGCAATTAGACTCCTTTTTAGAGTCCTCCTTTTGTTTGGTTATTCATCAACCTGTGTCCTTTTGGCCTTTTGTTTGTTCAGGCTGCGTGCCTTCCATTTTGATATATCTGTTATACAATAAAACTACTTATAATTATTACCATTTCCAAACTGGTGTATGTTGCTCTCCTCTTCCCCTAGTTGGGACGTAACACACTGTCTAGTAGCTTTTTATGTATCAACCATCAACCAAGAAGAAGCATACTCGATGACAACCATTCTTGCACAACCATAAGAAAAGTAAGACTAAATATTTAGAACTAAGGCCAAATATTTAGCAATTTGAATACACGGTGGGAACAAGGTCTGAGTCTAGGGGACAGATGCAATGTAAACAGGTCAAAGTGGTTCTTCTCATGCACACAAACCCTGTTTTTGATTCCACTTCCACTGTCTCTCTGTAAGGTTGCTTTAAATCAACAAAAAACAAGAAGAAGCTCGTTGACAACCATTAGTACTTTTTCAGAACGAGGACTAAGACGAAATATTTTGCAATTTGAGTCAACAAAAGACAGATGTTTTGATGCAAAGTCGTGCATAACTTCTGAGAAACTGAGGTGTAAACTTTGCTTTATGTTTGCATGAGTTTCAAAAGGTCAGATGTGTTGGAGATTTGTCGTTTAATATCTGGATGTTTGGAGCTCTGAATCTGCAGAGGGACTTCATCGCTTCTGGATCAACTTCCTGTCCCTGTGGCTCAGAGGGAGGATTCAAATCTCATTAAATCCACCACAAATAATATTACAAATAGTTACATTTCCCAATATGTTCTGCAAGTTTTACACCAAGACATGAATCTCTCGCTGGGTAAACGCACATATGCACTATTGTAGAATATTCTGGTGAATTATGTTACTGAAGAAATATGAAAAATATCTGAAAAAATTATGGAAAAGGTTACAGAAAATATTTGGGGGAAAAAATTTAAAAAATTGTCAGATAATATGTAAAATAATTTGTCTGCAGGCTTCACTTTTCACTTTTCACTCTTCACTCTTCACTTTTCACTTTTCACTCTTCACTCTTCACTTTTCACTCTTCACTTTTCACTCTTCACTTTTCACTCTTCACTCTTCACTCTTCACTCTTCACTTTTCACTTTTCACTCTTCACTCTTCACTCTTCACTTTTCACTCTTCACTCTTCACTTTTCACTTTTCACTCTTCACTCTTCACTCTTCACTTTTCACTCTTCACTCTTCACTCTTCACTCTTCACTTTTCACTCTTCACTCTTCACTTCTCACTTTTCACTTCTCACTCTTCACTTCTCACTCTTCACTTCTCACTCTTCACTTCTCACTCTTCACTTTTCACTTCACTTCACTTTCACTCTTCACTTCACTTTTCACTCTTCACTCTTCACTTCTCACTTCTCACTCTTCACTTCTCACTCTTCACTTCTCACTTCTCACTCTTCACTTTTCACTCTTCACTCTTCACTTCTCACTCTTCACTCTTCACTCTTCACTCTTCACTTCTCACTCTTCACTTCTCACTTTTCACTCTTCACTCTTCACTTCTCACTCTTCACTCTTCACTCTTCACTTCTCACTCTTCACTTCTCACTTTTCACTTCTCACTCTTCACTTTTCACTCTTCACTTTTCACTTTTCACTCTTCACTCTTCACTCTTCACTTTTCACTCTTCACTCTTCACTTTTCACTTTTCACTCTTCACTCTTCACTCTTCACTCTTCACTCTTCACTTTTCACTCTTCACTCTTCACTCTTCACTCTTCACTTTTCACTCTTCACTCTTCACTTCTCACTTTTCACTTCTCACTCTTCACTTCTCACTCTTCACTTCTCACTCTTCACTTCTCACTCTTCACTTTTCACTCTTCACTCTTCACTCTTCACTTTTCACTCTTCACTCTTCACTCTTCACTTCTCACTTCTCACTCTTCACTTCTCACTCTTCACTTCTCACTTCTCACTCTTCACTTTTCACTCTTCACTCTTCACTTCTCACTCTTCACTCTTCACTCTTCACTCTTCACTTCTCACTTCTCACTTTTCACTTCTCACTCTTCACTTCTCACTTTTCACTTCTCACTCTTCACTTCTCACTCTTCACTTCTCACTCTTCACTTCTCACTCTTCACTTCTCACTCTTCACTTCTCACTTTTCACTTCTCACTTTTCACTCTTCATTCTTCACTCTTCACTTTTCACTTCTCACTTCTCACTTTTCACTTCTCACTCTTCACTCTTCACTTTTCACTCTTCACTCTTCACTTCTCACTCTTCACTTCTCACTCTTCACTTCTCACTCTTCACCCTTCACTCAGCTTATTTCATGCCAAAGTCTGAATAAATCAACGTTGACTCTCGCCTGAGGCCGGTTGTACGTTAACAGTCATGTTTACCGTTTGGATTTGAATAATTCCCCTTCGTCTGGAAACCTCTTAAATACTTCACTTTCGTGCTTTGAGTTATTTTCTGAAGGAATCTCTTGAAAGTCATTCGGCGGTTTGGAAGATACCTGAACATGCAGTAAGCTCTACTCCACAAAGTGAGCGAGTGCTCCTCTCTGTCGCTGGACTCTCCTTCTTTAGATACTTGGGCTTTTTCTTAATTACTTGCCTTTATTTGCTTCTCAAATCAACGATTAAGCCCCGTTTAAGATGAACTTTAAAGATGTTGATTCTTGTGTGCATTAAATCTTTTTATCTTTTGATTTTCAAACTTGAATAGCCTTTGTTTTGAAGATATCAAGATATATCTCGTACACAACAAAGAGTCCTGGCGATATTGATTACATATTTCAGCAGATTTTTGCTTAGTTTCAGATGTTTGTTGCAACTGTCTTAACTCATTTCCTGAGCCAAAGGAAAGCATGACGTTAGATTTAGGTCCTTGCTTCGTCCACAGGCTTTACAGCGGATTCATCTTACCAGAAAGAATATCAGATTTACGCTCTTTAATGGGATCTAAATGTTTCCTCCAGCTGCACATCTGGCGCTGTTTTCTCTTGTTTTGCAGACGATCCTCTGAGGGTCAGCCAGGGTCCCTTTGATCCGGAGAGGGGGTCAACATGAGGGGCCTGGGAGAGGAGAGGGACCCTGACACCTGGAGAGAGAGAGGCAGAAACTACTGATGTGTAGAGAGGGAATCATTTACTGCTGCAAATGATAGTTAGATAGATAGAATCCTTTATTCTCATCATACAGGTACAATGAGACGAGTAGAGCTGCTCCTTTTTTTAACGTGCCATCAAAAATACGTGACGTACACATTCAGGAGGAGACAACATACAAACAACAAGCATTCATACTTCAATATGCAGATAAAGTTAAAGTGCAGGAATATATCGGTTAAGTAAAATAAATATGTTTGAATGTATATAAAAAATATATAGATATATATTGTGTCAGTGCAAGCTGGAGTTTAGTGCAATTTAGCAGCAGAAAGCTAATGACAGGATCCTGCAAAACCACCATCTCCTGCACCATGATGGGCTAAAGTCGTCTGCACCACACATAACGCCCCATAGAGAATTTAAAATAAAGCATGGTGACGAGATGCAAACCTTAGCTTTCTGCTGCAAAATGAATGAATTGTCTATCATGCTTTTATACTTTTCTGATGGGTTGAAACCAGATCATGCACAAAAACATCCCCTGCAGACCTGATGCATGTTCACCACGTTGTACACCGCACTCTGTATAACGTAAGGACTTCATTGCACGTGTAAAACAAAGGAGAAAGGAGTCTAAGCTTTCCGCTGCAAAAACAATCAATAATCTTAGTTCTTATTTTAGATCCTTTGAAGCAGAGTCATCAAACTGTTTCCACATGTCGTCTCCAGCGTGAACTAAAGAAGTCATTGCACACGTTGTGATGGAAGGCATCGTTCTGCTCATCCGTTCCTCCTGCAGTGGAGAGCATGGACGCTCTGTTGTGTTTTGATATTTTAAGATGGATTTCAGAGAGAGAGATTCCCCGCCCGAGCGTCCAGGGACGGAGAGGTAATCTCTTCCTTCCGGATGCTTCTCTGGACGATGAGAGGTATTTGGTTGGCTTCCTGTCTGCTGCAGATGTTCCTGCAGCTTCCTGTCGGCGCAGGTGTATCTCTGATCTCTGCGAAACATGAAAACATGAAAACATGAAAACATGACTCTGAGTTTCTGCAGCTTCACACGGTGCACAGGCTGAGGGAGGGACGGAGGAACTGAAGCAGGGGGGTCCAAACTGTTTTCACCGAGGGCCACGCACAGAAAACATACGAAGGTCTGGGCCGCTCACTAGAGGTTTATCGCCTCATAGGTTCAGTTATAACTAAATCAATCAAAGGAGGAAATGATTCTTGATACTTGAGCATGCTGTTAGAAACAAGCAGCTCCCAGCTCTCCAGAGGGTTCACTTTGTTCTGGGAGCAGCTCATTCCTTAAAGCAGAAGCTTCAGATTGATGATAATAAGAGGGAATATGAAGGTGTATTTCAGGTTGATGTGAATAAGTTATTGGGCTTTCTTCTTATCAACTTAGATTTGTTAGAACATGTTTCCAACTTGAATGACTGAACGTATTTGAACAGTGGGCTCTTATGAGCACATGAATACTGGGTAATATATATATTTAAGAAGTACAAGACAAGCAGAAGTTTATTTTACGTAAGTCATTATACTTTTTGAATTTGCTGAGGACCGATTCTAAATGGACGGACGACTCTAAGTAACGAGACGCTATGGAAGAAGTGAGATGCCTAAATAAAAGTGACTGAACAGATAGATCTATATCTCATTCCATTCACCAAAAATAATATTATAAATATTTACATTTCCAATAGACATTTACCTCTCACTGGGTAAACATAGATATGCACTATTGTAGAATATTTTTGGTTTATTAAGTTACTGACGCTATATGAAAAATATACAATAAACATGTGAAACATTTCTGAAATAATACTGGAATAAGTTAGAGAAAATATTTGGAAAGGAATTGTCAAAAATGTCAGATAATATGTAAAAGAAATGTCCCGAAAAACATCCCAAAAAATGTTGGTCGCTGGAAAACATGAAAACATGAAAACATGACTCTGAGTTCCTGAGTTTCTGAGTTCCTGAGTTTCTGAGTTTCTGAGTTCCTGAGTTTCTGAGTTTCTGAGTCTCTGCAGCTTCACATAGACTGAGAGAGGGACGGACGGAGGAACTGAAGAAACGAGACGCTATGGAGGAAGGAAGAAGCATTACAAATATATATATATTCTCTATATCTCATTAAATCGACCAAAAAAAAAAAAAAAATTCCAATCGACATTTACCTCTCACTGGGTAAATATAGATATGCACTATTGTAGAATTGTTTTGGTGAATTATGTTACTGAAGCTATGTAAAAAATATACAATAAATATGTGAAAAAATATTTTAAAAAGTTACAAAAAATGTATGGAAACATTTGTTAAAAAAATTCAGATAATATGTCAAAGAAACGTCCCGAAAAATATCCCAAAAAATGTGTAAAATATTTTGTAAAATGTGCAAAATTATAGAAGATATATTAAAAAATGTATCTGTAAAATATGAAAAATGCCTGAAATATATTGGTCGCTGCTCGCTGGAAAACATGACTCTGAGTTTCTGCAGCTTCACACACACTGAGAGACGGAGGGAGGGACTGAAGACACGAGACGCTATGGAGGAAGGAAGAAGCATAACAAATATATGTTCTCTATTTCTCATTAAATCCACCAAAACTTATATTATAAATAATTACATTTTGCCAGTTTTACGCCAAGACATTAATCTCGCTGGGTAAACACAGATATGCACTATTGTAGAATATTCTGGTGAATTCAGTTACGGAAGATTTATGAAAAATATCTGAAAAAATAATGGAAAAAGTTACACAAAATATTTTGGAAAAAAATGTCAGATAATATTTAAAATAATTAGTAAAATATGTGGAAAATGATAGAAAATATATTAAAAAAATGTATCTGTAAAATATGAAAAATGCCTGGAAAATATTGGTAATTCAAGTGGATACAAAAAATGTAAAAATATCCAAAAATATGCAAAGATGTAAAAAAGATATCAAAAGAAAATTGTATTATAAAATGACAAAAAAGTCAGAAAATATATATCTTTAGGACAAAAATGACTTGTATGGTACAAATGATAAAATAATGCAGACGGTGAAAACGGACGAGAGTAAAAGTGAATACGTTTTAAAGAAGGAGAAAGTGTGCCGAGAGGAGGAAGAGAGGAAGAGAGGAAGAGAGGAAGAGAGGAAGAGAGGAAGAAGAGAGGAGAGAGGAAGAGAGGAAGAGAGAAAGAGAGGAAGAAGAGAGGAGAGAGGAGAGAGGAGAGAGGAAGAGAGGAAGAGAGAAAGAGAGGAAGAAGAGAGGAGAGAGGAGAGAGGAAGAGAGGAAGAGAGGAAGAGAGGAAGAAGAGAGGAGAGAGGAAGAGAGGAAGAGAGGAAGTGTTTTTGTCAGCATCAACTTTTTATTTTTAGATCATAGGAAACTCAGGAAGTGAGGGTCACAGGAGCTGCAGGAGATACATGGAAATACATGGAGATACATCAAAATACATCAAAATACATGGAAATACATGAAGAGAGAAGTTTAGAAATACTGCCTTTTAGAGATTTAAGGATTACATCTAAAGTATAAGTACTCAGATCTTGTACTTGAGTAAAGGTAGAAGTACTCAGATCATCAGTAAAAGTAGAAGTACTCAGTTCTTGTACTTGAGTAAAAGTAGAAGTACTCAGATCTTGTACTTGAGTAAAGGTAGAAGTACTCAGACCTTGTACTTGAGTAAAAGTAGAAGTACTCAGACCATCAGTAAAAGTAGAAGTACTCGGATCTTGTTCTTGAGTAAAAGTAGAAGTACTCAGATCTTGTACTTGAGTAAAAGTAGAAGTACTCAGATCTTGTACTTGAGTAAAAGTAGAAGTACTCAGATCTTGTAGTAAAAGTAGAAGTACTCAGATCTTGTAGTAAAAGTAGAAGTACTCAGATCTTGTACTTGAGTAAAGGTAGAAGTATTCAGATCATCAGTAAAAGTAGAAGTACTCAGATCTTGTACTTGAGTAAAAGTAGAAGTACTCAGATCTTGTACTTGAGTAAAGGTAGAAGTACTCAGACCATCAGTAAAAGTAGAAGTACTCAGATCTTGTTCTTGAGTAAAAGTAGAAGTACTCAGACCATCAGTAAAAGTAGAAGTACTCGGATCTTGTTCTTGAGTAAAAGTAGAAGTACTCAGATCTTGTACTTGAGTAAAAGTAGAAGTACTCAGATCTTGTACTTGAGTAAAAGTAGAAGTACTCAGATCTTGTAGTAAAAGTAGAAGTACTCAGATCTTGTAGTAAAAGTAGAAGTACTCAGATCTTGTACTTGAGTAAAGGTAGAAGTACTCAGATCTTGTACTTGAGTAAAAGTAGAAGTACTCAGATCTTGTACTTGAGTAAAGGTAGAAGTACTCAGACCTTGTACTTGAGTAAAAGTAGAAGTACTCAGATCTTGTACTTGAGTAAAGGTAGAAGTACTCAGATCTTGTACTTGAGTAAAGGTAGAAGTACTCAGATCTTGTACTTGAGTAAAAGTAGAAGTACTCAGATCTTGTACTTGAGTAAAAGTAGAAGTACTCAGACCTTGTAGTAAAAGTAGAAGTACTCAGATCTTGTTCTTGTAGTAAAAGTAGAAGTACCAGAGTGTAGGAATACTCTGTTACAGTAAAAGTCCTGCATTCAAAATGTTCCTCAAGTGAAAGTAGAAAAGTATTCTCATCAGAATATAGTGAAAGTACCAAAAGTAGTCATTGTGCAGATAATAGTGTTTGCATTATACATACAAGTACACAGTAATATTACAGTCTGCAGGATTATTGGTTTTATAAACCCTGACCTCTGGTGGTGCAGAAGTGAACTACAGCAGATTTCTACATTTAAAAAAAATTAAGTTATTTATTTTCTAATAAAAAAATCTACTTGGATTTATTTAGGATTTATTTTTGTTTATAATTCAGCAATAATTTTATCACAATTTCTGTTACTTTCTATATTTATAATATGTTCCTTTTTAAGTTCATTTTGTCAAGAATTCACAGACAAACATAAAATATTAAACGGCGATCTCTTAAATGTGGAACACACACCAAGCTGTAGTTATTGATCTCTGGGGTTTTATTGGAGTTTCCTGAAGGACATAAGACTTTATTCTTGGATCAGTTCTTCCTGAAGCGGGTCAGGATCGGGCCGAGCGTCTCCAGAAGTGACTTCAACTCCGCCTCAGATTTAGCTCCTGAACAACACAAGAAGGATTCACAGAGAATATCTCACAGAGAAACCTGGGAACATTTCTAAAACAAAGCGATTCTGACGAGTGCTCAGCCACCAAAATAAACCCAAAATAGTTTGCACTTTTTCCCACGAAAGGAATATTTGGCACACTTCAGTTTTAGAATCTGCACAGCTCTCCACTTTAATATTTAGTTTTTTGTATATTCTATCTAAATGTTAAAGGTCCCATGTCAGGGCCATTTCTACTGATCATAATTCCATTGTTGAGGTCTACTAGAATAGATTTACATTGTTCAATGTTCCAAACTCACATTGGTTTCTCATACAGCATCTCTGTATAGTATGTCTATTCACTCTCTGTCCTACACACCTTGTTGGAGCTCCTGCCCCCCCCCCCCTCCGTATGAGCCCAGTGGCCGTCTGCGAGACAGCGAGACACAGCGTAACCCAGCCTGGGCACACACACATACCCGCAGCCTGGCTGGGAGTTTGTGTGTGTGCCCTGAGTTCCGCGGTGTCTCGCTGTCTCGCCGACCCCACACCAGTGAGCCAGCTCACAGTGTCCCGCTCCTCGCAGCAGCGAGCCTCGCAACGTCCCGCCGAGTGTGTGTGTGTGAGGAAGTCCGCGGATTGGTCCAAACGTAACGGCTCCGCGGACGACCAATCCGCGGAGCCGTTACGTTTGGACCAATCCGCGGAGCCGTTACGTTACGTCACTATACCCGAAATACGTCACGATACCCAAGAAGTAAACAATGGAAAAAGAGAAATCTCCAACGAGGCGTTCTGGGGCAGCATAGACAGGTCTTTTCTGTGTTAGAGTTTTACTCGCTACAGGGTGCACTTTGAGGGTTTGTGACTCTGCAGACCGTTTACATGCAGAAGCTTCATAACACAAGGGGACGGGTCATAACCGGAAAAGCATGACATGGGACCTTTAAATGGTTTCTTTTATCATAACAAAGTTCTTCTATGGTCTGAAACTTCCTACATGACCCCCAAAGGCTTTGAAACACAGATGCTTCTTCTTCTATGGTTCTGCTGTTCGTTACCGGTCACAGTAATCTTCCCCGTTACAAAGATGGAGACGGAGATCCCAGGAAAACGCCTGAAGAAGAGTCCAGGAAACAGCTCCGGTTCATAGCTGAGGAGAGGAAACACAAAGAAACTTAAAGGTCCCCTATTCTACTCTTTATCACCGGTCTCAGATATATCCAGAGCCTGTCTCTGATTGGCTGAAACACCAAACAGATCATTGCAGCATCCCATTCTGCGTGGCTGTGTCTTTAGCTGAAAGCCCAGTGGCGATCTGTTCATCTGTCACACTGATCATACAGTCAATAACTCTGTTGTTATTAGCATCTGGTTAGCTAGCGATGCTAACGAATATAAGAAGCTTTTTCTCCAACCAGTGAGGTAAAGGCACATCTTTATATGATCATTATAGTTATAAAATAATAAGAGAATAAAGTAAACAGGTATAAAATACGATATGACAGTAACAAAAAGTTGTTATTAATAAACAAGAATACAGTTTGAAAGGAGAGTGATTTGTAAAATATCCATAAAGAAAAAGAAAATCTGCTTCCAGTTCAGTTTCATAGGTTGAGAGATGTTTCCATAGAGCTCCTAATGTTGCTCTCAAAGTGCACCAGATTGATGCTTTCAACTTCAACATTTAAAAACACATCTTCCTGGGGGAGCATGCCCCCGGACCCCCTAGGGGAGGTTAGGTCCCCCCCCCACTTAAATCATGTTCACATGGAGAGGAAATTAAATACATTTGCACACATCTTGTGTCCATATCTTTCTGTTGTGGTGGTCATGCCACACCGTGCTCGTGCATGCATGCCACACCGTGCTCGTGCATGCATGCCACACCGTGCACATGCATGCATGCCACACCGTGCTCGTGCATGCATGCCACACCGTGCTCGTGCATGCATGCCACACCGTGCTCGTGCATGCATGCCACACCGTGCTCGTGCATGCATGCGTGAGTCATGGTGAGATATCTGGATTCAGAGGTTGCTTTTTCTTTGCACAGCATGAAAGAAAGGTGAAATGAATGGGCTGTGATTTTAGTTTTTTTAAGCAGAGGTCAATCATTTGTACGGCCCTCGGAGGATGTTGGAAAAATTGAAATGGCCCTTGAGAGGAAAAAGGTTCTCCACCCCTGCTCTAGATGAAAATAAGGAGCCCCTCCCCACGCCCCTCTGAGAGAGATCTGGTTAAAAAGAACTCAATGGTGCTCTAGGAGGAGATTCAGGTGATAAGGGGGGGGGTTACCTTGGTTGCTGATTGGCTAATGGTTACACAAGACAAAACATCGTGATGACATCATAAAGTGTCCAAAATCGGATCGGCTCATTTTCAGACAGGTTTTTATAGAAATGGATCAGGAGAAAAAGAGAGAGAATCTTTGTTCCTGAAACTTTCAGAGTCTCTTTACACAGAGGGGACACATGTTGATGTAGAAGAGACATGAAGAAGAGGGGACACATGGTGATGTAGAAGAGACATGAAGAAGAGGGGACACATGTTGATGTAGAAGAGACATGAAGAAGAGGGGACACATGTTGATGTAGAAGAGACATGAAGCAGAGGGGACACATGTTGATGTAGAAGAGACATGAAGAAGAGGGGACACATGTTGATGTAGAAGAGACGTGAAGAAGAGGGGACACATGTTGATGTAGAAGAGACATGAAGAAGAGGGGACACATGCTGATGTAGAAGAGACACATGTCCCCTCTGTGTAAAGAGAGAGATTTTTTACACAGAGGGGACACGTGTTGATGTAAAAGAGACATGTGTCCCTCTGTGTAAAGAGAGAGACTCTTTACACAGAGGGGACACGTGTTGATGTAGGAGAGACATGTGTCCCCTCTGTGTAAAGAGAGAGACTCTTTACACAGAGGGGACACGTGTTGATGTAGAAGAGACATGAGGAAGAGGATTTTGCATAATAGGTGACCTTTAATAATGAGCAGTCAGTAGGTAGTTGTAGACGTTGTGTGTTCTCTCACCTGCAGGGGTGGTAGAGAGCCAGCTCCTGCAGGTTCACAGGGAAACTGCAGCAGGTCGCCATCAGGTTGGTGATCCGGAAGTTCAGGAACCGGACGGGAATGCAGAGCTTCTGGATTTTGCGAGCGCACCGTCTGGCTGCAACTCGGGCACTCTCCGGACTGTGAAGACACAAAGAGAGGACTGAGGAGAGACCGTCTTATAAACAGAGAGGAAGAAGAGTTCAGACGCTTCACTCAAATAAAAGTCCTGCATTCAAGATCTTACTTATGGTCTGTCTGCAGCTCAGAGTCTTACTATGAACCCGGGGATGTTGAAAACCCCAAAGTGTTATGTTAGAAATGTATAGTAGGGTCTCCAGAATATAGAAACTGCCGGATGCTAACATTTCAGGGTTCAGTATTGAGTAAACGCTCCAGATCTGACCTCTTGGCTCCGATGACGACCAGAGTCCCGTTCCGGTGGATCATAACCGTGGCCTGAGGCTCGCGGATCCTCATGATCAGGATGTAGTTCTTCTGAAAACCAGCAGGTGAACTGAGACTAACGGCTGCACAATTACAGGTGTGTGTGTGAGTCAGGTGTGTGTGTGAGTCAGGTGTGTGTGTGAGTCAGGTGTGTGAGTGAGTCAGGTGTGTGTGTGAGTCAGGTGTTTGTTTTGTCTCAAGTGTGTGTTTTGTCTCATTTGTTTGTGTGTGTTCTCAGGTGTGTGTGTGTGCTTGTGTGTGTGTGTGTGTGTGTGTGTGTGTGTGTGTGTGTGTGTGCGGGTGTGTGTGGGTGTGTGTGGGTGTGTGCGGGTGTGTGTTCTCAGGTGTGTGTCACCCACACACTAACCTCCTTTTCCCCTCTCTCTCCAAGTGAGGTTCTTACCCTCATTACCTCTGCCCGTCCTACCACCTGTCCTCTGGACCCTGTCCCCTCAAACCTCCTTCAGACTATCGCTCCTGATATTCTACCGTTTCTCACCCATCTCATCAACACTTCTCTAACTTCTGGTCACTTTCCAAACAGTCTCAAGGAGGCAAGAGTGAACCCTCTCCTAAAGAAACCCACTCTCAACCCGTCCGATGTTATAAACTACAGGCCTGTCTCTCTCCTCCCGTTCCTGTCCAAAACACTTGAACGCACTGTCTTTAAACAACTCTCCTGTTATCTCCATCAGAACAACCTTCTGGATCCGCACCAGTCTGGTTTCAAGGCAGGTCACTCAACAGAAACTGCCCTCCTCGCTGTCTCTGAGGAACTGCACACGGCTAAAGCAGCCTCCCTCTCCTCTGTCATCATCCTTTTGGACCTGTCTGCTGCATTCGACACGGTGAACCATCAGATCCTCCTTCACACTCTCCAAGAACTTGGAGTTTCAGGCTCTGCACTTTCCCTCCTCACCTCATACCTCAAAGACCGCACCTACAGGGTAACTTGGAGAGGGTCCGAGTCCGACCCTTGTACACAAACTCGCTCGGATCGGTCATTAGCCCGCATGGTTTTTCATACCA
>CM062284.1:1759129-1764129 GCA_031216635.1 Dissostichus eleginoides | reverse complement strand
AGGTAAACAGAGTTAAACTCCTCTCAAACAGCTGATAGCGGGAGTTAAAGAAAGGTCTGAAGACAGTTTACAGGGTTTTATTTTCGCTGACATGAAGTTTTCTTGAGTTTCTGCGGGTTTTCACTGGTTTTCTCCCACCGGATGTTCCCATTTTTAATGACAGACTAACAATAACATTAGCCACGTGGTAACCTCCTCCGTCACAACTGAGAAGCATTAGGTGAATTCAGTTAAGCTAGTTAGCATTACTGCCTTTTAAATAACCAATAAATACTGTTAATGTGACTTATTATCATACCACTCACAGTGTACAGCCTTTCTGCTGGAGATACAGTATAACCAGTATAACCATGGCAACAGCACTACTTAGTTACCAGCTAATGATGAAACCAATGCTAGAAAGCTAAAAACAAACTAGCACTTATTATTATGAGCAAGCTAACACACTACTACTAATTATGTTACCTTCTAGCTAACAACTAACTAGCTAGTTAACCAACTTATTAACATACTGATGTCATTCTATTTATCTTTTAGCACTGTCATCTTGAGACAAACGTGTTTTGTGATATTCGGCTTTATGAATAAACCTTGATAGGATTTGATTAATGTTGAGGCCAAATACATGCTAACTAACAAGCTAAGGATAATCTACCAGCCAGCTAAGTATTTAACAAGGTAATGAAATGAGCTTTAATCCCAAATACTAACAAGCTTTTTCACAAGATAACTAGCTATCCAGATAAGCTAATGTTACTAGCTTATCAATGAGCTAATGTTACTAGCTTATCAACTTAATAACAAGCTAACTAACTAACTAACTAGTTAATTGTATCTACAAGCTGATCTAACTAGCTTGCTGGGAACAAATGAACAAGTTGTTGTACAAGCTAGCTAGCTAACACAATGCTGAAAACAAACAAAGATATTGTTATAATAAGCATGCTAACCAACTACTAAATATTACTGATATTAGCTGATTTTACTAGCTTGCCAGAAACAAACTAGTAAGCTAATGCTACCTCCTAGATAACCAGCTAACAAACAAGATGATATTACTATTACTGTGTCATGCTACCTAATTAACTAAAAAGCTAACTCTAGCTACTGACTCATTATTGTACGACACAGATGACCAGCCGGGTAACTCACTGGTTATAATGACCTAAACCTAAGAACACTATAAACAGGGTGATTTTAATGTTATCAGAACTGGAATATGATTTAAATGACATTATGTGCCGCATTCCTTCAGTTTTCTTTCCACCTGTAGCTGTTAGCTTTGTGAAACACCTTTACTGTGTTTCTGAATGTCAGCTGTTCCTCTCTCTGATCCAGATATGGCAAAAGTACACATCCTTTACTCAAGTAGAAGTACACATCCTTTCCTCAAGTAGAAGTACAGATACTCGTGTTTAAAAATACTCTGGTGAAAGTAGAAGTACTGACTAAACTTCTTTACTCAAGTAAAAGTAAAGAGGGCTTTGAAATGTACTTCAGTAAAAAGTACCCATAACTAGCAGCTGTTTTAAAGAGTACCTGACCTCCCTTTATATTAATAGAACAATAATGTCATTGTTAGCTAATGAATGTTTCCATGCTGAACAACGGCAACATGACAACGTTTCCATTGGTCCCTCTTCTTTAGAGAAGACCAGGAAATGATGGATACACGGATCGTGTTCAAATCAATAGGCACGCAATGACTCTAAATAATAATGATCACGCCACCAAACACACATTCAGACTAAAGGAACCAGCCTGTTTGGAACATGGAAGAAGTAGAAAGTACAGGTATTTGTGTTCAACATGTAAGAAGTAGAAAGTACAGGTATTTGGGTTCAAAATGTAAGAAGTAGAAAGTACAGGTATTTGGGTTCAACATGTGAGAAGTAGAAAGTTCAGGTATTTGGGTTCAACATGGAAGAAGTAGAAAGTACAGGTATTTGGGTTCAACATGTAAGAAGTAGAAAGTACAGGTATTTGTGTTCAACATGTAAGAAGTAGAAAGTTCAGGTATTTGGGTTCAACATGTAAGAAGTAGAAAGTTCAGGTATTTGGGTTCAACATGTAAGAAGTAGAAAGTACAGGTATTTGGGTTCAAAATGTAAGAAGTAGAAAGTACAGGTATTTGGGTTCAAAATGTAAGAAGTAGAAAGTACAGGTATTTGGGTTCAACATGTAAGAAGTAGAAAGTACAGGTATTTGTGTTCAAAATGTAAGAAGTAGAAAGTAAAAAGTCTTCAGAAAAATAAGTACTGATACCAGAAACATGTACTTAAGTACAGTAACAAAGTATTTGTACTCCAATACTTCCCCCCTCTCTCTGATCCAGATATGGCTGAAGATGTCTCTGGACTCTGATAACTCCTGTGTTCTGTTGTCATCGCGAGGCTCCAGGACTTCCTGCGTCTTCCAGAACGAAGACGAGAAAGATGACATCCCAGGAGTGGGAGAGGAGAGGTAAACAGTCACCTTTACATCCATATTTATGATGTGAACATTCATAAACACACCTCCGCCCCTCAAAGACTGCAACCACTACTATTTAGAAACATTCATGGCTATGTTACTTTCATCCTTTGGTTGCTATAACCCTCTATGAACACACAGTTAGAAATACACTACATTTAACGTGTTTAGACTGTATGTGTAAATATGCAAATTGACATTGAATTGTATCTCGTTGCACTGTCATCGCTACGACCTCTGCTTCTACCACTCTTATTTATCTATTTGTGTCTATTTTTTACTGCAGTGAGAGTTGCCAGTCGTTGTACTTTGTATGATGACAATAAAGATATATTCTTCTATCACACATTATCACTACGTTTTGAGAAAATCCTCTGAAGGAAACGCTGCAGATTCAGGTGTTGTGACCTCTGACCCCAGGGAACTCCCTCAGGTGTTATAACCTCTGACCCCGGGGAACTCCCTCAGGTGTTGTGACCTCTGACCCCGGGGAACTCCCTCAGGTGTTATGACCTCTGACCCCGGGGAACTCCCTCAGGTGTTATAACCTCTGACCCCGGGGAACTCCCTCAGGTGTTGTGACCTCTGATCCCAGGGAACTCCCTCAGGTGTTATGACCTCTGAACCCGGGGAACTCCCTCAGGTGTTATGACCTCTGACCCCGGGGAACTCCCTCAGGTGTTGTGACCTCTGATCCCGGGGAACTCCCTCAGGTGTTATGACCTCTGACCCCGGGGAACTCCCTCAGGTGTTGTGACCTCTGACCCCGGGGAACTCCCTCAGGTGTTGTGACCTTTGATCCCGGGGAACTCCCTCAGGTGTTATGACCTCTGACCCCGGGGAACTCCCTCAGGTGTTGTGACCTTTGATCCCGGGGAACTCCCTCAGGTGTTATGACCTCTGACCCCGGGGAACTCCCTCAGGTGTTATGACCTCTGTCCCCGGGGAACTCCCTCAGGTGTTATGACCTCTGTCCCCGGGGAACTCCCTCAGGTGTTATAACCTCTGACCCCGGGGAACTCCCTCAGGTGTTATGACCTCTGTCCCCGGGGAACTCCCTCAGGTGTTATAACCTCTGACCCTGGGGAACTCCCTCAGGTGTTATACCTCTGTCCCCGGGGAACTCCCTCAGGTTTTATGACCTCTGTCCCTGTGGGGAACTCCCTCAGGTGTTATAACCTCTGACCCTGGGGAACTCCCTCAGGTGTTATGACCTCTGACCCCGGGGAACTCCCTCAGGTGTTAAAGGTCAGGACTGGAAGCTAAAGGTGATGTAAGTTTTCCTATTGAAGCTCCTTTTCCCTCAAACAGCCTCCCACTAAGAGTCAGAGATCAACATCAGTTTGAAAAGAGCTTTTGTAACTTGTTCTCTCTTCTGATTGGAAAGCTTTACCGTCCAATGAATGGCCTCCACACACACACCGGATGCATCCTCTCCTGAGTGGCCTCCACACACACACCGGATGCATCCTCTCCTGAGTGGCCTCCACACACACACCGGATGCATCCTCTCCTGAGTGGCCTCCACACACACCACGGATGCATCCTCCCCATAGTGGCCTCCACACACACACCGGATGCATCCTCTCCTGAGTGGCCTCCACACACACACCGATGCATCCTCTCCTGAGTGACCTCCACACACACACCGGATGCATCCTCTCCTGAGTGGCCTCCACACACACACCGGATGCATCCTCTCCTGAGTGGCCTCCACACACACACCGGCATCCTCTCCTGAGTGGCCTCCACACACACACCGATGCATCCTCTCCTTCAAAGATAACGTGTGTTTCTGTGTTTCTGCGCTTCAGCGTCCTGGAGATGCTGAGCTGCTCTAAGTTCTCCGACCTGGAGACGTGGCTCTGCATGCCGTCCTCTCTGCTGCTGCCTCGAACCTGGACTCCACCTGCTCCTCCTCTTCCTCCTCCCACAACTCCTCTTCATCACATGCATCCCAGCCCGCCTCCTCCTCTTCCTCCCCCGCCTCCCAACGCTCCACCTGCAGCGATCCTGGAGAGATGCCCCGAGGTGAGATACTTTCATAATAATAATAACTATAATAATATATTCAATTTGTATAGCGCCTTTCAAGGGACCCAAGGCTGCTTTACAGGGTGAACAAACAAACAAACAAACAAACAAACAAACAAACAAAAGGGGCGAATAATAAAGTACAAATTAAATAAATAGCAGTAGGAGTGGAAGACTGTAGGTGCCGTAACGCTACTTAGCCCAAGTTCATTATTTGTATTATTATTATTATTTGTTTACGTCACTTTTATTTGTTTGTTGAGCACTTCCGGTAATTGTCACATGGGTGTGGTTTGGTTATAAGTCCCCTGACAGAGGGTGAGCTTGTTCAGCACGGACTCTCTCTCCGAAAACGCATCACAGTTTATAGCCAAGTTTAGCCTCTCAAACGTAACTGGGATGGGTTAGGGGTCGGGGCCCCTTTGAGGGGATTGAGCCGCCACAGGGCCTGGGATGGGTTAGGGGTCGGGGGCCCCTTTGAGGGGATTGAGCCG
>CM062284.1:1746629-1751629 GCA_031216635.1 Dissostichus eleginoides | reverse complement strand
TGAGGGGGAGATATTTAACTGGATGAAACTCCCACTGTACATTTCACATTTATATTCAATCTCATATTTAATAATCCATTCCTTGCACAATTAATACATGTATATATAATATATAGAAATGTATTGATTAGGAAAAACCCCTTGAGATGCACCATCTGGTTTTCAAGGGGGTCCCGACAACAGCAACGTGTTACAGACAGACATGAACAAAATAACAGAAAGCAATGCATGACAAACCACGTACCGTCTGTTAGGTACAATGCATGAAGTAATACATACAATCATTTCTATTTGAGATGTTTACATTTTGGATTGTTTATTTCTAGTCTTTTAATTTCTCTAATGTTCAATGCCTTGTCTTTGTATGCTGCTGCAATGCAGACATTTCCTTAAATTGGGATCAATAAAGTCCTTCTTATCTTTATCTTAAAACTCTTTATCAGATCTGTTGGAATGCTGTTTTTTTTAGGAATCAATACTCCATAGTAAATGCAGGGAGGTGGTGTTTCTGTGTTGGTCCCTGAAGGCAGCATCTCCTGGTCCAATGGGACTCCTCCATGTGATTTTGGATTATTGCAGAAAATAGTCTCAATTTTTAGGATTCTTACTCGTTTAGTTCAGCAGGATAATCTCCACATACTAACACCACTGTTAAGAAGCTAATTTTAGGCTTTAACTGACTTCACGTCACCACCGCTAAGCTAAAGGTGGCTAATGTTGGCTATCAAGGAACTACAGCACGGTCACATGACTTCACGTCACCACCGCTAAGCTAAAGGTGGCTAATGTTGGCTATAAAGGAACTACAGCACGGTCACATGACTTCACGTCACCACCGCTAAGCTAAAGGTGGCTAATGTTGGGCTATAAAGGAACTACAGCGGTCACATGACTTCACGTCACCACCGCTAAGCTAAAGGTGGCTAATGTTGGGCTATAAAGGAACTACAGCACGGTCACATGACTTCACGTCACCACCGCTAAGCTAAAGGTGGCTAATGTTGGGCTATAAAGGAACTACAGCACGGTCACATGACTTCACGTCAGCACCGCTAAGCTAAAGGTGGCTAATGTTGGGCTATCAAGGAACTACAGCGCGGTCACATGACTTCACGTCACCACCGCTAAGCTAAAGGTGGGTAATGTTGGGCTATAAAGGAACTACAGCACGGTCACATGACTTCACGTCACCACCGCTAAGCTAAAGGTGGCTAATGTTGGGCTATCAAGGAACTACAGCGCGGTCACATGACTTCACGCACCATCGCTAAGCTAAAGGTGGCTAATGTTGGGCTATCAAGGAACTACAGCACGGTCACATGACTTCACGTCACCATCGCTAAGCTAAAGGTGGCTAATGTTGGGCTATCAAGGAACTACAGCACGGTCACATGACTTCACGTCACCACCGCTAAGCTAAAGGTGGCTAATGTTGGGCTATCAAGGAACTACAGCACGGTCACATGACTTCACGTCACCACCGCTAAGCTAAAGGTGGCTAATGTTGGGCTCTCAAGGAACTACAGCACGGTCACATGACTTCACGTCACCACCGCTAAGCTAAAGATGGCTAATGTTGGGCTATCAAGGAACTACAGCACGTTCACATGACTTCACGCCACCACCGCTAAGCTAAAGGTGGCTAATGTTGGGCTATCAAGGAACTACAGCACGGTCACATGACTTCACGTCACCACCGCTAAGCTAAAGGTGGCTAATGTTGGGCTATCAAGGAACTACAGCGCGGTCACATGACCTCACGCACCATCGCTAAGCTAAAGGTGGCTAATGTTTGGCTATCAAGGAACTACAGCATGGTCACATGACTTCACGTCACCATCGCTAAGCTAAAGGTGGCTAATGTTGGGCTATCAAGGAACTACAGCACGGTCACATGACTTCACGTCACCACCGCTAAGCTAAAGGCGGCTAATGTTGGGCTATAAAGGAACTACAGCACGGTCACATGACTTCACGTCACCACCGCTAAGCTAAAGGCGGCTAATGTTGGGCTATAAAGGAACTACAGCACGGTCACATGACTTCACGTCACCACCGCTAAGCTAAAGGAGGCTAATGTGGGGCTATAAAGGAACTACAGCACGGTCACATGACTTCACGTCACCACCGCTAAGCTAAAGGTGGCTAATGTTGGGCTATAAAGGAACTACAGCACGGTCACATGACTTCACGTCACCACCGCTAAGCTAAAGGCGGCAGTAAAGGTAACTAACGAAAAAGTAGAAATGAATCATCGAAACAGTTGTTGTGTTATTAAAGAGATAAAGAGAGACTGGGAAGGGGGTTAATACATTTACAAGGAAAAATATAAAAAGTTATTATTTGAGAAAAAAGTTATTATTTTAGAAAAAAGTCAAAATTCTGAGAAAAATACAAATTCTGAAGTAAGTCAACATTTTGAAAGAAAAATCTAATTCTTAAAGAAAAGTCAATGATTGAAGAAAAAGCCAAATTCCGAAATAAAAGATGGGTTCTGATAAAAAATCTCAAGTCAGATTTCTGAGATTAAAATGTTCCCATGTCTCTAAATGTATTTGTTATTTTTTATATTAAAAGAAACAAGAGGAGGTAAAATATGAAGAATGGCAAATATAAAACTATTAATAGAAAATACTAATTTACAAAAAAATGAGTACGTCTCATTTCTATATAAATAATTAAGAGAATATAAATTCTACATGGCCGTGCATCATTAGCAGCTAATTGCCTTCATCAGTGGCTGCTGTGCTAACTTGTTACATTACATTGCATTTAGCTGAGGCTTTTATCCAAAGCGACTTACAGTAAGTGCATTCGACCAAGAAGATACAAACTTGAAGAAAACAGAAACATAGAAGAACATCAGGTTTCATAGAGCCAAAACATTTCAAGTGCTACTCAGCTGGCTTTAGATAAGCCAGTCCTTTGTTAGTATCTAAGTGCTTTGTTAGTCATTCTATCGCTCGAAGTGGAGACGAAAGAGATGAGTTTTCAGTCTGCGCCGGAAGATGTGTAAGCTTTCTGCTGTCCTGATGTCAATGGGGAGCTCATTCCACCATTTTGGAGCCAGGATAGCAAACCCACGTGTTTTTGCTGATGGGAACTTGGGTCCCCCTCGCAGTGCTGGTGCAGCGAGCCGATGCAGAGCGGAGTGCACGTGCTGGGGTGTACAGTTTAACCATGTCCTGGATGTAGGAAGGGCCAGATCCATTCACAGCATGGTACGCTAGTACCAGTGTCTTGAAGTGGATTCTAGCAGTTACTGGAAGCCAGTGAAGGGAGCGGAGGAGCAGCGTGGTGTGGGAACATTTAGGAAGGTTGAAGACCAGACGAGCCGCTGCATTCTGGATGAGCTGCAGAGGTCGGATGGCACATGCAGGTAGACCAGCCAGGAGGGAGTTGCAGTAGTCTAGGCAGTTGTTGTTCTCTACATTCAGTATTTATTCATTTGGTGGCTTTTATTCAAGATGTTATTACTGGATGTCCTCCTAGTCGTTGTTTTGCATTGTATTGTCTGATGTTTAGCAGCATATTTATTGTTGTGAGGCCGTCTGCTCTGAGTTAAACTCTCCTGACTTCCTGTTGGGTTCGTTGGGTTTGCTTTGTGCCGTGTTGTATCTCTGAGAGTTTGATCAGTGAGAACCTGTGATAGTGAGTCAGATCTGTTGGCGCCACAGATGGACCCACAAATCTGCTCAAATTAGAACATTTCACCAGATTCCCAACTTCCAACTGAGAAAGTGAACGAAGGAGGACAGGAGGTCAGAAAGTTAGACGTCAGACCCCTTTCTATACGGTTATATGAGACTAGATATCGTCTTAGATTTCATATCATGAATGTCTTTAACGGAATTTAAAGGCTTTACAGTAAAGTGACGTAATTCTTAGCATTTATCTACAATAACAAACAGTGGCCAATATGTTAGTAAAACTTTGAGAAAGTACAAAATCTATTACATACCTTAACATTTCATTCAGCTCATGCTTTAACCAAAGCAAGCAAAGCTAAAATCATCGTATTTCATGAGGAAACAAAGCGTAGTTTTCTTGTGTGACTGCCCATTTTTCCAATGACCCAAACACCCATGGCAACAAACAGAAGTAGGTTTTTTTATTGCCAATAACAGTTAACACTCTCACTCTTCCACTCAACACACTAGATCGTTTGAAGATACACATGGAAAATATGTTAAACTAACAAGAAGGTAGTTTTCTTGTGCAACTGTCCATTGTCCCTCAGAAAACAGTAGTTTGTTTGTAATAGTCTTTAATATGTGCTAAAAAAAATTGAACTTAATTATGTTTATTTTCAGTATTATTATATATTTTTATTTTATATATTTTATTTATTATTATCTTCAGTAAAAAAAGACATAACACAATATTTTCCTTTTTTTTGAGGATTTGTTTCTGCAGGATAGTGCTTTGAGTTTAAATAATAACTCTTTTGTTTAACCAGGAATAATCTCCTTTTCTGTAAATAACAGTTCACTTTTTAGCTTATCTTTCTGAAAACAGTAGTTTTCCCAAAGGCCCATTTTTCCAATACCCGTCCCCTCCGGAAATAATCTCTTTTTTTGTAAATAACGCTTCGCTTTTTTAGCTTATTCTTAAGAAAACAGTATAGTTTGTCCTCAGGACACGCGTTGTGAAAATGTTGTTTAACCAGAAAACAAAAGGTATTTTTCTTGTGTGACTGCACATTATCCTGAACGCCCTTTCCTCTCAGAAACCACACTTTCTCTGCAACAACCAGCAGCACATGGCTCATTATTATGCAGAGGAGAAGTGTTTTTTTTTAGAGCAATCTTTATTATATCTCTGGCAGAGAGTTAGCGGTGTGTGATATGTTGAGTGCTGCTCGGGCTGCGATGAGTAAACTCTGTTTCTGTTTAAAGCTCTGATTCAGGGGAAGTGACAGATTTCTGATTTGAGTGTTTGAAGGTCGAGTCTGTCTCACTTCATCTGCCTCAGCTCTGTCACTGCTTCCTGTCAGTCCG
>CM062284.1:1729129-1741629 GCA_031216635.1 Dissostichus eleginoides | reverse complement strand
ACGTAACCCCAGTTCTCAGAGTAACATGAAGTGAGATGTCTCACCAGACGGCCCTTCTTGCTGAGGCGAAGCGAGAAGAGGTGCTTATTTTTGAATGACGCTGCGACGTAGCGCAAGCTACTTAAAGGGTGGGTGGATTCCCTGACGTAGTCGTCAAGATCACCAGCCAATCAGGATTGGCGTAATGAGATTGATGCTTCTGATGCATACGCGTTGAGGCGCATCCCATAGTGAGACATCTCACTTCATGTTACTCTGAGAACTGGGGTTACGTTAGTAACCTATAGTTTCTCTTAATGTGATGCTCTTCAGCTGTCCAGCATCAAACTGATGTTAGGGGGCAGCGTCCTCTCCATTCAGATACGTGTTATGACTCTGCAGACACCTCCTATTACTAAAGGGGAGGACCGTGATGTCCTCATCCGACTGTCTTTGTTTTAGTATTTCATTTGGACTTTTGTAATAATCTTTAATATGTTCTCAAAAATGAACATATTTATTTGTAATATTTAATATTATTACGTTTTTTATTTCATCTTAAACGACTTATATAACAGAATATTTTCCTTTTTTTTGAGGATTTGTTTTTGCAGGATAGTGCTTTGTGTTATAATAAGCTGTCCTCTGAGTCCGGTGCACAGACACAAGTAATGAAACACGTACATTAAAAAAGGGGGAAAATCCAAACTAAAACCACTAAAGCTCCATCGTCTGTATGTTGTGGAGAAGTCTAGCAGTGTAAAATGGAAATACCTTAAATAAGAAAAGTAGTATAATGTCAAGAAAGTCCTTAAATATGAGTAAAAGCACTTTATGACATTCCTCCGCTAACTTTAATTATATTTGTGTTATTAAATGGTGATTGTAATGAATGGAGCTTTGGACAAGCTGCACACAGAGAGGCTCCTGTTCACACACACACACACACACACACACACACACACACACACACGCACAGACACATACACACACACACACACACACACGCACACACACGCACACACACGCACACACAGCAGCTACATACAGAATGCAGGTACTGAAAAGGAAAGTTATTAAAGTGAATTTAACCCTTTTTTCCTTGATTAAAAAGTGTGTGAATCAAGGCCATCGTACAAAAGGGAAGGAATAATTCTAGAATAAAACCATCTGAGAATAAAGTGCTACATCTACGAGGAAAACTCTCAAATGTACAAGAAAAGCGGATAAAATGTACGTGAAAAAAGGATAACATTTACAAGAAAAAAGGTCTTACATTTAAGTCTTAAAGGTCACCTCTCATGCTATTTTTAGGCAATAGCAGAGCTCTCAGATATATACAAAGATATAAAAACATGTCTATGAAGTGTTTTGCTCCAAATACCAAACAGATCCCCCATTCTAGCCATGCCTCATATCCCTCTATTTCACTTCCTGTTTCAAGAGTGCTTATTCTGGGTATAAACAGGTCTCTCTTGAGAATGAGACCTGAGAAAATAAGAGGGGGCGGAGCTTATGCCATGCGGACCTGACAGATACTGCGGTGATGAAACGCAAGGATTATTAGATCAAGGATTATCTCTGAAACAGTATGGAGCTCAAAGGCTTTCTCTCTTGCCGGTTATACCACAAGGTGAGTTCCTTTTTATTTCCTGCTTCTTCTCACACATGCTCTCCAGTACAGGTTAGCTCTGAGTGTTAGCGATGCTTGCTAATGTAAACAAAGACTATTACTCCAAAACACGTCGGGAATTGTTTCTGATACAGCGACGTTTCTGATAGTGCCGTGGGTCCACCGCCGCAAATCTGGATCAGCTCCGTTGTTCCCCCGTTTTTAGAGATGTGGGTACGGAGGAGAGAGAGAGGGTTTTATTTCCTGACACTCCCTGACACACCGGGGACACATGTTGATGTATAAAAGACATCAAAAAGTGCATTTTGCATGATAGGTCCCCTTTAAATTTACGAGAAAAAAAGTCTTAAATTTAAGGTGAAAATAAAACGTACATTTTGAAAAACAAAAGTCTTAAAATTACAGAAAAGTCTTGAATTTACAAGGAAAAAGTAATTGACAACAAGTGATTTGATTTCTCTTTGAGATTAAAAATTGACATTGTGAGAATAAACTCTGAAATGTTCTGCGACCAAATCAAGACATTTGCTAAATAAATCCTAAATTTACAAGAAAATCGCAAAATAAAATATATATTTTAATATATTGAGTAAAAAAGTTGCAAAAGAAACTCAAGAAATAAAACCTAATTTTAGTTCTCTTACTACTACATGTGTTATCAATGAATATTTTTTTTGTTGCATATTTACCTTAATTTCAAATAGAATATATCGTGCAGGAAGGAAGAGAAGGCAGCCGAAACAATGCAAGACTTTTATTGTGAAAAGTGTATTTATTAAAGGTGTTATCAGTGTCTTTGCACATCACAGCAGACTCTTATTGTGAAGGCTTTAAAGCAGAGGTCACCGACCTTTTTAAGCCCAAGGTCAGCGACCTCGGCCTCGGCCTAGGTGAAAGGCGAGATTTACCTATTGCAGAATTGAGTGAAAAAGACAGCCCGGACAGTGCTTCCAATTTGAGGCCTTTTATGTCGGCTAATTGCATCTGAATTACATCAAATCATTTGGTGCAACTTCCAATTTGATTCAACCAAGAACACAACATAACTAACATTTCAAAAAAGATCAATATATATATTTTAAACCACATCATATCATTTTAAGTTTCATTCATTCCTTCATTACAATCCTAAATATAAATGTATGTAGCTTATTTTCCATTTGTTTGAGTGAATTAGTAAATTGTTTTTTTGACAACAACAAAGAAAAAAAGAACATCTTGCAGCGAGCAGATAACATAAAGGGCCATTTTAACTGTGAGGCTTAACATTAACATTCAAACAAGTTATTTGAACACAATTCTTAACAACAACATTCTTTATCTGTGCATAGAGCTAAGTGCAGTGCGTTCCAAAATATGCAGCATCACCTTTCACAATGCCAAAGGGAAAACCAGTCCTGTTAATGGAAGTCAGTGTGATGGCTGAACGCTGCCTGTGAGGGCTTTGTAGTCTGGCTCATAGCTACAGACAGCCAGTCTGAGGCAGTCTGTCAGGTGTCTGTCAGTAAGGCGGCTCCTGTACTTTGACTTGATTACTTTCATCTGTGAAAAAGCCATTTCTCAGAGGTAAGTGGATCCAAAGTACGCGCTCACTTTTAGTGCACATGCAGTGAGAAGCGGAAACTTCTCTCTGCTGACAAGTCCCCAAAAGCCACTCTCCTTTGACCTGCATTTTAGCTCTCTCTCATTTTGCAAATCGATCATCTCCATGTCAACTCCACTTGGCAAAGTAAACACCTCTTGGAATTGATCTGCCACCTGTTAAATGTCAATGGGCTGGAATGGATTTGAAATGAATGCAGCAATATCTTCCATCACATGTAACTCACCAAAACGCCGGCTGAACTCGTTTGCCACTTTGTCCAGCTGAGAACAGAACTGCTCAGGGTGAAAAGCCTCCTTGTCTTCATGGCCTGTGACATTTTCTCCAGGTTGGGAAAGTGATGCAGCCTCCTGTTCCCCAGATGTGAAGTCCAGACACCAAGCTTGGCCTTAAACACATTCACTGCGCTTATCATGTGATGCAGGTGTCGGTCTTTTCCCTGGAGCTCATTGTTGAGTGCGTTCAGTTTCGCCGTTAGGTCTGTCAGAAACCCCAGGTTCAGAAGCCACGCGTCATCTGAGAGTTCCTTGTGCTCCTCATTCCTTGTCGATAGAAACGTTTTAATCTCTGGTAGCAAGTCAACAAACCGCTGCAGGACTTTGCCGCGACTCAACCACCGCACGTCAGCATGGAGGAGTAGTCTCCGTAGACGCATCAAGCTCGTCCAATAACGCCTTGAATAAGCGATGTTGAAGCGCTTTTGCCCTTATCGAGTTGACCAGTTTGACCACCAGTGTCATTACATGGGAAAAGTCCACTATCTTTCCAACCAAGGCCTGTTGGTGAATCACATGATAATTCACAACGTGGGGAAAAGCAGGGTCCTTGCGGCACAGTGCAATAAAACCGACGTGCACCCACGCATTGCCGGGGCACCGTCTGTATAATTGACACCATTTTATGTGGAATGTCATTTTCGAGGATGTATTTTTTAAACTCGCTGTAAATGTCCTCACCTCTCGTCATTCTGACAAACACAACAAGCTGAGCTGTGTCTGTTACATCCAGGGACTCATCAAACTGCAGCGAAAAGTTTTCACAAGTGACAAGTCATTTAACACTTGTCGATCCACGTCCTCTGACAGTGACTCGACCCTCCTCGTGACTGTGGCCGGGCCAAGCGGTACCTTTTTTAGCGCCGTTTTGATTTCTTCTTTGTTTTTGAAGTCATTGAAGAGCGTCTCAGAGGTAATGGACATTGCTTCCTTAATTACATCTCCATCTGTAAAAGGCTTCTTGTGTTTCACCAAAAGGTGACTAACGCGAAATGATGCTTCAGTGGCAGCCTTATTTTGAGCAGCAGGCTTTGAGAAAAACAATTGCTGGACCTTTAAACTCGATTTCAGCTCTTCAACGTTCCTTCCACGGATGGCGCTCTTGGCTGGGAAGCTGTCTTTGAACGTCTGGTGATGGGTGTTGTGATGCCGCTCCAGATTTCCTCTTTTCGCCAGTGCTTGCGTTTGGTGGCACAACATACAGACACACTTGTCCTTCACCATCGTACAAATAAATTCCTCTTCCCATTCTTCATGGAAATGGTAGGTTTTCGCCTTCTTTCGTGGAGCCTCCGCCATTTTATCTAACTGTTATCTTATTTTAATATTGTTGTATGCAACAGTTAAAGGGCCCGCTCTCTTCTCGTATCTCATTGGTCAGTAGCCTGCGCATACGGCTGATTCAAGGGAGCTCGTAAAAACAAACATTAATAATTCATAATGTATTTGTGTACATCCAGGATTTTCGGGAGCGACAGGGAATGTCTCAAATATACGTCAATCAAGTGGCACCTGCTAACGGGGAGGTGGATGATAGATTTACATCTAAAAACTTATTTTTTAAACATTATTTATTTTATTTTATTTTTTTAACGGTCCGCGATCTACCCGCACCATACTCGCGATCGACCGGTCGATACTCGCGATCGACCGGTCGATCGCGAGTATCGACTGGTTGGCGACCACTGCTTTAAAGGAAGTGAAATGAAGCGTCTCTCCTCTTCTCCTGTTGTCGGCTTTATGGTGTTTTTCATTATTCTTGAAGTTTTTAGTCAGTGTTTGTGTGTTTCTGCTGGCCGTTAGAGACTCGCTGAGAACTGTTTCTGCTCAGACTCTCCTGCTGTTAAATCTGACAGATCATCTCATCTCAGCACAGGGCCGCAGGAACATAAAGCATTTTAGAGACATCTGCACTGATTAGTATCCTGCAAACATTTTAATTTCCTGAGCTGTGTGAGAATCTGAGTAAGAGGACACGATGTTCCCACAGCCCATAAGACCGCTAAAACACCTGAGGGCCTCCATAAACATTCATCTGTTGTTTCTGTTGGGAAAATACTGAATGTCCTCTTCCAATCTGAGAGTCACATGCTAACAAAGGTATCCCAGCTGTAGCTGTGAACATGACAGGATGTATGATTACCTAGAAGAGCATCAGGACTGTTTTAGGCATATGATAGCTATGTGATTAACATGATGATTCAGCCTCTATGGAGATAGACATATGACAAGCATGATCATTTCTGACGTGGAGCTAATCTGAAGTAAACATTGAATACTGCTTTCTATTCCTCCATCTTGTGACTGTGTAACTCCCTCTCTTGGATATCAGCATGTGAAGGACACTGTTCAGGAACTAGTTGATGCTCTGTATGTGATGACTCCTTCCATTCTGGAGAGGATCAGGAATACATGGATCCTGAGATTGAAGCTCAAGCCGGGGACCAGTGATTAATAACATGTTTAAGTATTCAGAAAAAGTCCGGATCTTGAGAAAAAGTCATCATTTTGAGATTTTGAGGAAAAAGTCAGAATTTTCAGATTTTGAGGAAAAGTCTTACATTTAAATTTTAAAGGTCCCCTTTAAAGTCTTGGTCTTGACTTGATCTCGACCTCTTAAAGTCTTGGGTTGCGGTCGAATAATCCAAAAATCAGCTCCTATCGTCTATCCCTCTCCTCTGAGTGAAACGTCACGGGGTTAAGGGATAGTGGATAGGAGAATTCAAAAGGACTTAGGAGAAGAGACTGCACTTTCACTATCCCACGTGTTTATGATGCGCCAGCGGACGTCATGAATGTGCGTCTGCTGCTGTGGGGAAACTATGGAAACTACAGTTCTCTATACAGCGGACTACAACATGGATGTTTAATAAGAACGAGGGACTCCTGTAAACTCATCTAGAGACTCTGCTCCGTGCTCTGTTGCTTTAGGCTTTATGAACGTGGACAACAGAGAAACAGATTCTTCAGGACCAAAGCTGGAATTGAAATAAAAAAGGAAAGTGAAACTTATGCTCGTCACCCTCTCCCTCCGGTCCACATTAATACAAATGATCCCAATACGTATGATTGGATGAAAAGATCTTAAAATCAATACAAATGTATTTATTATAAACGTTAGTCCTTAACATCTATCACTGTGTATATCACCATTCAAACATCTTTTAAGATCAGCTCAGTAAAGACTGAAATGATCTCGACCTCTTAAAGTCTTGGTCTTGGTCTAGGACTTAACTACAACACCACCTGACAGTAAACCCTAATAACTCTCCTCATGATCTTTAAGGATTATTGTAAGATGGAGAGAAGTCTTCCTGACGACAGAGAACAGACTTTAGAAGAGATGTAGAGATGCTTCAGGCGGAGGAATCCTCGGAGACGTTGAAGCGGCGCTCGTGTTTTTTCTCCTCGCTGCGTTTCCTCATAATAATTTCTCAGATAAATCAGACTTCAGTTTCCGGTTAAAACGCATGCTCTTCAGCCTGCAGGTTTCCTCCCACTCACAACTCTCACTCTGACTGTGACTCTCTATGTTTTTCTTGGGTTGACATTTCATTTTGATTAGGAATCCATCCAAAAAGAGTGTTATGACTCCAGCATCCCAGAAGACAGCATTCAAATCCTAACACACTTATTTCCAAGTGTTTCTCGAAGGAAAAACAAACAAATAGATGGAAAATTACAAAATAAACCGACTCTCTGTTAACAAAGATAAACTTCTGACACGGGATGAAAAATATTTAGAAAAATAATTCAGTTTGTAAAATCAAACTTTAAATCAATAACTACTCAATTATAATATATAAAAAAGCAGAAAAGGACCAATTATACAAAACCAAAAGGGGTTTTCAAGTTAAATCTGATTGCTTTTTTTCTGATTGCATCCGATATCACCTTTGTTAGAATGTTTGTCCGTGTTCTCGCTCTGTAGAAACATTGTTATATCTGTGGTGTTCTGTGTGTTGTTGCTCTGCAGAAACATACAATACAATACAGCTTTATTTAGAGCACTTTAAACCTCCAGACCAAAGCGCTGTACAGCAAATAAACAAAGCAAAACTACAAAAAGTAACTCAGCTCACACCATAAAACAAGTACAGGTAAAAACAAGAGAATTTAAAAGCAATAAAAGCAACACTCTAACAGATGTCAATACGCTGAGAGAAGAGTGGGTTTTAAGAAGCGATTTAAAAGCAGGCAGTGTGGGACCTGTCTGATGTGCAGGGGCAGATCGTTCCACAGTGTGGGAGGCCTGTCTGATGAGCAGGGGCAGATCGTTCCACAGTGTGGAGGCCTGTCTGATGAGCAGGGGCAGATCGTTCCACAGTGTGGAGGCCTGTCTGATGAGCAGGGGCAGATCGTTCCACAGTGTGGAGGCCTGTCTGATGAGCAGGGGCAGATCGTTCCACAGTGTGGGAGCCTGTCTGATGAGCAGGGGCAGATCGTTCCACAGTGTGGAGGCCTGTCTGATGTGCAGGGGCAGATCGTTCCACAGTGTGGGGACCTGTCTGATGAGCAGGGGCAGATCGTTCCACAGTGTGGAGGCCTGTCTGATGAGCAGGGGCAGATCGTTCCACAGTGTGGAGGCCTGTCTGATGAGCAGGGCAGATCGTTCCACAGTGTGGGAGCCTGTCTGATGAGCAGGGGCAGATCGTTCCACAGTGTGGACCTGTCTGATGTGCAGGGGCAGATCGTTCCACAGTGTGGGACCTGTCTGATGAGCAGGGCAGATCGTTCCACAGTGTGGGAGCCTGTCTGATGAGCAGGGGCAGATCGTTCCACAGTGTGGGGACCTGTCTGATGAGCAGGGGCAGATCGTTCCACAGTGTGGAGGCCTGTCTGATGAGCAGGGGCAGATCGTTCCACAGTGTGGGACCTGTCTGTGAGCAGGGGCAGATCGTTCCACAGTGTGGGAGCCTGTCAGATGTGCAGGGGCAGATCGTTCCACAGTGTGGGAGCCTGTCAGTGTGGCAGGGCAGATCGTTCCACAGTGTGGAGCCTGTCTGATGTGCAGGGGCAGATCGTTCCACAGTGTGGGGACCTGTCTGATGAGCAGGGGCAGATCGTTCCACAGTGTGGGAGCCTGTCAGATGTGCAGGGGCAGATCGTTCCACAGTGTGGGAGCCTGTCTGATGTGCAGGGGCAGATCGTTCCACAGTGTGGGGACCTGTCTGATGTGCAGGGGCAGATCGTTCCACAGTGTGGGAGCCTGTCTGATGTGCAGGGGCAGATCGTTCCACAGTGTGGAGGCCTGTCTGATGAGCAGGGGCAGATCGTTCCACAGTGTGGGAGCCTGTCTGATGAGCAGGGGCAGATCGTTCCACAGTGTGGGAGCCTGTCTGATGAGCAGGGGCAGATCGTTCCACAGTGTGGAGGCCTGTCTGATGTGCAGGGGCAGATCGTTCCACAGTGTGGGAGCCTGTCTGATGAGCAGGGGCAGATCGTTCCACAGTGTGGGAGCCTGTCTGATGTGCAGGGGCAGATCGTTCCACAGTGTGGAGGCCTGTCTGATGTGCAGGGGCAGATCGTTCCACAGTGTGGGAGCCTGTCTGATGTGCAGGGGCAGATCGTTCCACAGTGTGGGAGCCTGTCTGATGAGCAGGGGCAGATCGTTCCACAGTGTGGGAGCCTGTCTGATGTGCAGGGGCAGATCGTTCCACAGTGTGGGAGCTGCTACAGAGAAGCAACGGCCCCCTCTGAGCTTTGACTTGGTTCTGGGCACATTCAGGAGCAGTTGATCAGCTGACCTGAGAGGGCGGTTGGGCGTGTAGGGTGTAGCAGCTCAGAAAGATATGGTGGGGTCATGCCATTTAGGGATTTAAAAGTAAACAAAAGGATTTTGAAATGAATCCTAACATTTATTGGCAGCCAGTGGAGCGAAGCCAAAATGGGGGAAATGTGGTCATATTTCCGTGTGCCAGTTAAAAGCCTTGCTGCGGCATTTTGCACCCGCTGCAGACGAGCGAGGGAGGACCCACTGACCCCCATGTAGAGAGAGTTACAGTAATCCAGCCGAGTGGTGACAAAGGCGTGGATTACTGTCTCAAACTGCTGTCTGGAGAGAAAAGGTTTTACTTTGCTAGCTGCCTAAGGTGATAAAAGCTTGTTTTTACCACAGATTTAATCTGACTCTCAAGTTTTAGTTCACGGTCCATTTTAATGCCACGGTTCGTAATGGTGGGCTTGGTGTACTGAGCCAGGGAACCCAGGTCTACAGAAGTGGTGCCAGTGGTGCTACCAAAAACCATTACTTCTGTTTTTCCTTCATTCAGTTTTAGGAAGTTGCACCCCATCCAGGCCTTTATGTCCTCTAGACACTTTAGCAGTGGGCTAATTGAGTAACCCTCCTTTTTGTTAGTGGGACATAACTCTGGCTATCATCAGCATAGCAGTGGAATGCGATGCCGTGCTTTCTAAATATGGACCCAAGAGGGAGCAGATAGAGGGAGAATAGCAGGGGGCCTAATACTGAGCCCTGTGGGACCCCATACAGGAGTGGAGCAGAGGATGACTCGGAGTCACCAAGGCCGACAGAGAACGTTCTGTCCTTCAGATATGACCTGAACCATTCCAGGGCTTTCCCCCCAATGCCCACCCACTTCTCCAAGCGAGAGATCAGGTTGTCATGGTCGACTGTATCGAAAGCAGCAGTTAGATCAATAAGTAGAAGCACAACGCAGTCCCCAGAGTCAGTAGATAAAAGGATGTCATTAAAAACCCTTAAAAGCACTGTTTCAGTGCTGTGCATCGTTTTAAAACCGGATTGGAAAACCTCCAGTATATTGTTCTCTTCCAGAAAAAACATAATTTGACTGTGGACAATCTTCTCCAGGCATTTTGGAAATGGGCCTGAAATGAGCCAGAACTGTGGGATCCAGACTGGGTTTTTTGATACGAGGTTGCACTACTGCATGCTTCAGGTTTTCAGGGACCTTCCCTGAGAGCAGACTGCTGTTTATAACTGCCAGCACAGATGGTCCAACAGTGGGAAACCTCTTTAAAGAGTCGAGGTGCGACAGGGTCTTTTGGAGAACCAGAGGGCTTTAACTTGGAGACAATCTCCTGTACAAAAGACAGAGCTACAGGCTCAAACTGATTAAAGACAGCAGAGCACAGCGCAGGAACTGAGGGCTCGTTTGCAGGAGCTTACCTTATTAATAAAAAAGTAAAGAAAGTCTTCACAGGCCGCAGTAGAGGTCTCCATAACGGTATTCTGGGGGGCATTAAGGACCAAATCAATAGTCTGAAACAGAACACGTGGCTTGTGACGGTTTGACAGAAAGATGTCAGATAAATGTTTGCTTTGTGCCTCTTTCACAGTGATCTGATAGAGACGCCAACACTCCCTCAACATTTGAAATGAAACTTGCACTTTGTCCTTTTTCCATTTACGCTCAGATCCCGTCGGACAGCCCGAGTCGTGTCATTTCACCACGGCCGGGCCGGGGTGCGGCACAGGCAAACTAATCCCCCTGATCAAAACGGAGGCAGCGTTTTATCTCCACCATGAGTAGACTTTGCTGGACTAATGGCAGAGAAGCGAAGGTCCAGCAGTGTTGGAGGATCGTACACCAGTAGAGAGTTGACCTTTTGCATTAAAAATGACACAAACAGTACAACAACACACGCGTTGGCACCGACAGACGGCAGGCCACACACACTGGCGCCATCTTGCTTTCTTCTTACTAGATGTCTCATGTCTCTCATAACATGGTTATATGTGTGTTGGTGTGTGTGTTGTTGCTCTGCAGAAACATGGTTATGTCTGTGTTGTATTGAGTGTTGTTGCTCTGCAGGAACATGGTTATATGTGTGTGTGTATTGAGTGTTGTTGCTCTGCAGGAACATGGTTATATGTGTGTGTATTGAGTGTTGTTGCTCTGCAGGAACATGGTTATATGTGTGTGTATTGAGTGTTGTTGCTCTGCAGGAACATGGTTATATGTGTGTGTGTATTGAGTGTTGTTGCTCTGCAGGAACATGGATATATGTGTGTGTATTGAGTGTTGTTGCTCTGCAGGAACATGGATATGTGTGTGTGTATTGAGTGTTGTTGCTCTGCAGGAACATGGATATGTGTGTGTGTATTGAGTGTTGTTGCTCTGCAGGAACATGGATATTGTGTGTGTGTTTGAGTGTTGTTGCTCTGCAGGAACATGGTTTATGTGTGTGTGTATTGTGTGTTTCTCGCTCTGCAGGAACATGGTTATATGTGTGTGTGTATTGAGTGTTGTTGCTCTGCATGATGCTGCATACTAACGGTGATTTCCTCTCTGTTTCCCCTCAGAGTCCGGTTTCCTCCAGCAGATACGACTGCAGAAAGAAGTAAGTGTGATTCTATATGCGGCACAAAGCACAATCCTCCTCTTCTTATTTATCCTCCCGTTTCCTGCTCTGAAATATTTCCCCCGAGCAATAAGTTTGTGATTTAATAAATCAGGAAAAGGTTTCTGAGAAACAGGATTATGTCAGAGGTGTTATTGTTTTCCATTTTCACTCAATAAGAGAATAACTAACAAAGGGTGAAAAGGTGACTCTGAGAAGAGAAAGGATTTAACCTGTGTTTTCCTTCTTAGGATATATTTCTCTGAAAGAGAGGTTTTTTTTCTCCCTTCGTACATTAGTAGATTTTTGGTTATAAGTATTCTTTATATTTCACAGAACTGGGTTACGCTAGAGCTGTATGTGTGTTTGTCCTTCAACAAAAGGAAATTCAAAGCAAATGTTCCTTTATGTCGAGGACAAAGGTCTACAAAACATGTTTTCACTTTATTTTCTTTAAACTTTAAACGTTTGCTTCTTGTTATGTTATTTATTGGAGTATTTAACTCCTAATGTCTCCAACATCTGTAACGAAGGCTATAGGTTATTTAGGTCATAAACTTTAATAATAACCAGTAAAAGTTTTAAATTCATGTGATTCTGTAGTTCCTTCATTGCCCAACATTAGCCACCTTTAGCTTAGCGGTGGTGACGTGAAGTCATGTGACCGTGCTGTAGTTCCTTTATA
>CM062284.1:1679129-1719129 GCA_031216635.1 Dissostichus eleginoides | reverse complement strand
TGATACACTCTCACACACATTAAGGTTACGTCTGCTCCGCTGTACTGCCGAGTCGTGACTCTCCGTTACGAGTGTCGAGACGATAAACAGACGGGCAACATTTCACTCAAACAGCTGGACTCTTATTTTGAAAATCCCAGGCAATTCCCTTAGCATATGGTTAACAACTATGAAGAATATTAATTTCTTTTTTAGATGCTTTTCAGGCTGCAGTCGTCACTGCTGCTGATCTTTGCTTTTTCAATAGGAATAAATCAAATATATTTGTAAAAGACAACACAAAAGATGTAGTTTTGTAATATTATTTGTTTTATTTTCAAATAGTTTTGCACTAGTCTTACATCTTGAATCAAGGTGAATTTAAGACGTTTTCAGACGTATTTGGAGACAATATTCTGCATTTTTGTTGAGTTAAATATCAGCGTTTTATTCTGAATTCACATTACAGATCATAAAACTGTAAAGATGATTCAAAACGGTTCAAACCAACCCATGAAATCAGGATTTAATACCAGACTTTTATTCTGAAAATGACGTTACGAGTACCCAGACAATACTGGACTTTTATTCTGAAAATCCCCAGCACACGTCTCTGTGATCTCACTCAGTTGACGTCTGAAAGACTCTTATTGTGAAAGGTCAGCAGGGGAAGGTCCTTTATGAGTTCAGGGGCCGTTTCTCAATGTCGAGTAAAGCTGCTGCAGAGCCACTATTTCAAGTATACTACGTCATCGAGTGGCGCCGAAGGACTGTTTAAATGCCCAGCATTCGGCGCCACTCGATGACGTAGTATACTTGAAATAGTGGCTCTGCAGCAGGTATACTCGACATTGAGGAACGGCCAGGGTCTACATCACCTGGGCTGCGTCTCACTTCTCTTATTTTTCATTTCCTCGCTCCTCGGTCTCGGTATCACCGGAAGTTGATTTGTCTGCGCCATCTTGAGTAGCGTCCCATTGGCCTTATTTGTGCCGGAGGATCGAGGACCGAGGATCGAGGATCGAGGATCGATAACGGAGGAACCACCAGACATTCCTCCGGTGAAATCCTCAGCCACTCGCCCCGCCCCCTTACTGTGTATCGCTCACTGATTGGACGATGCAGCGCATGCACTGATCTGATGCTTCTTGACATGAGAGCAGTTTCCCAGCGGAGTGAAGAAAACACATGAAACTCACGGGACTCATTCCTCAGTTTATACCGTGTTCTGTTTCAATTCATGTCTCATTCAGTTACTAATATGTGATATATCTGAGTGGATATAACAGAGTGGACCAAAGTCAGTTTATTCATTTATTGGACATTTTCATGATCGCTTTTTTTCGTTTATACATTTTTAAAATGGCGTTTATCTTTTTGAGAATGAGTTCTTATTTTATTTATCTGGGTCTACAACAGATGATACACATGTTAATGTCAGTAAGTGTACTAACAGAGGCGGGGGTGTGTGTGAAAACAACGGGGACAGAGCTGCTGTCACGATCAGCTGGCGGCGTCATCACAAAGGACATCGCTTCACGTGACGCTCCGGAAAAGGACGTCGCTTCACGTGGCGCTCCGGAGGAAAGGACGTCGCTTCACGTGACGCTCCGGAGGAAAGGACGTCGCTTCACGTGACGCTCCGGAGGAAAGGACGTCGCTTCACGTGACGCTCCGGAGGAAAGGACGTCCCATTGCTCTGAAAACTCATTTCCCTGCTTCTCGTGGGTTCCTTGCGTCTCTCCATGCTTCCCTGGTGGAGGGACTAGACGCAGGGACACAACGCAAGTGAGGGACGCAAGGATTCCATTTAACCGAAGTGAGAAGCAGCTCAGGACTCCTGCAAAAAGTATATGAAACCAAACATCTTATATAATTATAATCATAGTTTTACATTTCGGTTTATTGTCTGATGTCCTCACCTTGACAGACACCCCATATATGTTTCAATACTTCTGATGTGTTGAATCCCCACCAATGAGAGACTTCTGGGGGAGAAACTGCCCCTTTGTTTACTTCTGGAACATAGTGACATCACACCACATTGTACCTGATAGGCTAAGGGGCGGGACATCTCTAAGCTGTTGACCAATCACAGCACAGCTTGCCAGCTGTCCAGCACATTGGCAAACTACAACATTATAAAGCTCATTTATGATAACCATAACAATATGATACCGTGAAAAGAGCCATTTTACTTTTGATACTTGAAGAACATTTAGCTGATAATACTTTATATTATTTTACAATATGACATATTCTATGTTTTTATAAATATCTCCATTTAATTGTATCTTTTAATGTTTCTAAAAAGGAGCCACATAATCCCCCGGGATGATTCAATGAGATATTCAGGTTTGATTTCAATGTGAAAGCACGTGATGATGGGAAGCTTCTGGTAGTATTTCTCCCCCACCTGTTGCTCTTCAATGGGCGCCATGGAAACAGCTGTCAGCCAATCAGCGGCCTCCGTCTCGTCTCGGGGCTGCTCGTTAATTGTTTGCAGTTTATTGTTTGTGCTCAGCTGTCTTAAAGACCTCTAAAACACAACACAAAGTGGAACCTGTTGACACGATGCATTTCATAAAAGACAACTTCAGTTATTATGAGGGAAAAGGGCTGCAGAGTGAGTGAGTGAGGGAGGGAGGGAGGGAGTGAGCGAGGGAGGGAGGGAGGGAGGGAGGGAGTGAGCGAGGGAGGGAGTGAGCGAGTGAGTGAGCGAGGGAGTGAGCGAGCGAGTGAGTGAGTGTGTGAGCGAGGGAGCGAGGGAGTGAGTGAGTGAGGGAGCGAGGGAGTGTGTGTGTGAGTGAGTGAGCGAGTGTGTGTGTGTGTGTGTGTGAGTGAGTGAGCGAGCGAGTGAGTGAGCGAGTGTGTGTGTGTGTGTGTGTGAGTGAGTGAGCGAGTGTGTGTGTGTGAGTGAGTGAGCGAGTGTGTGTGTGTGTGTGTGTGTGAGTGAGTGAGCGAGCGAGTGAGTGAGTGTGTGAGCGAGCGAGTGTGAGTGAGTGTGGCGCAGTGGGTTGTGCGTTGGTGTTTGGATCAGGGGAGCTCAGGTTCAAACCCCACTGCAGTCAGCATGTCGTTGTGTCCCTGAGACACTTCACCCCAAAGTGCTCCTGTGGGGATTGCCCACAGTATTGAGTATGTAAGTCGCTTTGGATAAAAGCGTCTTACAAGTGACATGTAGTGTGTGTGTGTGTGTGTGTGTGTGTGTGTGTGTGTTAGCTTCCCTATGCAAGTGGTGCTGCTCTGCGTGAATGAGTGAATGACTCGTAGTATGTAAAGCTTTGAGGGGTCGAACAGACCTGATAAAGAGATTTTTAAATACAGAACATTTACTGATATTGCAAGTATGATATACATATGGAGAGATATATAGAGAGGTCTGTACGAAACACATCTGTTTTATAAGTCTGAATATGATTTATAGGTCAGATATCTCCACAGCTTCTCCTTCAGAACGTATTTCACACATATTCTGCTTCCTGAGATTTGAATATTGCACCTGTTGATAAAATGTGGATCATTGGTGCAGCTTTATTTCCTAAAACAGCTGACACATACTCACAGAGCTCCAAATGTAGATTAATCCGCCGCTGAAAGTAGTCCCTAACCAATCCATTGTTGTTAGATTAAAAAACCATTTAGCAGGGTGTTTAAGTCTTTTTTTTAAACCGGAAATATATATATTTGTGCAGTTTACGTCTTTGAGATACCCAAAAAGTGTGCACATGTTTTTGTGTGTTTAAATAATATGTATTGAGGTGTTGATCTTTAAGTCACTGCAGCTTAATTTAAAATTCATTAAAAATATTTTTTTTTATGCTCAACTCGCTCCTCACGTTTAACCCCGACGTGCTCCTTGGTTCTGGAGGTGAATCTGAACTCTCTGTGAATTTCCTGCGCTTGTTGACTGAGGCTCGGAGAGGTCTGTAGTTTTCACGAGCCGTAAAGACGAGCGGAGAATCCTCTGAAGTCTCATCATTTAAATCACCGCGGCTTTGTGTCTGTGCTCAGATTAAAGAAGCTAGCATGCTTTGTAACTCACTGTCCTCCTCGCGAAAGTGTTTATTTTGTTAGTTTTTGATGTTAACGTAGTGTCCACTGAACCTACAGTGTGACAGGTCTCTTTCCAGCTTCTCTCATTCCCCCTCTATCGCTGACAGGATTTTAGGTTTCAAACGCTGCTTTGATTTCTGTTAAAGAAAAACATGCATCACGTAAACTAAGTCACTTAAAATAGAATTTAAAAAACGGTCTGAATTTAACCACGTGGAGGCAAGAAACACATCCCGACTTTACACACCATAACACTCAGAAATAACATCCGGGTCCTTTTGTGTTGAAAGTGGAGAAATGTTTAGGTGAAAGAAGTGCAGGTAGAAAAATACTGAATTGAATAAACAAAGCTAAATGTGTTATTATTCTAAGATGAAAACAATCATTACTGGAAGCTGTGATTAACAAAATACATAAAAAGGATTAATAACCTCTGCAATAAAAACCCTGAATTTAATTTATTTATCTATTTTTAATTTATTTAAGTAATGTATTTATTTTCTTTATTATGTAATTCATTCCCTCTGGAGCATCTCTCTGCACTCTGTCACCTCCCAGCTCTGAGTCTTCTTCATCAGCCTTTTCAAGCGGCCGCCCCTCCTCCATCGTGCGTGTGTGTGTGTGTGTGTGTGTGTGTGTGTGTGTGTGTGTGTGTGTGTGTGTGTGTGTGTGTGTGTTATATCAGCTGTGTAATCGTTAATAGATTCAGTCCTATATCACTGTGCACACACCAACATATGCACACACACGCACTCACAAAGCCTGGCTCTCCGCCTCCTCTTTTCAAACATCCCTCTCTCATTGTTTCCCCCCCTCCCTCTGAGAGAGTGTGTGTGTGTATCCTCTCATGTGTGTGTGTGTGTGTGTGTGTCCTCTCATGTGTGTGTCCTCTCCTGTGTGTGTGTGTGTGTGTGTGTGTGTGTGTGTGTGTGTGTGCCGATGCGTCGCGATGCGTTTGCCGGCGCTGAACAGGTGTGTTTTCAGTCCTCCGGAGCTCCACACACAGAGGGGCTCTCGCGCTCACACGTACCCAGGATTTAGCTTCACATCTGTGGCAGCAGGACCCTGAGCGCCCCTCCTCCTCTGGAGATGATCCAGGGAGGAACGCAGAGAGGTGTAGCCCAGCGGAGGACACTGATGCTGGGGTAGATCTGCTGCCGATCAGCCTGTTGTACCTCCACTCTTCTCCAGTGAGTATCCCTGACGCCAGGGTGTTAACATCTGCAGGAACAGAGACAGAATTTATTCATTTAGTCGCATTTCCACCGCTTTGAAGCAACTTTTGCGCCTCAGTTTGGATCGGAAAAAATACGATTTCTTTTTTATGTAAGGATTTGATGCATAATATCAACATAATGAGAGGAAATGGAATGAAAAAAAACTGCAAAAAATCGAGAAAATAAATACAAATACAAGTAAAATGACCACAAAATGCATAAAGATATTCTAAATATATGTGAATTAAAATAAAAAATGTGTTGACAAAAAAACTAAATGAATAAATTAAAAATACTATAAAATGATATATCTGAATTTAAAGGACTGTTTTATCGAAAGAATATGAAATAAGAATATAAAAAAATTTATATATAAAACATTAAGACCAATATTAATGTAAACAAGATGAAGGATGCATCACCATTAATTAAATAAGATATATTAAAAAAGAATGAATAAAATAAAATGGAAAAATCATTATATAAACATCTAAAAATATCCAAATTATTTCTAATATTTGCAGCATGCACACACACAGTAAAGATATATCAGTAAACTCTGCAGCAGCATTTTATAAATATGTTGAATTGCTCGTTCTGGTGCACTGAGATCCCGTTCAGCCACGTTTCTTCTTGATGGTTTCCTGCTGCAGTGAGCGCCTCCGCTGCAGAAGACATTTATTTAAAGTGTCTCTGGTGACTCTAAGGGTGGAAATCTCTAAGACTTTTTAGATTTCATCGTGCAGTTTTTTGCAGTTGTGTGCAGCTCCGACAGGTGTCTGGTGTCTCTGTGGAGCTGCTCTGGGATCAGCTTGACGCTGGGACTGTGTTGTCTCTTTTCTTCGTGGGGATTTTGCTGTTTAGTCGCTGCTGCTGTTCCTCTCAGAGAACAGAGTAGATGGAGTGAATGTGGGTTTGCAGTTGGTGTAAATCCTGTTTTCCAAGCAGCGTTTGGAAGAGTGAGTTATCGTGACGATGCTCTGAAGTGTGTGTGAGAAACACGACGGAGCGGACGGAGATTTCTCTGATTTTCTGCAGAGAGAAGGAGATATTTAGACTCTAAACGAGAGGAGGGAGGTGTGGGAACTTTCTGAGAAACCTCCTTCTGTTCCCTCTGCTGCGAGTTCACCTGGACACACCTGTGGAGGACTCATATCTGTGTGTGTGTGTGTGTGTGTGTGTGTGTGTGTGTGTGTGTGTGTGTGTGTGTGTGTGTGTGTGTGTGTGTGTGTGTGTGTGTGTGTGTGTGTGTGTGTGTGTGTGTGTGTGTGTGTGTGTGTCAGGTCTGACAGCAGGGCGTCTCGTTTGGCTCGGCGGTGGAACCGTTCTGCGGGCGATGCTCTGATCCTGAAGCCGCTGTTCTACACCGGAACCTCCCGATCCTCACTCAGCCTGGACAGGTACACACACACACACACACACACACACACATACACCTGTTGCACACCTGTTTAGTGTTGCTATGTGGGAAAAAAGGAATGATAACATGCAAAATGTCTCAGATTTTACCTCAATTTCAGGGTGAAAACAACATTTGTTTTTAACTCTGCATCTCTTTATTGGTATACTGTGTTTACTTTTTATAAACCTGATATTTTAAACTGGTTTGTTTTGGATGCATTCAGCAGTAACTGAACTGAAGCTGGAGCTCTGATTCCACCCTGTTCAGGTTTTAATTGTATATTGATTTAAACAGGACAATGTAAATAAATCTAATTAAAGTTAGCTTTTAAATGGTTTTAAGAATTAAAGGTCCCATGTCTCATGGCCATTTCTACTGATCATGATTCCATTGTTGAGGTCTACTAGAATAGATTCACATTGTTCAATGTTCCAAACTCACATTGGTTTCTCATGCAGCATCTCTGTATAGTCTGTGTATTCACTCTCTGTCCTACACACCTTGTTGGAGCTCCTGCCCCCCCCTCCCTGTGAGCCCACTGTGCTCTGATTGGTCAGCTCACCCACTCTGTTCTGATGAGTCCACCACCGTTACAGCTGAACATCAGTGATTATGTGTTACCATGGCGTTTCATAGCAACCAGAAAAGGCCACCAGTAATGACAAACAGATGAGAATGCTGCGTGGGGTCTGGGTGCCGTGTTGGCGGGACGTTGCGGGGCTCGCTGCTCCGCCCTTTGAGGCTCGAGGAGCGGACAGTGTGAGCTGGATTACTGCTGGCGTTTCCTGGTTGCTGCGTGGGGTCTGCGAGACACGGCGAAACTCAGCCTGAACTCAGCCTGAACTCAGCCTGGGCACCATGGACGCGGAAGGGGGTGCTGCAGCCCCCTCAGCACCCCCCTTCCGCCCCTTCCATCTGCGAGGCTCCACTAGCACCCGCACCCCCAAACCCGCCACAGTTTCGCCGCTGCGAGAGGCGGCTGAGAGAGTGTGTGTGAGGAGCTCCACGGATTGTTCACAAACTCTCATAAAATTATTAAAACAACAGAAAAAAAAACTGCTTCTTTAAAAAAAAAAAAATCTAAAAAGTTATTATATTTTATTTTTTTAAGACTACAACTCCCACAATGCATCGCGGTAACAAACAGCCAATCGCAGCACTTTTTAGAAACCTGATTATAAACATGTTGACTCTACCAACTAGAGTTATAGCTCTGAAGCTGCAGGTCTGATTCCTTCCTGTTCTCCATGGCAACAGCAGCAGAGGCTCATGGGTATTGTAGTGTTTTGAAACATTAATCACAAATAACATTTAAACGTCACACGGGGGAAACAGTGCAGGAGGCGGTGGAACAATAACAATGGATTATTTAAAGAGTGTGTAACCAAGACGCCTGTCAGTCAGTGTAACCTGTGCTGTTGCCATGGTTACCTGCGGTTTAATGCACCTGGTTTAACGGGAGGAAACGGTGCATTAAGTAGGGACTATTTTAAGCGGCGGATTAAGACATATACATTGGTTGCTAACCCGGGAGGTGTGATTTAAATAAATACAAAAGTCATATATTTATTTATTTCCGTTTAATTTTAATTTTAAAAGCTCAAATTATTATTTAAATCAAAAACTATAAGTCTTACAGGATGTAATGTGTTTCTCTGTGTTTCTCTGTGTTTCTCTGTGTTTCTCTGTGTTTCTCATGTGTTTCTCTGTGTTTCTCATGTGTTTCTCATGTGTTTCTCATGTGTTTCTCATGTGTTTCTCATGTGTTTCTCATGTGTTTCTCTGTGTTTCTCATGTGTTTCTCATGTGTTTCTCATGTGTTTCTCATGTGTTTCTCATGTGTTTCTCTGTGTTTCTCTGTGTTTCTCTGTGTTTCTCATGTGTTTCTCATGTGTTTCTCTGTGTTTCTCTGTGTTTCTCTGTGTTTCTCATGTGTTTCTCTGTGTTTCTCTGTGTTTCTCTGTGTTTCTCATGTGTTTCTCATGTGTTTCTCTGTGTTTCTCTGTGTTTCTCATGTGTTTCTCTGTGTTTCTCTGTGTTTCTCATGTGTTTCTCTGTGTTTCTCATGTGTTTCTCTGTGTTTCTCATGTGTTTCTCATGTGTTTCTCATGTGTTTCTATGTGTTTCTCATGTGTTTCTCTGTGTTTCTCATGTGTTTCTCTGTGTTTCTCATGTGTTTCTCATGTGTTTCTCTGTGTTTCTCATGTGTTTCTCATGTGTTTCTCATGTGTTTCTCATGTGTTTCTCTGTGTTTCTCTGTGTTTCTCATGTGTTTCTCTGTGTTTCTCATGTGTTTCTCATGTGTTTCTCTGTGTTTCTCATGTGTTTCTCTGTGTTTCTCATGTGTTTCTCATGTGTTTCTCATGTGTTTCTCATGTGTTTCTCTGTGTTTCTCATGTGTTTCTCTGTGTTTCTCATGTGTTTCTCTGTGTTTCTCATGTGTTTCTCTGTGTTTCTCATGTGTTTCTCATGTGTTTCTCTGTGTTTCTCATGTGTTTCTCTGTGTTTCTCATGTGTTTCTCATGTGTTTCTCATGTGTTTCTCTGTTTTCTCATGTGTTTCTCATGTGTTTCTCATGTGTTTCTCATGTGTTTCTCTGTGTTTCTCTGTGTTTCTCTGTGTTTCTCATGTGTTTCTCATGTGTTTCTCATGTGTTTCTCATGTGTTTCTCATGTGTTTCTCTGTGTTTCTCATGTGTTTCTCATGTGTTTCTCATGTGTTTCTCTGTGTTTCTCTGTGTTTCTCATGTGTTTCTCTGTGTTTCTCATGTGTTTCTCTGTGTTTCTCATGTGTTTCTCATGTGTTTCTCATGTGTTTCTCTGTGTTTCTCATGTGTTTCTCTGTGTTTCTCATGTGTTTCTCATGTGTTTCTCATGTGTTTTCTCATGGTTTCTCTGTGTTTCTCATGTGTTTTCTCTGTGTTTCTCATGTGTTTCTCATGTGTTTCTCATGTGTTTCTCTGTGTTTCTCTGTGTTTCTCATGTGTTTCTCATGTGTTCTCATGTGTTTCTCATGTGTTTTCTCTGTGTTTCTCTGTGTTTCTCTGTGTTTCTCATGTGTTTCTCATGTGTTTCTCATGTGTTTCTCTGTGTTTCTCATGTGTTTCTCTGTGTTTCTCATGTGTTTCTCATGTGTTTCTCATGTGTTTCTCATGTGTTTCTCTGTGTTTCTCATGTGTTTCTCTGTGTTTCTCATGTGTTTCTCATGTGTTTCTCATGTGTTTCTCGTGTTTCTCTGTGTTTCTCATGTGTTTCTCATGTGTTTCTCTGTGTTTCTCTGTGTTTCTCATGTGTTTCTCTGTGTTTCTCATGTGTTTCTCATGTGTTTCTCTGTGTTTCTCTGTGTTTCTCTGTGTTTCTCATGTGTTTCTCATGTGTTTCTCATGTGTTTCTCATGTGTTTCTCATGTGTTTCTCTGTGTTTCTCTGTGTTTCTCTGTGTTTCTCTGTGTTTCTCATGTGTTTCTCATGTGTTTCTCTGTGTTTCTCTGTGTTTCTCATGTGTTTCTCATGTGTTCTCATGTGTTTCTCTGTGTTTCTCATGTGTTTCTCATGGTTTTCTCATGTGTTTCTCATGTTTTCATGTGTTTCTCATGTGTTTCTCTGTGTTTCTCATGTGTTTCTCATGTGTTTTCTCATGTGTTTCTCATGTGTTTCTCATGTGTTTCTCTGTGTTTCTCATGTGTTTCTCATGTGTTTCTCATGTGTTTCTCATGTGTTTCTCATGTGTTTCTCTGTGTTTCTCTGTGTTTCTCATGTGTTTCTCTGTGTTTCTCATGTGTTTCTCTGTGTTTCTCTGTGTTTCTTGTCGTGTTTTCATGTGTTTCTCATGTGTTTCTCATGTGTTTCTCTGTGTTTCTATGTGTTTCTCATGTGTTCTATGTTTCTCTGTGTTTCTCATGTGTTTCTCATGTGTTTCTCATGTGTTTCTCATGTGTTCTCTGTGTTTCTCATGTGTTTCTCATGTGTTTCTCATGTGTTTCTCATGTGTTTCTCATGTTTCTCTGTGTTTCTCATGTGTTTCATGTGTTTCTCATGTGTTTCTCTGTGTTTCTCTGTGTTTCTCTGTGTTTCTCATGTGTTTCTCATGTGTTTCTCATGTGTTTCTCTGTGTTTCTCTGTGTTTCTCATGTGTTTCTCTGTGTTTCTCATGTTTCTCATGTGTTCTCTTGTTTCTCTGTGTTTCTCATGTGTTTCTCTGTGTTTCTCATGTGTTTCTCATGTGTTTCTCTGTGTTTCTCTGTGTTTCTCTGTGTTTCTCATGTGTTTCTCTGTGTTTCTCATGTGTTTCTCTGTGTTTCTCATGTGTTTCTCATGTGTTTCTCATGTTTTCTCTGTGTTTCTCTGTGTTCTCATGTGTTTCTCATGTGTTTCTCATGTGTTTCTCTGTGTTTCTATGTTTCTCATGTGTTTCTCATGTGTTTCTCTGTGTTTCTCATGTGTTTCTCTGTGTTTCTCATGTGTTTCTCATGTGTTTCTCTGTGTTTCTCATGTGTTTTTCATGTGTTTCTCTGTGTTTCTCTGTGTTTCTCATGTGTTTCTCTGTGTTTCTCTGTGTTTCTCATGTGTTTCTCATGTGTTTCTCATGTGTTTCTCATGTGTTTCTCTGTGTTTCTCTGTGTTTCTCATGTGTTTCTCTGTGTTTCTCTGTGTTTCTCATGTGTTTCTCATGTGTTTCTCATGTGTTTCTCTGTGTTTCTCTGTGTTTCTCATGTGTTTCTCTGTGTTTCTCATGTGTTTCTCATGTGTTTCTCTGTGTTTCTCTGTGTTTCTCTGTGTTTCTCATGTGTTTCTCTGTTTTCATGTGTTTCTCTGTGTTTCTCATGTGTTTTCATCTGTTTCTCATGTGTTTCTCTGTGTTTCTCATGTGTTTCTCTGTGTTCTCATGTGTTTCTCATGTGTTTCTCATGTGTTTCTCTGTGTTTCTCATGTGTTTCTCATGTGTTTCTCATGTGTTTCTCATGTGTTTCTCTGTGTTTCTCATGTGTTTCTCTGTGTTTCTCATGTGTTTTTCATGTGTTTCTCTGTGTCTCTCATGTGTTTCTCATGTGTTTCTCTGTGTTTCTCATGTGTTTCTCTGTGTTTCTCATGTGTTTCTCATGTGTTTCTCATGTGTTTCTCTGTGTTTCTCATGTGTTTCTCATGTGTTTCTCATGTGTTTCTCATGTGTTTCTCTGTGTTTCTCATGTGTTTCTCTGTGTTTCTCATGTGTTTCTCTGTGTTTCTCTGTGTTTCTCATGTGTTTCTCATGTGTTTCTCTGTGTTTCTCATGTGTTTTTCATGTGTTTCTCTGTGTTTCTCATGTGTTTCTCATGTGTTTCTCATGTGTTTCATGTGTTTCTCTGTGTTTCTCTGTGTTTCTCATGTGTTTCTCTGTGTTTCTCATGTGTTTCTCATGTGTTTCTCTGTGTCTCATGTGTTTCTCTGTGTTTCTCATGTGTTTCTCATGTGTTTCTCATGTGTTTCTCTGTGTTTCTCATGTGTTTCTCATGTGTTTCTCATGTGTTTCTCTGGTTTCTCATGTGTTTCTCTGTGTTTCTCATGTGTTTCTCTGTGTTTCTCATGTGTTTCTCATGTGTTTCTCATGTGTTTCTTCTCTTGTTTTTTCTCATGTGTTTCTCATGTGTTTCTCATGTGTTTCTCATGTGTTTCTCATGTGTTTCTCTGTGTTTCTCATGTGTTTCTCATGTGTTTCTCATGTGTTTCTCATGTGTTTCTCTGTGTTTCTGTGTTTCTCTGTTTCTCATGTGTTTCTCATGTGTTTCTCTGTGTTTCTCATGTGTTTCTCATGTGTTTCTCATGTTTCTCATGTGTTTCTCATGTGTTTCTCTGTGTTTCTCATGTGTTTCTCATGTGTTTCTCATGTGTTTCTCTGTGTTTCTCTGTGTTTCTCATGTGTTTCTCTGTGTTTCTCATGTGTTTCTCTGTGTTTCTCTGTGTTTCTCATGTGTTTCTCATGTGTTTCTCTGTGTTTCTCTGTGTTTCTCATGTGTTTCTCTGTTTTTCATGTGTTTCTCATGTGTTTCTCTGTGTTTCTCATGTGTTTCTCATGTGTTTCTCTGTGTTTCTCTGTGTTTCTCTGTGTTTCTCATGTGTTTCTCATGTGTTTCTCATGTGTTTCTCTGTGTTTCTCTGTGTTTCTCTGTGTTTCTCATGTGTTTCTCATGTGTTTCTCATGTGTTTCTCTGTGTTTCTCATGTGTTTCTCTGTGTTTCTCATGTGTTTCTCATGTGTTTCTCATGTGTTTCTCATGTGTTTCTCTGTGTTTCTCATGTGTTTCTCTGTGTTTCTCATGTGTTTCTCATGTGTTCTCATGTGTTTCTCTGTGTTTCTCTGTGTTTCTCATGTGTTTCTCATGTGTTTCTCTGTGTTTCTCTGTGTTTCTCATGTGTTTCTCTGTGTTTCTCATGTGTTTCTCATGTGTTTCTCTGTGTTTCTCTGTGTTTCTCTGTGTTTCTCATGTGTTTCTCATGTGTTTCTCATGTGTTTCTCATGTGTTTCTCATGTGTTTCTCTGTGTTTCTCTGTGTTTCTCTGTGTTTCTCATGTGTTTCTCTGTGTTTCTCATGTGTTTCTCTGTGTTTCTCATGTGTTTCTCATGTGTTTCTCATGTGTTTCTCATGTGTTTCTCTGTGTTTCTCATGTGTTTCTCTGTGTTTCTCATGTGTTTCTCATGTGTTTCTCATGTGTTTCTCATGTGTTTCTCATGTGTTTCTCATGTGTTTCTCATGTGTTTCTCTGTGTTTCTCTGTGTTTCTCTGTGTTTCTCATGTGTTTCTCATGTGTTTCTCATGTGTTTCTCATGTGTTTCTCTGTGTTTCTCATGTGTTTCTCTGTGTTTCTCTGTGTTTCTCATGTGTTTCTCATGTGTTTCTCATGTGTTTCTCTGTGTTTCTCTGTGTTTCTCATGTGTTTCTCATGTGTTTCTCTGTGTTTCTAATGTGTTTCTCTGTGTTTCTCATGTGTTTCTCTGTGTTTCTCATGTGTTTCTCTGTGTTTCTCATGTGTTTCTCATGTGTTTCTATGTGTTTCTCATGTGTTTCTCATGTGTTTCTCTGTGTTTCTCATGTGTTTCTCATGTGTTTCTCATGTGTTTCTCTGTGTTTCTCTGTGTTTCTCATGTGTTTCTCATGTGTTTCTCTGTGTTTCTCATGTGTTTCTCTGTGTTTCTCTGTGTTTCTCTGTGTTTCTCTGTGTTTCTCTGTGTTTCTCATGTGTTTCTCATGTGTTTCTCATGTGTTTCTCTGTGTTTCTCTGTGTTTCTCATGTGTTTCTCTGTGTTTCTCATGTGTTTCTCATGTGTTTCTCTGTGTTTCTCTGTGTTTCTCATGTGTTTCTCTGTGTTTCTCATGTGTTTCTCATGTGTTTCTCTGTGTTTCTCTGTGTTTCTCTGTGTTTCTCATGTGTTTCTCTGTGTTTCTCATGTGTTTCTCTGTGTTTCTCTGTGTTTCTCATGTGTTTCTCATGTGTTTCTCATGTGTTTCTCATGTGTTTCTCTGTGTTTCTCATGTGTTTCTCTGTGTTTCTCATGTGTTTCTCATGTGTTTCTCTGTGTTTCTCATGTGTTTTTCATGTGTTTCTCTGTGTTTCTCTGTGTTTCTCATGTGTTTCTCTGTGTTTCTCTGTGTTTCTCATGTGTTTCTCATGTGTTTCTCTGTGTTTCTCTGTGTTTCTCATGTGTTTCTCTGTGTTTCTCTGTGTTTCTCATGTGTTTCTCATGTGTTTCTCATGTGTTTCTCTGTGTTTCTCTGTGTTTCTCTGTGTTTCTCATGTGTTTCTATGTGTTTCTCATGTGTTTCTCATGTGTTTCTCTGTGTTTCTCTGTGTTTCTCATGTGTTTCTCATGTGTTTCTCATGTGTTTCTCATGTGTTTCTCATGTGTTTCTCTGTGTTTCTCATGTGTTTCTCTGTGTTTCTCTGTGTTTCTCTGTGTTTCTCTGTGTTTCTCATGTGTTTCTCTGTGTTTCTCTGTGTTTCTCATGTGTTTCTCATGTGTTTCTCATGTGTTTCTCTGTGTTTCTCTGTGTTTCTCATGTGTTTCTCTGTGTTTCTCATGTGTTTCTCATGTGTTTCTCTGTGTTTCTCTGTGTTTCTCTGTGTTTCTCATGTGTTTCTCTGTGTTTCTCATGTGTTTCTCTGGTGTTTCTCATGTGTTTTCTGTGTTTCCTCTGTGTTTCTCATGTGTTTCTCATGTGTTCTCATGTGTTTCTCATGGTTTCTCTGTGTTTCTCATGTGTTTCTCATGTGTTTCTCATGTGTTTCTCATGTGTTTCTCTGTGTTTCTCTGTGTTTCTCATGTGTTTCTCTGTGTTTCTCATGTGTTTCTCATGTGTTTCTCTGTGTTTCTCTGTGTTTCTCATGTGTTTTTCTGTGTTTCTCATGTGTTTCTCTGTGTTTCTCTGTGTTTCTCTGTGTTTCTCTGTGTTTCTCATGTGTTTCTCTGTGTTTCTCTGTGTTTCTCATGTGTTTCTCTGTGTTTCTCTGTGTTTCTCATGTGTTTCTCTGTGTTTCTCATGTGTTTCTCATGTGTTTCTCATGTGTTTCTCATGTGTTTCTCTGTGTTTCTCATGTGTTTCTCATGTGTTTCTCATGTGTTTCTCATGTGTTTCTCTGTGTTTCTCATGTGTTTCTCTGTGTTTCTCATGTGTTTTTCATGTGTTTCTCTGTGTTTCTCATGTGTTTCTCTGTGTTTCTCTGTGTTTCTCTGTGTTTCTCTGTGTTTCTCATGTGTTTCTCTGTGTTTCTCTGTGTTTCTCATGTGTTTCTCTGTGTTTCTCATGTGTTTCTCATGTGTTTCTCTGTGTTTCTCATGTGTTTCTCTGTGTTTCTCATGTGTTTCTCATGTGTTTCTCATGTGTTTCTCTGTGTTCTCATGTGTTTCTCATGTGTTTCTCATGTGTTTCTCGTGTTTCTCATGTGTTTCTCTGTGTTTCTCATGTGTTTCTCTGTGTTTCTCTGTGTTTCTCTGTGTTCTCATGTTTTCTCTGTGTTTCTCATGTGTCTCATGTGTTTCTCTGTGTTTCTCATGTGTTTCTCATGTGTTTCTCATGTGTTTCTCATGTGTTTCTCATGTGTTTCTCATGTGTTTCTCTGTGTTTCTCATGTGTTTCTCATGTGTTTCTCATGTGTTTCTCATGTGTTTCTCTGTGTTTCTCATGTGTTTCTCATGTGTTTCTCATGTGTTTCTCTGTGTTTCTCATGTGTTTCTCATGTGTTTCTCATGTGTTTCTCATGTGTTTCTCTGTGTTTCTCATGTGTTTCTCATGTGTTTCTCATGTGTTTCTCTGTGTTTCTCTGTGTTTCTCATGTGTTTCTCTGTGTTTCTCATGTGTTTCTCTGTGTTTCTCATGTGTTTCTCATGTGTTTCTCATGTGTTTCTCATGTGTTTCTCATGTGTTTCTCATGTGTTTCTCATGTGTTTCTCATGTGTTTCTCATGTGTTTCTCTGTGTTTCTCATGTGTTTCTCATGTGTTTCTCTGTGTTTCTCATGTGTTTCTCTGTGTTTCTCATGTGTTTCTCTGTGTTTCTCTGTGTTTCTCATGTGTTTCTCATGTGTTTCTCATGTGTTTCTCTGTGTTTCTCATGTGTTTCTCTGTGTTTCTCTGTGTTTCTCTGTGTTTCTCATGTGTTTCTCATGTGTTTCTCTGTGTTTCTCATGTGTTTCTCTGTGTTTCTCATGTGTTTCTCTGTGTTTCTCATGTGTTTCTCATGTGTTTCTCTGTGTTTCTCATGTGTTTCTCTGTGTTTCTCTGTGTTTCTCATGTGTTTCTCATGTGTTTCTCATGTGTTTCTCATGTGTTTCTCTGTGTTTCTCATGTGTTTCTCATGTGTTTCTCTGTGTTTCTCTGTGTTTCTCTGTGTTTGTCATGTGTTTCTCATGTGTTTCTCTGTGTTTCTCATGTGTTTCTCATGTGTTTCTCTGTGTTTCTCTGTGTTTCTCTGTGTTTCTCATGTGTTTCTCTGTGTTTCTCTGTGTTTCTCATGTGTTTCTCATGTGTTTCTCTGTGTTTCTCATGTGTTTCTCTGTGTTTCTCATGTGTTTCTCTGTGTTTCTCATGTGTTTCTCTGTGTTTCTCATGTGTTTCTCTGTGTTTCTCATGTGTTTCTCTGTGTTTCTCATGTGTTTCTCTGTGTTTCTCATGTGTTTCTCATGTGTTTCTCTGTGTTTCTCATGTGTTTCTCTGTGTTTCTCATGTGTTTCTCATGTGTTTCTCATGTGTTTCTCATGTGTTTCTCTGTGTTTCTCATGTGTTTCTCATGTGTTTCTCATGTGTTCTCTGTGTTTCTCTGTGAGTTAAAGGCAGAGATCAGGACATATTTAACCGATAAGAGCTTTGACATTAACGTCACACCCGGAATATGTTATCAAAGTAACCTGTTGAACACTCAGGGGTTTAAAAAAGGTCCGATTAAAATGTCGCTCTCTCCATTAACAACTGTATGAATATGTTATGGAGTGTAATCACACACACACACACACACACACACACACACACGTCAGCACAATTACTGAAGCAATTAGTTCCTTTTTAATCATTTATGTGGGGGGGGCGGTGTTTAGCTTTAAGCTTTAGGAGTGATGTTTGGATCAATTTTTACACTCAAACCAATTATGTTTAATGAGACACACACACACACAGATGCACACACACACACACACTCACACACACACACACACACCTACACACACACACCTACACACACACACACACTCACACACACACTCACACACACACACACTCACACACACTCACACACACACTCACACACACACTCACACACACACACAACTCACTCAGCTTTAACATAATGAACGCTGTAAACTGATCTGAAAGTCCAACATGAGAAATATGTAATAAATAATATAAGCAGTGTTTATTTGATCCACGAGTTCCCTCATCTGTGTTCATTTCTCAGGCACGGTTTTTATAAAAGTGAAACTAAATTGATTTTTAAAAACAGCTTCCAAAATTAATTAATAAATCTTTGCACCTCTTTTTATTTTCAATGAATTCAATGTTGTTGATGTTTTATTTCGTCAAATGAAGTCATTGGTCTCCTTTGTTTACTTCCCGAACACAGTGACATCACTACGGAACACTCACGCTCCTATTGGCTAGCGCTCCAACACCTTGTACGTGATATTAAATATAATACACTGTAGTTTGCCATACTCTCATTGTCCTAAGGGTTTTTGTTTTTTAGCTTTTAAGGTTATTTGTATAGTTATATTTAAATGTGGTGTAAATACTTTCTTTAGCATCCTTTTTAAATGCTAAATAGCTTCTTTAAAACACTTATTTTGATTATCCTTATATATTTCCTTTTTTTTACCTACTTTGCAACTTATTTTTAGATTGTTTATATTCTCTTAGCTGTTGACCAATCACAACAGAGCGGTCCAGCTAACCATCATCAGAGAGCAGAGTAGGGCCCCTTTAAACTCCTCATTGCTCTCTGGATTATGGATTATGGAAGCCCAAAAGGGACATGTCAGCGCACATCTTTTGAGCTCCATCGCCTCTTTTGGACACTTTGTGGAGGAAACTCTTCAGAGAAACTGATCAATGATTCATGGACAAAGTTTGTCTTTTGTTATATTTAATAAAGTAATAAAGAAAGTCAATATAAAGTGAAATGGATCTGAACTGCAGGAACAGAGCAGCTTCCTCCTCAGAGGAGAGAGAAGCTCTGCTGACAGTCTCTGTGTATTCATGAGAGGAAACAGCTGCTCCTCCATCCCATCATTAACCCATTAAACCCCCAGTCCTTTAACCATTTACAAATCCACCTTCTACACTTCCTTTACCTCCTGAAATGTAAACCCTTAACATCTGTCTCTGTTAAACACACACAAGACTAAAAAGGCAATTTAACAGAGTAAAAGGCAATCAGAGTATAAGACTATATGTTTTAAATGATTATATGATCATTTGACACGACAGCGATCACACGTTATCGTGATGCCCGTCGGGTCGAGTGAGGAGAGCCAATCATTGGTGGACTTCCTGCTGAGAGAGGACAATCAGGCGTAGCAGCGATTAGCATGCTGTGCTAACGGGCTCTGCAGGTGTGTTTCCTGCAGCAGTGCCTCCTCGTAAAGAACCGTGTGAGGATGCGATAATGAGAGCGTGATGGAGGCGTGGGGCTCTAACCGGAGGGCTTTTATTCTGATAAATCACCGCGGCCTTCAGCAGAGACACAGAAACAGGTTTAATCATCCACACAGGAACGCCTCGCCCAACAAAGAGGCCGTTTCTGACACAAAAGATTTACGCTTTCTCAGAAAAACGGCGGAAAAAATGGATAAAAATCACATCATCTTGTCTTTTGATGTATTTCCCAATTTGGGATCAATAAAGTACTTTTTATTTTATTATCTCATCTTTTTAGAGGCAAGGCGGTCGAATATCAGGATCCCTTTAAGTCTGAGGAGAAGGCCTTTAGGGTGGGGGGGATTTCATCTTTAATACAGGATATATCCAATAGAGAACAAATGGTATGATATTTTACTGTAGCTTCTTCTTTTCTGTATATAACCCATAGACTGTATATAAATGGACGCAGTGTCCGTGACGTCACCCATAGGATTCAGAGTTGCCGAGAAGCCCTTAGTAGGCGGAGTCGGCCGCTGCCGTATCGACAGTGACGTCAGTGTCTAACTCCCGCCTGCTCCAGCCTGATCCAAATAAGGGCAGAGAGGCGGAGCCGAGGCGACATAAGATAAGTCCGATATTTAAATGAAGAGTACTCCACCAGGCACCAACACAACAAACACGTCTGTGTTCCCCGGATCAGCCTCCCAGCCGAGCCCCTGTAGCATCCTGGAGCTAACAGAGCTAACGGAGCTAGCAGAGGGACAGAAAGCTAGAAGCAGCAGTCACAACAGAGACCTGTCCATCAAAGTGACCACGCCCTAATTTATGCAAACACTTTAAGACCTAATATAACTAAAAGGGGTGCGTTATAAAACAATTCACTCCCCAATCCATAGTCATGAAGGTGGAATCTAACTATATCCAGAATAATTTGTACTGCATCCAGGGGTAGAAACATGTTTATTTCTGCTGTAAAGTTGGGCATTTTAACATGGGTGTCTATGGAAATGTATCCTTTCTGCAGCCATCCCCTATCGGCCAATAGATGAACTGCAGTTTGAGGCACTTCCTCATTGGCCTCCCGGCCCCAGAGTTTTCCGCTTGATATCAAAGTTCAAAGATATAATCACATACTGTATATAAACATGACTAACAAAGCTCCTCCACTTTTAACTTTAGTGATTGTTACTTAAGATATTTTTCTTTTTATATCTTTACATTCTTTGTCACATTTTGAATTTATAATTTACAAAAAAAACACCTTTTATTTTAATTAATATATTTTTTGTTTAGTTTTTTGTTCTTTTTTTTTAATTTGAATTTAAACTGTTTTATTTTAAGTATTATTTTTAATATATATATTTTGTATTATTTGTACTCTCTTTATGTCTGCACCGAGACACCACCTTGAATCCCTTGTGTGTGAAAACGTTCTGGAAACAAACCGAATTCCAGTTTCCTGCTTTGTTAATACCTATAAAATGTTATAATCAACACGCATCAGATCTGTGGCTGTGTGTGAAGTCTTTAACAATACATTAATACTAAAGTATTATATCAGTCACATATAGCTCCTGTTAGCAGCAGGCAGTGACTGTACGATCAGAGCCTCCATTCACTTCTGAGACTCTATTATAATACAGTGAAGGGTCGGCTCCCCCCCACAGACTCTGGATCAGTTCAGCTTTATTTCATCCGCATGTCGACCTTTTCTCAGCCTAAAGGCCCTGATCAGTGTTCGAATTACCCATTTGCTTTCGGGGGAGCCCTGTGTTTTTTTTTAAAGGTGCACTCCTGGATTTTTCTGTGAGCGGCAGGGAGATCAATAACTTTTTGCCTCTTTGCAAATCTCACATCCACATTTTTGATGAAAAGCCATGGATGCCTTACATTCCACTCACTCCATCTGTTCTGTGTCCAGTTGAAAGGCAGGTCATGGGCGTCGTCAGGTTCGCTAGTGCAGGTGGCGCCGGCGGCTGTGGCCGTTGTTGAAGCCTCTTCAGGCTCCGCATCGGCAGGCCTCTCCCTCGGTGTGGAGCTGTCAAACTCGACCCTAACGCCGCTTACAGCCGGCTAGCTAAAATTTGTTCTGTTCACGTTGTCATTTTTAGACTCCTTCGCTTCTTTGCTTGTGAATCCAAAAGCTGCGAGGCTTGGCTGTTTTCGTTCGCCATATTTTTTATTACAAAGCGTTAGAGTTAATTGGCTTAATTTCGGCCTTCGATAGATGTCTGGCCGCCGATGAGCGTCCTGTCGCCCTATTGGTGTGTCCCGCACCGTCGTGTCTTTTCGGCCGTGCCGACACCTTCCGCTGTCGGCAAAAGAAATCACTCTGATTGGCTGTTCAGCTTAGCGAATCAGTGCATGAGAAGCGAAACGGAAATGAAGAAGGCACACACAGACGGCTATTCTTTTTCCTTTTCCAGTACCGCACTAAACATGTTTTTGATTATAAGTCGTTATGTGAAACAGTCTGTGATGGACGAGAGTGAAAATGGAACGCACGCTATTTGTTGTTTGTATATATCACGCAGTCTGTCTTCCGGTTACCTCTTTTGAATTAAGAATACACACTACCGCCGCCTGCTGGTAAGGAGAGTTATTGCACTCACGCATGCGCAGTGCGTACGTGCTTCTTGGCCGTCGGCTGAAGTCTTGCGGTGTGTGTCCAGTGCGACTGTTTGGCAAAGACGCAGGAGACGTGAGGCGACACAACAGTCGGGTCCGTCGGGACGAGTTCTTTGGTGTCAGTTTGGTGTGTCAGGGCCTTTACACTGGCTGCAGGCGACGGGCGTTCAGGAGCAGCGGGAAAAAACAGATTTCTGACTCCATGAGAGGCGGTGGAGGAGTTCTGGTTCTCCCAGTCGATGGTAGAGGTTTTAAAACCTGGGGACTGTTCCTGCTTCCTCTCATCTGTTCTGATAACATAACCTCAGTGTTTTTATTTATTGTAGTGCCGAGAGATAGGAGTCAGAGGCGGTGCATCGAAGGTGCAAAAGGTTACTTTAATGAGGAGCAGAAAAGCACATGTTGCTGGCTTGCAGTCCGAGTAGAGAAGAGAAAGAGAAAGGAAGCAGGACACAGTATATACACCGGAGGTACAGTAAGCATAAGTGTCCGTGCGGAACAATACCCCCAACCCGTAGTTCCATGAGTGAATTATGTAACATGAGTAAATTAGTGCTCACTACAATATACTATAATGCCTCTCCTCCAATGGTGCGTTCAGGTGCTTCTTGCAAGGTCCAATTTCCAGTATTAGGAATACCTGCTTCCGACGTGTCTCATTTCTCCAAGACTTTAAGAAAATATACTTTCTTTCCACTCTTTTTTGCAAAATATGCCGTCAGCTCCCCGAAATGAAAAATGAAAATAAAGACATGTGTCCCTCTGTGTAAAGAGACTCTCTCTTTACACAGAGGGGACACATGTTGATGTAGAAGAGACATGAAGAAGTGGATTTTGCATAATAGGTGACCTCTAACTCCTCCCCCTCCTCCTCAGAAGCCTCCCGGTCACGATGACTCAGCAGATGCAGAACCTGCAGCTGACTCAGAGCAGGAAGTGCCCCGGAGGCCCCGCCTCCCCCAGCGCCGCCAAGCGCCTCTACAGGAACCTGTCGGAGAAGCTGAGAGGAAGCACCGCCTCCTTCGAGGATACCTACTTCTTCGGGAAGACTGACCGCCTCCGAAAAGCCTCGGTGAGTCGCTGCATCGATCTGACTGTGGGGAATCACAACGGATATAAATACACCAGAGATAGTTCATATAAAGCAAACACACTGAGATCAGCTGAGGAAGAGAAACTGTTCACTTATTACTCAAAACAGAGAGACTCCTTTTGTAACCAGCAGACTCTGCAGAAAGCAGAGAGGATAGTGGCCTCTGGTCATCTTCAGATCAATTTCCTCTGTTGCCATCAGGGTGTAGATATTCTCGACCTGCTCTTAAGACAAATCGCTTTTCAAAATCATTCATCCCCTCTGCACTCAAACTTTTAAATTCTTGATTTAAAAAAATATATATATACTTGATTATTTATTTATTTATTTATTTATTTATTTATTGATTGTGATGCTATGAACTATTTATGGTGTAAATGTGAATGATCCACATCCAGGTGTGCTTTCCTCCTGTATCTTCCTGCCTGTGTTCATGACATCAGCTGCTCATAACCAATCGCCCCTTGCAGGATTAACAAGGAGTAGAACGTTTTCCATCTTGGTTCAGATTTGTTGTTCGCAACTAAACCCGTGGTGCAAAACCTTATACCTTTACTACTCTAATTGATGACACTTTATTGGCGTATCGATAGTGCAGGACTTGCATCAATAAAGCGGAAAATGAATCAATCGATAATTGGAAAATAAAATAAATGGATAGTGTGGAAAAGGTTTATCAGATGTATCAGTAGTGCAGGAAAATCTATCAATTATAAAATTCATGGCATTTATTTTAGGGCTTTTCCAAGTGCTCAAAGCGCTTTACATATATCATATATCAGACATGGAATACAACCCCCACAGGAGAAATGAAGGGTGAAGTGTCTTGCTCAAGGGCACAACGGCATGCTGACTGCAGTGACGATCAATGAGGGATTGAACCGGTGCTTCCCTTGTTCCCTTATCTGAGAATCAGCGCTCTAAACCCATGTACCACTGTGCATTCTTCTTCTTCACAACCACGGCAACATTTTTTACCATTAGCGAAATAAAATCTATTAAGAGGGCGGAAAACGAATCAATAGCGCAGAAGATGTATTTGTTGTGCAGTAAACTGTTTCAATAGATGTATCAATGGTGGAAACATGTAATATCTAGATATCTACTGTATTGATAGTACAGTAATACAATATACTGATAGTGCGGAAAGTGTGTCAAAAGTGCAGGAAAAAGAGTATCAACACCATTTCTAAATATTGATGAGACTCTTTCCAACAGTACCTCAGTATGGTTCTCACTCCGTCTGCAGCTTCGTCTCGTGTTGTTCTTCCTGGAGGATAGAAAGTAGTAAACAGAGTTGGGGGTGAACCCTGTGTCAGGAGGAAGATCAATAAAGATCTGCTTTCAATAACCCAGTTAACATCCTGAACCCTTTATTAGATCGCTGACCCTCCAGCGCCTCCAGCTGCTTCTGTTCACTTTCTACTGAGAGTTATTCTGACAGCTTTCATCTAACAGCTCTCTGTATCTGGAGTTTCTACATCCTATCACTCCTCATCCTCTCACTCTTCATCATCTCACTCTTCATCCTCTCACTCTTCATCCTCTCACTCCTCATCCTCTCACTCTTCATCCTCTCACTCTTCATCCTCTCACTCCTCATCCTCTCACTTTTCATCCTCTCACTCCTCATCCTCTCACTTTTCATCCTCTCACTCTTCATCCTCTCACTTTTCATCCTCTCACCTTCATCTCACTTTTCATCCTCTCACTCTCATCTCTCACTCTTCATCCTCTCACTCCTCATCCTCTCACTCTTCATCTTTATTCTTCATCCTCTCACTTTCATCCTCTCACTCTTCATCTTTCACTCTTCATCCTCTCACTCCTCATCCTCTCACTCTTCATCCTCTCACTCCTCATCCTCTCACTTTTCATCCTCACACTCTTCATCCTCTCACTTTTCATCCTCTCACTCCTCATCCTCTCACTCTTCATCCTCTCACTCCTCATCCTCTCACTCTTCATCTTTCATTCTTCATCCTCTCACTCTTCATCCTCTCACTCTTCATCTTTCACTCTTCATCCTCTCACTCCTCATCCTCTCACTCTTCATCCTCTCACTCTTCATCTTTTACTCCTCATCCTCTCACTCTTCATCTTCACACTCTTCATCCTCTCACTCTTCATCCTCTCACTCCTCATCCTCTCACTCTTCATCCTCTCACTCTTCATCCTCTTACTGTTCATCCTCTCACTGTTCATCCTCTCACTCTTCATCCTCTCACTCTTCATCCTCTCACTCTTCATCCTCTCACTCCTCTTTGTCTCACTCCTCATCTTCTCATCCTCTCACTCTTCATCCTCTCACTCTTCATCCTCTCACTCTACATCTTTCACTCTTCATCCTCTCACTGTTCATCCTCTCACTCCTCTCACTCTTCATCCTCTCACTCTTCATCCTCTCACTCTTCATCCTCTCACTCCTCATGCTCTCACTCCTCATCTTCAGACTCTTCATCCTCTCACTTTTCATCCCCTCACTCCTCATCCTCTCACTCTTCATCCTCTCACTCTTCATCCTATAACTCTTCATCCTCTCACTCCTCTTCGTCTCACTCCTCATCTTCTCATCCTCTCAATCTTCATCCTCTCACTCTTCATCCTCTCACTCCTCATCCTCTCACTCTTCATCTTCTCACTCTTCATCCTCTGACTCTTCATCCTCTCACTCTTCATCTTTCACTCTTCATCCTCTCACTGTTCATCCTCTCACTCTTCATCCTCTCACTGTTCATCCTCTCACTCCTCATCCTCTCACTCTTCATCCTCTCACTCCTCATCTTCTCACTCTTCATCTTCTCACTCTTCATCCTCTCACTCTTCATCCTCTCACTCTTCATCTTTCACTCTTCATCCTCTCACTGTTCATCCTCTCACTCTTCATCCTCTCACTGTTCATCCTCTCACTCTTCATATTCTCACTCTTCATCCTCTCACTCTTCATCCTCTCACTCTTCATCTTTCACTCTTCATCCTCTCACTCCTCATCCTCTCACTCTTCATCCTCTCACTCTTCATCTTTTACTCCTCATCCTCTCACTTTTCATCTTTGCACTCTTCATCCTCTCACTCTTCATCCTCTCACTCTTCATCCTCTCACTGTTCATCCTCTCACTGTTCATCCTCTCACTGTTCATCCTCTCACTCTACATCCTCTCACTGTTCATCCTCTCACTCCTCATCCTCTCACTCTTCATCCTCTCACTCTTCATTCTCTCACTCCTCTTTGTCTCACTCCTCATCTTCTCATCCTCTCACTCTTCATCCTCTCACTGTTCATCCTCTCCTTCTTCATCCTCTCACTCTTCATCCTCTCTCTCTTCATCCTCTCACTCTTCATGCTCTCACTCCTCATGCTCTCACTCCTCATCTTCACACTCTTCATCCTCTCACTTTTCATCCTCTCACTCCTCATCCTCTCACTCCTCATCCTCTCACTCTTCATCATCTCACTCTTCACCATCTCACTCTTCATCTTCTCACTCTTCATCACCTCCTCCCTGCTGAGATTCATCATGGCTGACATTTGAGAGGAAAGGGGGGAAATCTGTGAGGCACTCGATGAGTGAGGCACTCGATGAGTGAGGGACTCGATGAGTGAGGCACTCGATGAGAGAGGGACTCGATGAGTGAGGGACTCGATGAGTGAGGGACTCGATGAGTGACGGACTCGATGAGTGAGAGACTCGATGAGTGAGGCACTCGATGAGTGAGGCACTCGATGAGTGAGGGACTAGACGGTTAAATACATGTTAAAAGTTTAAATAAATATACTTAAAATCAGGGGTTAAAGTCCTACATTTACTGATTTTTTACTTTGGGTTGTTAATTCACAATTGAAAAATCTGAAATGTATGAGAAGAAAATACTAAAATGCGTAATTTTCCGACACTAAAAGAGAGCGCTTCTTACCTGATATAATACTAAAAGAGAGCGCTTCTTACCTGATATAATACTAAAAGAGTGCGCTTGTTACCTGATATAATACTAAAAGAGTGCGCTTGTTACCTGATATAATACTAAAAGAGTGCGCTTGTTACCTGATATAATACTAAAAGAGTGCGCTTGTTTGGTCCACAGGCGATGCAGGGCAGCGACTGTATCTTTGAGGCGGTGGAGCAGCAGGACCTGGACTCGGTGCAGATTCTTCTCTACCAGTTCTCAGCCGAGGAGCTGGACCTGAACACCCCGAACAGCCAGGGGCTAACTCCTCTGGACATCTCAATCATGACCAACAACACGCCCATCGCCAAGCTGCTGTTGAGGGCCGGAGGCAGGGAGAGCCCCCACTGTGAGTAACACTGATTAATACATAATATATATATATATAAAGAACTACAGCACCGTCACATGACTTCACGTCACCACCGCTAAGCTAAAGGAGGCTAATGTTGGGCTATCAAGGAACTACAGCACGGTCACATGACTTCACGTCACCACCGCTAAGCTAAAGGAGGCTAATGTTGGGCTATAAAGGAAATGCAGCACGGTCACATGACTTCACGTCACCACCGCTAAGCTAAAGGAGGCTAATGTTGGGCTATAAAGGAACTACAGCACGGTCACATGACTTCACGTCACCACCGCTAAGCTAAAGGTGGCTAATGTTGGGCTATAAAGGAACTACAGCACGGTCACATGACTTCACGTCACCACCGCTAAGCTAAAGGTGGCTAATGTTGGGATATAAAGGAACTACAGCACGGTCACATGACTTCACCACCGCTAAGCTAAAGGTGGCTAATGTTGGGCTATAAAGGAACTAGAGCACGGTCACATGACTTCACGTCACCACCGCTAAGCTAAAGGTGGCTAATGTTGGGCTATAAAGGAACTACAGCACGGTCACATGACTTCACGTCACCACCGCTAAGCTAAAGGTGGCTAATGTTGGGCTATAAAGGAACTACAGCACGGTCACATGACTTCACGTCTCCACCGCTAAGCTAAAGGAGGCGAATGTTGGGCTATAAAGGAACTACAGCACGGTCACATGACTTCACCACCGCTAAGCTAAAGGTGGCTAATGTTGGGCTATAAAGGAACTAGAGCACGGTCACATGACTTCACGTCACCACCGCTAAGCTAAAGGTGGCTAATGTTGGGCTATAAAGGAACTACAGCACGGTCACATGACTTCACGTCACCACCGCTAAGCTAAAGGTGGCTAATGTTGGGATATAAAGGAACTACAGCACGGTCACATGACTTCACCACCGCTAAGCTAAAGGTGGCTAATGTTGGGCTATAAAGGAACTAGAGCACGGTCACATGACTTCACGTCACCACCGCTAAGCTAAAGGTGGCTAATGTTGGGCTATAAAGGAACTACAGCACGGTCACATGACTTCACGTCACCACCGCTAAGCTAAAGGTGGCTAATGTTGGGCTATAAAGGAACTACAGCACGGTCACATGACTTCACGTCTCCACCGCTAAGCTAAAGGAGGCGAATGTTGGGCTATAAAGGAACTACAGCACGGTCACATGACTTCACCACCGCTAAGCTAAAGGTGGCTAATGTTGGGCTATAAAGGAACTAGAGCACGGTCACATGACTTCACGTCACCACCGCTAAGCTAAAGGTGGCTAATGTTGGGCTATAAAGGAACTACAGCACGGTCACATGACTTCACGTCACCACCGCTAAGCTAAAGGTGGCTAATGTTGGGCTGTTAACGTTGTTATAAGAGCAGAGAAACGCTCCAACATAACTCTGAAAGCAGAGCTGTGTCCTTCTACTGATCTGAGGTTTTTATTTTATTTTAGTCTCCAACAATGAACCCAATTTCCGCCCGATGGTCAGCAGAACTTGATGAAAAGGAGCAGAGTGGCCTTCAGAAAGATCATTACCTGCAGAGCGCGGCCACCTGGAGAGAAATGTCAGGAAACAAGTTTCACACAAGATAAATGTGAAGGGTCACGGAGCTGCAGACTCACAAAGAAAGGGAATATCTCTGCACGCTGAGAACCTGGAATGCAATATTTTCTGGCTTTTTAAACCATTAACAGTGGAAGAAAACCAAATGAATCCATAAAGGGAACAGTAGTTAGTTAAAGCCCTAAATGTGTACATTAATCAGCAGTACTTTGGGTAATTCACGAGGAATTGTAATCATTTTCTAGCATATAAAACGACAGTATTCACCGTCAGCTTCTCAAGTATTACATGTTTCTGTTTTATATCGTATTAGAGGAAACGTCTTTGGACATTTAGAAACCTTTCAGTATTTGTTTGACATTTTATTCACGTAAAAATAAGTGAATAGAAAATAAGTCCTTAACTCTACTTACTGAGAAACGTTTTATATTAAAGTGAATCTTAGAAAGGTTAAACTGGTCTTTAGTGAAACTATTCAAGCTCAGGAAGGAATGGAAGCGTGTGTGTGTGTGTGTGTGTGTGTGTGTGTGTGTGTGTGTGTGTGTGTGTGTGTGTGTGTGTGTGTGTGTGTGTGTGTGTGTGTGTGTGTGTGTGTGTGTGTGTGTGTGTGTGTGTGTGTGTGTGTGTGTGTGACTCCCAGCGTTAACAAGGTTTGTCATTTTAATGGTTTAACTTTTCCAATGATGCATGTAACGCCGGGGCAATTACAGCTAAGTGATGTATTGTGCCGGGGTGTGTGTGTGTGTGTGTGTGTGTGTGTGTGTGTGTGTGTGTGTGTGTCTGTGTGTGTGTGCGTGTGTGTGTGTGTGTGTGTGTGTGTGTGTGTCTGTGTGTGTGTAGGGGGTCTCCTCACGGCAGTCGTACAATCCCATCGTTGTAAACAAACACAGAGTAAAATCGCTGCAGCTCATTCCTCAAGAGCCAAGTAAATCAGTGTGTGTGTGTGTGTGTGTGTGTGTGTGTGTGTGTGTGTGTGTGTTAATTTACGAGTCCCCTCAGGTTTATATTTAGGCGTCAGTCAGACGAGAAACTAATTTTTTTTAATTAGCAGCCGTTAGCAGCCGTTAGCAGCTAACGACAGGAAGTGACACCTCCACCTTCAGAATAAAGTGCAGAGAGGCAGCGTTCACCTTTAGTCATTATGTCGTTTAAATTAAAGGTGAGATGTGACTCTCTATAATGTCTTGGTCAACGGTCAATCTGATTGGTCAATGCAACAGTTTCATTGCTATTTGTTTTAAGCTACAAGGTTGACTCTGAAGGCCTCAGGGCAGATGTATTCTACCTAGCAACACATTCTGACTTAAATGTGATTGGATAAAAGCTCCAACATTGCCAACAATTACTGGACGCAGCGCGACACAGAGAAAATCTATGAACTGAAGATTGTATTGTATTTCCCGTGTACTTCGCATGTATTTCCCGTGTACTTCACATGTATTTCCCGTGTACTTCACATGTATTTCCCGTGTACTTCACATGTATTTCCCGTGTACTTCACATGTATTTCCCGTGTACTTCACATGTATTTCCCGTGTACTTCACATGTATTTCCCGTGTAACAATCCATTTGTCTCGCTGTGTCTTTGTCTGTTTTGTTTAATTTTTCCAGCATTTCCTCACCTCTCTGTTTCCTGTGTGTTTGTGCAGTTGTGAGCGTGGAGGCTCGGGAGGCTCTGATTGGCTCCCTGGTGCAGGAGGCGGAGCTCCGAGCAGCTGATCTGTCCTCTCAGGCTCAGAGGGAGGGTCTCTCTCTGGAGGCCTGTCAGAAGGACAAGACCCTCAAAGCCTGGGAGTGGAGGAGCAAACTGTACCGCCGCATGAGGGCCGGATTCCTGCACGCACGTCAGTACATCTATTATTTATATTTTATTACCGGTCAGTGAATCACATTATCACTTATTCAAATAAAGTCTAATATCATCACAGCTCTGATTCCTCCTCCTGCAGAGGCTAATAAAGCAGACATCTACCTGCCTGCGGTCTGTTCATCACAAACCTATATAACACTCCCACACACCTGATGTGAGACACACACACACACACTCACACACACACACCTGATGTGAGACACACACACACACTCACACACACACACACACCTGATGTGAGACACACACTCACACACACACACACACACACACACAGACAGACACACAGCAGGATATCTGAGTTCAGATTCACAGCTGAGAGATACACTCACACACACACGCACACATACTCACACACACCTGATGTGAGACACACACACTCTCACACACACACACAGACAGACACACACACACACACTCACACACACTCACACACACACTCACACACACACACACTCTGTTCAGAGGGAAGCTGGAAAGATAACCACACAAGTTGACGTCAAAGAGGCGACTACAGGAGGATCAAACTTTCAGATGTTATAATTGTTAATAAAGTTTATTTTGAACCTGTGTGTGTGTGCCCCTGCTCAGGAGCCCCGGAGGCCCCGTCTGTGGTCCGTCTGAGTGTGAGCAGCAGCTCGTCCCTGAGCGTCAACTTCCAGGAGCCTCAGAGCCTCAACTCTACTGTGATCACCAAGTACAGAGGTACAAATACATAGAAGTGCACATTATACACACTGTATACACACTACAGAGCCTCAACTCTACTGTGATCACCAAGTACAGAGGTACAAATACACAGAAGTACACATAATATACACTATATACACACTACAGAGCCTCAACTCTACTGTGATCACCAAGTACAGAGGTATAAATACACAGAAATACACACTATAAACACTGTATACACACTACAGAGCCTCAACTCTACTGTTAATACTAAATATAGTATATCTTTAGATACATATAGTATATGCAGTATATCTCTCCCTGTTTTGGCCGACCCTCTCTCTCATTCTCTTTCAAGTTTCACACTTCCCTCTGCTGTAGTAATATCTGACTTGATCCGTAAATCCAAGCCATCTACCTGTCAGTTAGACCCTCTTCCTACCCCCCTGGTAAAAGCCTGTCTACCTTCATTGTCCTCCCTCATAACTGCCATCATACACCCACAGTATGGGCCATCACGCCCATACTGAAGAAACCTGGTGCAGACCCCAACAATTTGAATAACTTCCGTCCCATATCTAACCTACCATTTCTCTCAAAAATCCTGGAAAAAACTGTTGCATCCCAGATCCATACCCACTTGTCTGACAATAACCTCTACGAACAATTTCAATCTGGTTTCCGCCCCCATCACAGCACAGAAACAGCACTGGTGAAAATCACTAACGACCTCCTTATGGCAGCTGACTCCGGACTTTTAACAATCCTCATCCTCCTTGATCTTAGTGCAGCTTTTGACACCATTTCCCACAGCATCCTCATTGACAGACTGACCTCCATCGGAATCACTGACACACCCCTCCTCTGGTTTAAATCATATCTCTCTGGCCGCACTCAGTTCATCCAACTCAAAACCTTCAAATCACAGCCACTTCCAGTCACGACCGGTGTTCCCCACGGCTCTGTCCTGGGGCCTCTTATTTTTATCATCTGTCTACTTCCTCTTGGCCATATCTTCCGTAAACACAACATCCACTTTCATTGCTACGCGGATGACACCCAGCTCTACTTGTCCTCCAAACCAACCACCATCCTCCCTCCCTCCATCCTCCCTGTCTGACTGCTTACAGGACATCAAATCCTGGTTTTCCTCTAACTTTCTCAAACATAACGACAATAAAACCGAGGTTCTCCTCATTGGCACAAAATCCACCCTAACCAAACCTGAGAGTTTCTCAATTACAATAGACAACTCTTCAGTCTCCCCCTCCCCTCAGGTTAAGAGTCTGGGTGTCATCCTCGACAGCACACTTTCATTCAAATCTCACATCAGTCATATCACTCGGTCTGCCTATTTCCATTTACGCAACATCAACCGCCTCCGCCCGTCCCTTACCCCTAAGAGCACCGCCATTCTTGTTCACACCCTGGTCACTTCCCGCATTGACGACTGCAACTCCCTTCTCTTTGGTCTCCCTCTCAAATCCATCCAAAGACTTCAACTGGTCCAGAACTCTGCCGCCCGCATCATCACCAGAGCCCCCTCCATTAACCACATCACTCCTGTTCTTCAGCAGCTTCGCTGGCTCCCCGTCAAATCCATGACCTCACTCCTCTGTACCTCTCCGACCTCCTGCACATCAACGAGAGTACATCCGCACTCTCAGGTCTTCTGCTTCCCCCCACCTCACTGCACCCCCCTTCCGTTTAACCACCATGGGGTCTAGAGCCTTCAGCCGCTCTGCACCCCGCCTCTGGAACTCTCTCCCACCTGACATCCGCAACACCGACTCTCTCCCCATTTACAAATCACGTCTCAAAACACATCTCTTCACACTCGCATATCCACCCTGATCATTATCCATCACACATCCTCTGTTTTATTTATTTGATTGATTTATATACTGCATTGTCTTGTTTATGTTTCTTTTGCTGGTGTTATTTGTGTATCTTGTTTTTTATGTGTTTGTACGGCGACCTTGAGAGCCTTGACAGGCGCCTATATAAAATAAATGAATTATTATTATTATTATAGAGGTAGAAATACACAGAAGTACAAAGATAAATGCCAATACATATACAGAAACACACACATACTGTAATAGACATAACACAGCAACTTAACACACACAAACACACAGAAACACACAAGTTATTCTCCACTTTATTAACAATCTATTATATTCAGCGTTCACCTCCTCATGGTGTTTCTACCTGAGAAACTGTGACCTCACAATAACTAGTATTATCTAATATATAGTATTATAATATATAGTGTAATATATAGTGTATAATGTAATATATAGTGTATAGTGTAATATATAGTGTAATATATAGTGTAGAGTGTAATATATAGTGTAATATATAGTGTATTGTGTAATATATAGTGTAATATATAGTGTATAGTGTAATATATAGTGTATAGTGTAATATATAGTGTAATATATAGTGTAATATATAGTATGATATATAGTGTGATATATAGTGTGATATATAGTGTGATATATAGTGTGATATATAGTGTAATATATAGTGTGATATATAGTGTAATATATAGTGTGATATATAGTGTGATATATAGTGTATAGTGTAATATATAGTGTAATATATAGTGTGATATATAGTGTAATATATAGTGTATAGTGTAATATATAGTGTAATATATAGTGTGATATATAGTGTGATATATAGTGTATAATGTAATATATAGTGTAATATATAGTGTATATAGTGTAATATATAGTGTGATATATAGTGTGATATATAGTGTATAGTGTGATATATAGTGTAATATATAGTGTGATATATAGTGTGATATATAGTGTAATATATAGTGTGATATATAGTGTGATATATAGTGTAATATATAGTGTATAGTGTAATATATAGTGTAATATATAGTGTGATATATAGTGTAATATATAGTGTAATATATAGTGTGATATATAGTGTGATATATAGTGTATAATGTAATATATAGTGTAATATATAGTGTAATATATAGTGTAATATATAGTGTAATATATAGTGTGATATATAGTGTAATATATAGTGTAATATATAGTGTGATATATAGTGTAATATATAGTGTATAGTGTAATATATAGTGTAATATATAGTGTAATATATAGTGTATAGTGTAATATAGTGTGATATATAGTGTGATATATAGTGTAATATATAGTGTATAGTGTAATATATAGTGTAATATATAGTGTATAGTGTAATATATAGTGTGATATATAGTGTAATATATAGTGTAATATATAGTGTGATATATAGTGTGATATATAGTGTGATATATAGTGTGATATATAGTGTAATATATAGTGTAATATATAGTGTATAGTGTAATATATAGTGTGATATATAGTGTGATATATAGTGTAATATATAGTGTAATATATAGTGTAATATATAGTGTATAGTGTAATATATAGTGTGATATATAGTGTGATATATAGTGTAATATATAGTGTGATATATAGTGTAATATATAGTGTGATATATAGTGTGATATATAGTGTAATATATAGTGTAATATATAGTGTATAGTGTAATATATAGTGTGATATATAGTGTGATATATAGTGTAATATATAGTGTAATATATAGTGTAATATATAGTGTATAGTGTAATATATAGTGTGATATATAGTGTGATATATAGTGTAATATATAGTGTGATATAGTGTAATATATAGTGTGATATATAGTGTAATATAGTGTAATATATAGTGTGATATATAGTGTATAGTGTGATATATAGTGTAATATATAGTGTGATATATAGTGTAATATAGTGTGATATATAGTGTAATATAGTGTGATATATAGTGTAATATAGTGTGATATATAGTGTAATATATAGTGTGATATATAGTGTGATATAGTGTGATATATAGTGTAATATATAGTGTGATATATAGTGTGATATATAGTGTAATATATAGTTTGATATATAGTGTAATATAGTGTGATATATAGTGTGATATAGTGTGATATATAGTGTAATATATAGTTTGATATATAGTGTAATATAGTGTGATATATAGTGTAATATATAGTGTGATATATAGTGTGATATAGTGTGATATATAGTGTGATATATAGTGTAATATAGTGTGATATATAGTGTAATATAGTGTGATATATAGTGTGATATATAGTGTGATATATAGTGTAATATAGTGTGATATATAGTGTAATGTAGTGTGATATATAGTGTGATATATAGTGTGATATATAGTGTGATATATAGTGTAATATAGTGTGGTATATAGTGTAATGTAGTGTGATATATAGTGTAATATAGTGTGATATATTGTGTGATATATAGTGTAATATAGTGTGATATATAGTGTGATATATAGTGTGATATATAGTGTGATATATAGTGTAATATAGTGTGTATAGTGTAATATATAGGGTAATATAGTGTGATATATAGTGTGATATATAGTGTAATATATAGTGTGATATATAGTGTGATATATAGTGTATAGTGTAATATATAGTGTAATATATAGTGTATAGTGTGATATATAGTGTGATATATAGTGTATAGTGTGATATATAGTGTGATATATAGTGTAATATATAGTTTGATATATAGTGTAATATAGTGTGATATATAGTGTAATATAGTGTGATATATAGTGTAATGTAGTGTGATATATAGTGTAATATAGTGTGATATATAGTGTGATATATAGTGTAATATAGTGTGATATATAGTGCGATATATAGTGTGATATATAGTGTGATATATAGTGTAATATAGTGTGTATAGTGTAATATATAGTGTAATATATAGTGTGATATATAGTGTGATATATAGTGTAATATAGTGTGTATAGTGTAATATATAGTGTAATATATAGTGTATAGTGTAATATATAGTGTGATATATAGTGTAATATATAGTGTAATATATAGTGTGATATATAGTGTGATATATAGTGTGATATATAGTGTAATATATAGTGTAATATATAGTGTATAGTGTAATATATAGTGTGATATATAGTGTGATATATAGTGTAATATATAGTGTAATATATAGTGTAATATATAGTGTATAGTGTAATATATAGTGTGATATAGTGTGATATATAGTGTAATATATAGTGTGATATTAGTGTAATATATAGTGTGATATTATAGTGTAATATATAGTGTAATATATAGTGTATAGTGTAATATATAGTGTGATATATAGTGTGATATATAGTGTAATATATAGTGTAATATATAGTGTAATATATAGTGTATAGTGTAATATATAGTGTGATATATAGTGTGATATATAGTGTAATATATAGTGTGATATAGTGTAATATATAGTGTGATATATAGTGTAATATATAGTGTGATATATAGTGTAATATAGTGTAATATATAGTGTGATATATAGTGTATAGTGTGATATATAGTGTAATATATAGTGTGATATATAGTGTAATATAGTGTGATATATAGTGTAATATAGTGTGATATATAGTGTGATATATAGTGTAATATATAGTGTGATATATAGTGTGATATAGTGTGATATATAGTGTAATATATAGTGTGATATATAGTGTGATATATAGTGTAATATATAGTTTGATATATAGTGTAATATAGTGTGATATATAGTGTAATATAGTGTGATATATAGTGTAATGTAGTGTGATATATAGTGTAATATAGTGTGATATATTGTGTGATATATAGTGTAATATAGTGTGATATATAGTGTGATATATAGTGTGATATATAGTGTGATATATAGTGTAATATAGTGTGTATAGTGTAATATATAGGGTAATATAGTGTGATATATAGTGTGATATATAGTGTAATATATAGTGTGATATATAGTGTGATATATAGTGTATAGTGTAATATATAGTGTAATATATAGTGTATAGTGTGATATATAGTGTGATATATAGTGTATAGTGTGATATATAGTGTGATATATAGTGTAATATATAGTTTGATATATAGTGTAATATAGTGTGATATATAGTGTAATATAGTGTGATATATAGTGTAATGTAGTGTGATATATAGTGTAATATAGTGTGATATATAGTGTGATATATAGTGTGATATATAGTGTAATATAGTGTGATATATAGTGCGATATATAGTGCGATATATAGTGTGATATATAGTGTGATATATAGTGTAATATAGTGTGTATAGTGTGATATATAGTGTGATATATAGTGTATAGTGTGATATATAGTGTGATATATAGTGTAATATATAGTTTGATATATAGTGTAATATAGTGTGATATATAGTGTAATATAGTGTGATATATAGTGTAATGTAGTGTGATATATAGTGTAATATAGTGTGATATATAGTGTGATATATAGTGTAATATAGTGTGATATATAGTGTGATATATAGTGTAATATAGTGTGATATATAGTGTGATATATAGTGTAATATATAGTGTGATATATAGTGTGATATATAGTGTAATATATAGTGTGATATATAGTGTGATATATAGTGTATAGTGTAATATATCGTGTAATATATAGTGTATAGTGTGATATATAGTGTGATATATAGTGTGATATATAGTGTGATATATAGTGTAATATATAGTGTGATATATAGTGTAATATAGTGTGATATATAGTGTGATATATAGTGTGATATATAGTGTAATATAGTGTAATATATAGTGTGATATATAGTGTAATATATAGTGTAATATAGTGTAATATATAGTGTGATATATAGTGTATAGTGTGATATATAGTGTGATATATAGTGTAATATAGTGTAATATATAGTGTAATATAGTGTAATATATAGTGTGATATATAGTGTATAGTGTGATATATAGTGTGATATATAGTGTAATATATAGTGTAATATAGTGTAATATATAGTGTAATATAGTGTAATATATAGTGTGATATATAGTGTGATATATAGTGTATAGTGTGATATATAGTGTGATATATAGTGTAATATAGTGTGATATATAGTGTAATATAGTGTAATATATAGTGTGATATATAGTGTATAGTGTGATATATAGTGTGATATATAGTGTAATATATAGTGTGATATATAGTGTAATATATAGTGTGATATATAGTGTAATATAGTGTAATATATAGTGTGATATATAGTGTAATATAGTGTAATATATAGTGTAATATATAGTGTATAGTGTGATATATAGTGTAATATATAGTGTGATATATAGTGTAATATAGTGTGATATATAGTGTAATATAGTGTGATATATAGTGTAATATAGTGTGATATATAGTGTAATATATAGTGTGATATATAGTGTAATATAGTGTAATATATAGTGTGATATATAGTGTAATATATAGTGTGATATATAGTGTATAGTGTGATATATAGTGTGATATATAGTGTAATATATAGTGTGATATATAGTGTAATATATAGTGTGATATATAGTGTAATATAGTGTAATATATAGTGTGATATATAGTGTAATATAGTGTAATATATAGTGTGATATATAGTGTATAGTGTGATATATAGTGTAATATATAGTGTGATATATAGTGTAATATAGTGTGATATATAGTGTAATATATAGTGTGATATATAGTGTGATATATAGTGTAATATATAGTTTGATATATAGTGTAATATAGTGTGATATATAGTGTAATATAGTGTGATATATAGTGTAATGTAGTGTGATATATAGTGTAATATAGTGTGATATATAGTGTGATATATAGTGTAATATAGTGTGATATATAGTGTGATATATAGTGTGATATATAGTGTGATATATAGTGTAATATAGTGTGTATAGTGTAATATATAGGGTAATATAGTGTGATATATAGTGTGATATATAGTGTAATATATAGTGTGATATATAGTGTGATATATAGTGTATAGTGTAATATATAGTGTAATATATAGTGTATAGTGTGATATATAGTGTGATATATAGTGTGATATATAGTGTGATATATAGTGTAATATAGTGTGATATATAGTGTGATATATAGTGTGATATATTGTGTGATATATAGTGTAATATATCTTGTAATATATAGTGTATAGTGTGATATATAGTGTGATATATAGTGTGATATATAGTGTGATATATAGTGTAATATATAGTGTGATATATAGTGTAATATAGTGTGATATATAGTGTGATATATAGTGTAATATAGTGTAATATATAGTGTGATATATAGTGTAATATATAGTGTAATATAGTGTAATATATAGTGTGATATATAGTGTATAGTGTGATATATAGTTCGATATATAGTGTGATATATAGTGTAATATAGTGTAATATATAGTGTAATATAGTGTAATATATAGTGTGATATATAGTGTATAGTGTGATATATAGTGTGATATATAGTGTGATATATAGTGTAATATATAGTGTAATATAGTGTAATATATAGTGTAATATAGTGTAATATATAGTGTGATATATAGTGTGATATATAGTGTAATATATAGTTTGATATATAGTGTAATATAGTGTGATATATAGTGTAATATATAGTGTGATATATAGTGTGATATAGTGTGATATATAGTGTGATATATAGTGTAATATAGTGTGATATATAGTGTAATATAGTGTGATATATAGTGTGATATATAGTGTGATATATAGTGTAATATAGTGTGATATATAGTGTAATGTAGTGTGATATATAGTGTAATATAGTGTGATATATTGTGTGATATATAGTGTAATATAGTGTGATATATAGTGATATATAGTGTGATATATAGTGTGATATATAGTGTAATATAGTGTGTATAGTGTAATATATAGGGTAATATAGTGTGATATATAGTGTGATATATAGTGTAATATATAGTGTGATATATAGTGTGATATATAGTGTATAGTGTAATATATAGTGTAATATAGTGTATAGTTGTGATATATAGTGTGATATATAGTGTATAGTGTGATATATAGTGTGATATATAGTGTAATATATAGTTTGATATATAGTGTAATATAGTGTGATATATAGTGTAATATAGTGTGATATATAGTGTAATGTAGTGTGATATATAGTGTAATATAGTGTGATATATAGT
>CM062284.1:1631142-1678129 GCA_031216635.1 Dissostichus eleginoides | reverse complement strand
GAGAGAGAGAGAGAGAGAGAGAGAGAGAGAGAGAGAGAGAGATATTCAAACAGTCTATGATGTCTATGATATGATGTTGTTAAGGTAACCCTTTTTATCTAAAATAATAAAAAGGCTATTAATGAACTTTCCTGGAATAATAGATATTTACCGTTTCATATCAACAGCATACTGAGAGCTGTACTGTCCAGAAACTCCAAATGTAATGTAAGAAAGTTACAGGTAACCTTTTTTATCTAAAGGCAATAACAACAAGTATAATAATGGACTCATGATGCAGAATAAAACATGTTCCCCCTCTCAGCTGCACAGCATCAAACTGCTCAGAGAGAGAGAGAGAGAGAGAGAGAGAGAGAGAGAGAGAGAGAGAGAGAGAGAGAGTATTCAAACAGTCTGTAATATAATGTTAAGGTAACCCTTTTTATCTAAATGCAATAATAATAAGACAAATAGGCTGCAGAATAAATCATATTTACCGTTTCATATCACAGCATACTGCGCACCTGAGAGATGTACAGTCCAAAAACTCTAAATTATAATGTCAAAAAGTTACAGGTTACAATATTACGACGTAAACTGAACTCAGGATGCAGAATAAGGCATGTTCCCCCTCTCAGCTGCACAGCATCACACTGCACAGAGAGAGAGAGAGAGAGAGAGAGAGAGAGAGAGAGAGAGAGAGAGAGAGAGAGAGAGAGAGAGAGAGAGATGTCAGGAGAACAAATACCAGTTTACCATAAACAATCATATCATTGAACAGAGTATGAGTTATACCTACCTTGGTTTATCCATAACAGCATCAGGAAGTTTCAACATGGCAGTGAATGCACTCAAAGAAAAAGCCAGAAGAGCTCTAAATGCAATTAAGAGAACATTTTATAAAGTCCAAATTCCAATAAAAATCCGGCTCAAAATCTTTGATAGTGTGATCCAGCCCATTGCGCTGTACGGTAGTGAAGTATGGGGTCCACTCAGTCACCAGAGCTATACCCGCTGGGACAAACATCCAACTGAGTCTTTACATGCAGAACTCTGCAGATACATTTGACGTGTTCAGAGAAAAACACCAACAAATGCATGTAGAGCAGAATGAGGCAGATACCCTCTGATAATTAACACTCAAAAGAAGCACTAACATTCTTTAACCACCTTAGATCCAGCCCCCGAGACACCCTCCACTCCAAAGCCCTCCAAAGCCAAGAGCTAACCCCAGGAAAGAGTCCCCTATGTCAGCTGGTGCTGAGGCTAACTTCTCTCAGAGCCACTCTGACCAGTCTCTCAACAACACTGCTCTCCAAACACCAATCACAGTCAAACGCATTATAACACAATGTAAAGACAACTATTTACAACATTGGAAAGAAGAAACTAAAAGCAGTAGATCAGAATGTTACCTGGCTCTAAACAGAGATTATGAGCTGGCAGAATATCTCTCTACTGTCAGAGATAGAAAGCAGAGACAGATCCTAACCAAGCACAGGCTCAGTGACCACAAACTGGCAACAGGAAGACACAAAAGATCCTGGCAACCAAAAGGAAACAGAATATGTGGTCACTGTACGACAGGTGAGACTGAGACAGAGATGCACTTCCTCCAAAGTGCCAAAGTACTCCTAGGAGGAGGAGACAAGGCACACCTTGCTGCCCAATATGTATACACATGCCACAACCTGAGGGACAGTGAATGAGACACACACACACACACACACCCAAAGAAACACACGCACACACGTGTGTTGAAGTGTAATTGTATCACTGTATATATATATATATATCAATAATATGTACAAATTTGAAATGTATGTTAATTATTTTGTATTTTGATGCTTTGGCAAAATTGTTTCATTTAGCTTTCATGCCAATAAAGCCCCTTTGAATTGAATTGAATTGAATTGAGAGAGAGAGAGAGAGAGAGAGAGAGAGAGAGAGAGAGAGAGAGAGAGAGAGAGAGAGAGAGACAAACAGTCTGTAATATGTTGTTAAGGTAACCCCTTTTTATCTAAATGCAATAACATATAATACTGAGCTCAGGCTGCAGAATAAAACCTACGCACCGTCTCATATCTGGATGATCACAACATGGGTCACAGCTGAGAGAGATGTAAGGCTCAAATACTTAATAGCAAAACTATTAATTTGAACATTTCAGACCGAATTTAGGGAATTTTCTTATTCTGTCTATTCTGTAGATCATCATTTACACATTTAAGATCAATAAAGCTAAATATATTTATCAGTTTTTACTATGTGCCCAAAGTTTAATGATCGAGGAACATTGTGTTAGAAAGCTAAAGGAGAGTGCTGCCCTCTGCTGGACACACACCGACAACACACCACCAGAAATACTGGATACTCTTCATTCAAAAAAAGAAACATGTATAAGTTCACGTTTTAACAATCGTTTGCATGTAAACAAATCTGCAAACGCGAAAAACTGTTTTACGTTTAATTAATTTCCTTTATTTAATTTGTATATATATATAGTTATGTCTGGACAGAGGTGTGAAGTAACTAAGTATTCACTCAAGTATTCCTACACCCTAACCCTATTTCTACTTTACTCAAGTACAAGATCTGAGTACTTCTACTTTTACATGTTTATGTAGAAAAGACCTCACAAAGTGCATTTTGCATGATAGGTCCCCTTTAAAAGACGCAACAAATAAATATGAAAACATTATAGATATAAAAAATACACGCAGATTATTTGCCGGGGAGATTCTGACAGGATGTTGAAAATACTTTTTTTTGTTTTTAAGTATTTCGTTTTTTTTAAATGCATTTGGGCCAATTTAAACATCCAATTAGCCGAAATGCATCATGGGAAAACCTGCAGCCCCAGGAGAAACCCAAGCATGACTCTAATTGGACTTCCTGTTTGCCACTTTATACTTCTGCTCCATTTAATAACAGCTTCTTTTAACAAAATGCACTCTGAGTCTCAGAAGAAGATGCTACAATGTTATTTAGAAATGGTGCATATATATATATATATATACATTTCCTATCCCTCCCTCCTCACTTCCTCTCCCTGCCTCCTCACTTCCTCTCCCTCCCTCCTCACTTCCTCTCCCTGCCTCCTCACTTCCTCTCCCTGCCTCCTCACTTCCTCTCCCTGCCTCCTCACTTCCTCTCCCTTCCTCCTCACTTCCTCTCCCTCCCTCCTCACTTCCTCTCCCTTCCTCCTCACTTCCTCTCCTGCCTCCTCACTTCCTCTCCCTTCCTCCTCACTTCCTCTCCCTCCCCTCACTTCCTCTCCCTTCCTCCTCACTTCCTATCCCTCCCTCCTCACTTCCTCTCCCTTCCTCCTCACTTCCTCTCCCTGCCTCCTCACTTCCTCTCCCTTCTTCCTCACTTCCTCTCCCTGCCTCCTCACTTCCCTGTCTCCTCACTTCCTCTCCCTTCCTCCTCACTTCCTCTCCCTGCCTCCTCACTTCCTATCCCTCCCTCCTCACTTCCTCTCCCTGCCTCCTCACTTCTTATCCCTCCCTCCTCACTTCCTCTCCCTGCCTCCTCACTTCCCCGTCTCCTCACTTCCTATCCGTCCCTCGTCACTTCCTCTCCCTTCCTCCTCACTTCCTATCCCTGTCTCCTCACTTCCTATCCCTATCTCCTCCTTCCCCCCATGCCTCCTCACTTCCTCTCCCGCCTCCTCACTTCCTCTCCCGCCTCCTCACTTCCTCTCCCCCCCTCCTCACTTCCTCTCCCCGCCTCCTCACTTCCTCTCCCCGCCTCCTCACTTCCTCTCCCCGCCTCCTGGACAGTTCTGCATTCTGGTTGGACAGGACTTTGTTCTCGTTGGACAGTTCTGCATTCTGGTTGGACAGGACTTTGTTCTCGTTGGACAGTTCTGCATTCTGATTGGACAGGCCTTTGTTCTCGTTGGACAGTTTGGTGTTCCTGTCGGACAAGACTCTGTTCTCGTCGATCAGGACCTCCACCTGTTCCTGCAGGCGTTCCACTTCCTGTCTGGCGTCGGTGAGAGCGTCTTGGAGTTCGGAAAGGTTCTGGGAAAAATCCCCCCCGTAGGCTTGAGGATCCGAGTCGCTCTCGGCCACGTAGTAAGCGTAGAAGACCTTCCTGTACGGCATTTTTTGGCTGGAAACGGTTTAAAGTCTGAAGAGAAAGGAGGTTTCTGGAGGACCGACTAGAGTTGGGGTCTAGAGGACTGTGTTTGGGGTCTAGAGGACTGTATTTGGGGTCTAGAGGACTCTATTTGGGGTCTAGAGGACTGTGTTTGGGGTCTAGAGGACTCTATTTGGGGTCTAGAGGACTGTAGGGTCTAGAGGACTGTGTTTGGGGTCTATAGCTCTATTTGGGGTCTAGAGGACTGTGTTTGGGGTCTAGAGACTCTCTAGAGGACTTTTATAGTCATTAAGACTCTATCAGTCTGTGATGGACTGATAGAACACATGATGTCACATGACGTCACATGTAACAATGGGTTTACAAATAAATGAATAAGGAAAACATTTGAAAGCTTTGAGTTTATAAATACACTTTATTATTCCTATTATTCTTGTTTTTTGTCATTTTTATTATTATTATTATTATTATTTCATTATTATTATTATCATTATTATTATTATACCTATTTTACGTTGGTAACTAATAAAATATCCTTAATAATATTTCCAGTGATTTTTTTTCTCAGCAGTTATTCCAAAATCAAACACAAGGTGGTTATGTTACTGTAAAATAATAATTATAAATATAATGATTAGTAAATATAATAACCCTGGGATGAAATCATGGTTATAAATAATGCTGAAGATAACAGGATGATTTCACAAAAGATTAGTTAAAAATATATGTTTAATTAAAAATCTTCCAGGGAGGAACGGGTTATGTTTACAGTGCACGATGACGTCAGTGTCAGCTGTTCTGCCGTGTGTGTGTGTTTGAGTGTGTGTGTAGATGATTCAGCAGCTAGTTCAGTCCCAGCAGCTCGTCCTCCGCACATGTGCAACAACATACACACACGGGAATTATTTATCACACACACACACACACATGGGAAACACACAAGGCTTTTCTTTTGGATATTTGTTCACCTGCTGACAGAGAGTGAACCCCTGCAAGGTGAGCGGGAACATGGCGGAGACCCCGTAGTGTTCGGTAGCTGCAGGCCGGAAAACAGCAGCCAAAACCCGGCAGGAAAACCGAGAATTCTCGACTCTCGGATCTCCAGTGGATTTTATTCTGGTTGTTACTCATTATCAGGACTTGTATATTCTGCTGTGGGCTCTTACACTGTCTTCGGCTGGATTTAACTGAAGAAAATCCTCACTGACATCCAGATGGCTTCATTCAAACATCTCCAATTGCACATTTCCGCATTTTGACGTCCGATGCTCCGTCTACCCTGCAGGTGAGTTTTTTGGGGAAATATCCCTCCTATAATAGTTGTGTTACCCCATATTCATATATACACACATATAAGATTACATGCATTACACTTTCCTTAAAAAAATGGTGAAAAAGTGACATATTTAGCTCCAAACAGCTGGTTAAAATGGAGTGTTTTCTTAACGGGCTTCTGAATGACAGCACAGTGATGCTGTTTGATGCTAACCAGACATATCGAGTTTATATTAACCTTTGACATCCTTTAAATCTATTATATCATATGCAATCTATCACCTGCTATGTAAGTAAGATAAAATACATTAAAATACATTCTGTTTTGTTGATTTTCACAAATACAGGGATATTGTTTTGGTGTGTGATGATTAGCAACACACCCAAACAACACAATATGTTATTATAATGAAAATATGTTTAAATACTATTTCTTTTTAAAATACGTGTTCAAATATCACATAATTTAAAAAAAATACAAATGACCACACTGTATTGTTCATTAATATGTAAAAGTAACCTGTTTAAATATAATTATATACAGATACTAAGAATTGAATTACACATATTAAGAAATATTCAAAATATGTTTGCAAATGTATCTTGGAGACACATTAATGTTAATAAAATAAATAAATAAAGATGTTTCTCTGATTTATTACATTATATTGATTATGAAATGGTACATTTAATTATAGCAGGAATAACTTATCAGCAGTTGATGAGTTGTTTTATGTATTTAATCAATAAAACATGCAACAAATTAAATGATAATAAACAATTTCGAGTTGATGCCTTATATAATATGAAGAGACAGTGTTTATATGATATCCCATAATAGTTTGCTGCATTATTGAAACATGACGCTGTTGATAGTCTGCATTTAAATAAGATTAAACCTCTTTACAATAGATATGTATTTACAGTATATCAGTGAGAAGTCATCAGTGTTTCTAAGCAAAAACAATCATACAATTATTACTGAAATGTAAGTTTTCTACTTAAAATCAAATACATTCACTGCAAACCTTGTATTAACTGTATAAACACCATTTATATTAATTTAAAGGTGTTTTCCCTAAATGAATATTCAGCAGGAATTTCACTGAATTATAAACACTAAAAACATATTTTAACTCATGTATTTTTAATATGTAACAGGCTAAGTGAAAAGCTTCCATCACACGTTCCCGCAGTCCAAACTGAAATCTTAAAATGTCTTGTTTTGATCGACAAAAACCCCCAAAATATTAGTGAAGTGAAAACAGAGGAGAAACGACTGAGAAAAGTGAAAGTTCTTCCAGTTTCTGTGAGGAATGTTTCGAGGGTTAATCAGCGTTTCGGTGTTTCCACATTCCTCATTTCTCACGTCTAACCCCATTATTTACATTCTTTAGTTCCAGTGATTTACATCTATGGCTCCTGGAGGTGGTTTCTGTGGTCAATGGAGGAAAGGGCTGATCTGATAGGTTCTCTCTTTGTTTTTACTCCTTTGGTACCAACTTTAGATCCATTTATTTAGCTTTAGCAGTCAAACAATCACCTTTATTTGGACCAAAGTCATTGTGGAATTGTGAATATGTCCTTACATTTTCAAAAAGTGCTAAAATAGGCTACATTTACTGACAATGCTACATGCTAAAGACATTTCAATCTGCATGGGAGCTAGCTAGCGTTAGCTGTTAGCAGCAGAGTCTTACTTACTTGCTAAATAACGGAGCTAACAGCTAAAGCTAACGGAGGTTCCCTCAAGTTACATTGTGGTGCGTTCAAGCTCTTATCAGTAAAATACAGTCTTGCGGGAAGCTAAATTATAGCAACACAGTTCTATATTAAGTTTTCACAGATGAATGACGTACTTTCTTGTAACAGAGCTAACAGCTAAAGCTAACGGAGGTTGCATTGAGTTACAATATGGTGTGTTCAAGCTCTAGTTAGTAAAAATAAGTATTGGGAAAAGGTTTATTAAAGAAATCCAGTTATTATAGTAGTTTTTTAACAATGCATTTTTTATTTGGTGATATAGAGCTTAAAGATAAGGCTAAAGCTAACATTGAGTTACATTAAGATGTGTTCTAGAGCTATTTGGAGTACGAGGCAATCGGAGTATAAGACATAATATATATATCTATATATGATTATAACTGATGATTTGATGATTTGACACAACATTGGGCAGAAGTAAATTATAGTAATCCAGTTTTTACATACAAGGAATTCCCTTTGGTGTGGAGAGCTAAAAGCTAATGCGAAAGCTAACGCGAAAGCTAACAGAGTTTCCATTGAGTTACATTATGATGGTTTAGGCTCTATTCAGTCAAATGAAATATTAGCCGTTGGTAAATTATAAGTTATCTTGAAGCGTTTATGTGCAATCCTGTAGGTTTTGATGAGAAACTTGAATAAATCCAGATGTTTTCACAGCAAAATAAAAAAGATATAACAGAGTATGACCTGTTTTACTTCATTACGACACCAGTATGCTAACGGTAAAGGATTGTATGTTGAAGTACATGTGATTTATAACTAATAGTACTCTTCCCTATGGGTTTGTAATGTTTACTGATACAGATGCAGGGAGAAGCTTTTGGGTCCAGCTTATCAAAAATACATTTTCCAGTCTGTTCTCAAAGCACAACAACATCCCATCTGGTGAATAGTTCATGCAAAATTGGATCTGTAGCAAAAAACACAAAATAAAGACAATGTGACATTAAATATGAAAGTGTAGACCTGACTCTGTCCTCACGCTTCATTACTCTCTGAGGTTAATCAGTGAGAAGCTCTTAAGGAGGCCCCTTTAAAGCCCAGTCATCAGTTAGCTTCACGGCTAACGTCCTGCTGACTCGTTTTATTTACTGACAGAATCTCCCTGACTTTCCCTTTCTCTCCATCACTGAATCTCTGCTGATTCACTGCGTCCTCCTCTTTCTGTTTATTTACGACTCTTCGTCTGCTCTCTTTGTTTGTCCTCTCCTTTACATCGAGGTGTTAGTCAGCTGTAGTCGTTTTCTGTAGGACTGCAGTTTACCCGGTATTAATGGATTCTTCTGTCGTTGTGATGTGACGTTCGCGAACGATCCGATTCTTTTGAACGGCTCTTTGGTACGAACGAAGGGAACCGAGTCATACTTGGTGAGAGCCGTTCTTTTTATCGTCGGTTCACTGCCTGCCATGAATCCACTCGCCTTTACGGGAACTTGCTCTCCTGAATGCACATGAGCCGTAGATGATGGCATAACACAAGCTGCTTGAGTAGTAGTTCGGCTGAGAGATGCAGTAAGCTATACATTTTCTGTGAGTAAAAGTAGGTTTCTGGCGATACAGTCAATCATTATCATGGTGATTATTTTGCAGATAAACCTATTAACCCCGCCCCCTCGGCTCTTTTGAACGGCTCTCGGAAAGGAACGGAGCCATAAGATCTGGCTCCCTTCAAAGAGCCGTAATTCCCATCACTATGTCGTTGATCCTCTTGATTAACAGTGTTTAGTATTGAGTAATGTCCATCGAGTTCCCAGAGGTGAAGCTAACGGTTCCTTATTTAATCAGCAACTAGTCCAAAACCAGAACACGTTTTACAGTTAACAAATAAAAGCAGGACGTTCTTGCATTGGAGAAACCTAGTTGGGTCTCTTTTAGCTAGACAAAACATGATTAATGACCTTCTAATTTCCAGATTCCTAGTTTCCTTATTGTTATTCAGAGCTAAACTAAGAAGTCTTGAACCAGCCACGATACGGTCTATTCATCTTCACAAAAAACTCGAGTTGTAAACCTTAAAACCTTTGAATTACTGCGTCTTTAGTTGCATATTGGACACTGCAGTCAAGTAGCTCTGCAACTAACACATCATTTCATAAAGATCGATCTGAGGGTTATTTAGGACTGATAGATATATTTGAACACCAGCTGGAAAGCTTTGATGCTAACACAGAACATCAAGAAGCTGCAAGTAACAATCATTTACATCGATTATAACATTTTAGATTAACGCTTTGCGCGTATAAAATATCTGACATTCCCAGTCCCTTAAAGTTTAAGGTAATGTCATTAAAGGTGTTGATTTGTGAATCCTAAACCCAAAGCTGTTCATTGATATAACACTAATTTGAGTTAGAACAGCGAGTCTTTGCATAAAATCGGACACGCCTGCTTGTGTTCAGTCTGGCAGTCGGTATTAAAAGCTTCTCCTCCGCCTCTGAGGGTGCATTTCCTCTCTGATGGATAATGGATGCAGGAAATGTTTGGTGAATCTTTTCCATCTCGAAAGTCTGCACCGTTTCCTCCTCGGATCAAATCATCCGAGCTGCTGTCGAGCCACTTACTGTTTAAAGAGTCTGACGTATTTAATGGACAAAAGACTGGAAACGTCTCCACCAGTGTAGATACCAACATGGAGAAGATGTTTGTTTCAGATCGGTCAGAAAGACTTGATTTCTAAAGCTATTAGCTGGTTCTACTGCGAAAAGCTGTAATCAATCACGGTAACGTCTTTAAGGTCCCCTATTATGCTAAATGCACTATGTGATGTCATGTTTCTTTGGCTAGTGTAACCATTAGCCAATCAGCAACCAAGGTAACCCCCCCCCCCCCCCCCCCTGGAAATAGCTGGAAATAGGTCTGTGGTTGAGACACATTGAAGAGACGGGTCACGTTTTGTTCAGCCGGATCATCTCCACATGTCTGCTCTACTTTTATAATGTTCGAATCATAAATCTAATCGATAGATTTATGATTAGAACATGATAAACGTAGGGTAGACTTCCGGGTTTTAGGACGCGTCACTGCACCACTCTATTGTGTTTACCTCTACGAGAGAATGGACTTTAAAGGCTACAAACAACAACATGCTAACAAGCTAACGGTACATGTTAGCTCGCCGTAGATCGTTGGCTCAGTTTCTCCACTTTGGATGAACAGAAAACTCTAAACTAAACGGCACCGTGGGTTTCACGCTGCTATCAAAAATAATGCATATCTTCTCACTGGCACTTGGGTTATTTGTGGATTTGTTGGCAGACAGCGTTTCTGATTCTTTCTACTTGTTTCTTTTCGACACCATACTTTAAAACATTAACAAACAAATACACCCGATGTACTTTCAACACACTGTACGCTCTTTTATTAGTCAGCACACTGTTTCCATGCTAACTAATATACCTGTAACATACTGATTTGAAACAGGTTCCTGTTGGCAGCACAGGCTGTTTGGATATTAGGATTTACACCTGGGAAAAGATGCAAATAAGCGGCGTAAACTACTTCCTGTTCCCCTTTGACGTGTGAGTCAGGGACCAGCTTCCTGTTTTCATTCTTGTAAACAGCTCTACACTTTAAAATATAACACACTGTAGTTTGCCATATATTCATTGTCCTATGTGTTTATTTATTTATACATTTTTTAGCTTTTAAGATTATTTGTATAGTTAAACTCGGTGTAAATACTTGCCTTTAGCATCTTTTTTTAATGCTATATTGTTTCTTAAAAAAACTTAAAGGTCTCCTATCATGCAAAATGCACTTTTTGATGTCTTTTCTACATCACTACGTGTCCCCGGTGTGTCCCCGGTGTGTCCCCGGTGTGTCAGGGAACTCACGCAGCGTCAGGAAATCAAACCCTCTCTCTTTTCCTCCGTACCCAAATCTCTGAAAACGGCGGAACAACGGAGCTGATCCAGATTTGCGTCCGATATGACGTAATATCTGAAATGTGGACCCACGGCCCTATCAGAAACGTTGCTATCAGAAACAATGCCCGACTGTTTTGGACGTAATATGGTCGGTGTTTACATTAGCATCGCTAACACTCAGAGCTAACCTGTACTGGAGAGCATGTGTGTGAAGAAGCAGGAAATAAAAAGGAACTCACCTTGTGGTATAACCGGCAAGAGAGAAAGCCTTTGAGCTCCATACTGTTTCAGAGAGAATCCTTGATAATCCATGATATGGCGTTTCATCACGGCAGTATTTAGTTTAGACAGTAGCTGCCGGGTCCCGCATGAGCTCAGACCCCTCCTCTTTAAAGCTTTATACCCCAAATCAGCACTTTAGAAACAGGAAGTGAAATAGAGGGATACGAGGCATGGCTAGAATGGGTGGTCTGTTTGGTGTTTGGAGCAAAACACTTCATAGACATGTTTTATATCTTTGTATATATCTGAGACCTATGCTATTGCCTAAAGATAGCATGAGAGGTGACCTTTAATTTGTATTATCCTTATATATTTCTTCTTTATTTTGTATTACCTACTTTGCAACTTATTTTTTAGATTGTTTATGTTGGCACAGACACCAAAGCAGATTCCTTGTATGTGTGAACAAACCTGGCAATAAACTGGATTCTCATTCTGAATATTATCTTTCCCGGACAAAGGGCACACACTAAGATATTTCTGCATGTCAACGTAGTGTTTGTTACGCCAGAGACGACGGGGTTTTACACTTTAACCTTTCCTCTAGTTTCCTTGGTGTTCTCAGGATGTATTGCATATTTAACCATTTAACCATTAATCTGCTGTGAAAGTGCTCAGACATTCAGCCGATGATTAGCTGCAGGGTTTCCAGGAACAGTCTCAGAGTCGGAGAAAGAGCTGCTTTGAGGCTGATTAATGATGTGGTTATTCAAATGAAACCAAATTAAAACTGATGAAAAGAACATATTATTATATATTTTTAAAACTATTTTTTTATAATTATTATAATGTATGCCTTTGTTTTTTATTTGTGTGTATGTTATTTTTTTGCATTTTAGAAAATGTTTTCTCCAATAATGTAAAATGGCACGTTATGATTTTTTATTACATTTATTATATTCGTATTATTATTTGACTGTTTCTACAGCTCTAAAAGCTATTCATATTGTATTATTATTTATGCATTTGTTTATTCCACACATGGCAGTTATGTTAATCAGATCAGATCAGATCAGATCAGATCAGATCAGATCAGATCAGATCAGATCAGATCAGATCAGAATACCTTTATTCGTCCCTCAGAGGAGAAATGCACATTGTTCCAGCAGAAAAGAGCCACAGGCAGCTTAAAGGTGGGGTAGGTCATTCCCTTCAGAAACACTTTTTGTTATATTCCACTGAATGCTCTGAACATCCCGATAGCAATGAATACATTAAATGCTTTGACAATAAATACATACAAACATGTCATCTGTGGAAGCCGTAGCGCTGTAGAAAGCACGACCAATCATCTGAGCCGGCCCGGCTAAAGTAACTGGATGGCCTACCTGCCTGTCAGCCTTCCATCTGTGCACAAACTGATCTCGTGCCCTCATTGGTCATGTGCGCGTTCGTGTGTGTTGGAGGAGGGGCTCTGTGAGGAAGTCTGAAGGAAGGGGCAGATTCTTTCCGGTTACGTACTTTCAAATTCTAGCGCACTCGAGCTGGTTTCTCCATTCTTACCTACCTTTAATGTTCACTAAGAAGCATGCATACAAAAGTATTAAAGATAAAAAAAGTTACACAATTTACAAAATACACATCCTGTAACAGTTCTGAGGATTTAGCAGCCAGGAATATATTGCAACGAATATATTCAACGAAATATGTATGTATGTATGTATATATGTATATATATATATATATATATATGTTGCACATTATTTGGTTTTCAGCCGATGAGCTGCAGGTTTCCAGGAGCTCTTTTTCGTGGAGGGATTCAGAGAAAGAGCTGCTTTGAGGCAGATTAATGATGCCGGGGGGGGGGGTTTCTTTACTGGAGGGGGGGGGGGGGTTGGTTCTTTACTGGAGTGAGAGGAGCACAACGGGGAGTTTGTCTATGTGAAGTTACTGAGAAACCAGAGGGGGGAGGGGATCGGACTAAATGCTGGAAAAGGCTCCCGGGCAACCATTCATGTGTTTTATATATTTTAACCAGAGGTGGGAAGTAGTGGAGTACAACACCTCCTTCCTTCCTTCCTTCCTTCCTTCCTTCCTTCCTTCCTTCCATCATTACTTACTTACCTACTTACTTACTTATATACTTCCTTATATACTTACTCACTTCCTTACCTACTTTCTTACTTACTTGCCTACCTACTTATATACTTACTCACTTCCTTCCTTCCTTCCTTACTTACCTACTTTCTTACTTACTTGCCTACCTACTTATATACTTCCTTATATATTTACTCACTTCCTTCCTTCCTTCCTTCCTTACCTACTTTCTTACTTACTTGCCTACCTACTTATATACTTCCTTATATATTTACTCACTTCCTTCCTTCCTTCCTTCCTTACCTACTTTCTTACTTACTTGCCTACCTACTTATATATTTACTCATTTGCTTCCTTCCTTCATTCCTTCCTTCCTGACGTAGCTACTTACTTGTGTACTTCCTTCCTTCCCTTGTATCCTTCTTATCCTCTTCCCTTTTCTCTTTCCTTGCTCTCTTCTCACTGTATTATTCCCTCTTCCCTTTTCTCTTTCCTTGCTCTCTTCTCACTGCATTATTCCCTCTTCCCTTTTCTCTTTCCTTGCTCTCTTCTCACTGTATTATTCCCTCTTCCCTTTCCTCTTTCCTTGCTCTCTTCTCACTGTATTATTCCCTCTTCCCTTTCCTCTTTCCTTGCTCTCTTCTCACTGTATTATTCCCTCTTCCCTTTCCTCTTTCCTTGCTCTCTTCTCACTGCATTATTCCCTCTTCCCTTTTCTTCGTCTCATCTCCAAATCAAAAATCTGTATTTTCTACTTTTTCTTTTGTATACTTTGCGCCTTCCTTCTCTTCTTCATTCTTTCCTTCATTCCTTTCCTACTCTTCGTGTGACCTCTACAGTTACAGTAATGTTCGAGGACAGTCTGTAAAGTTCAGTTTCAGACTCACAGAAAACGGAAACCCATATGTTGTAACCAGAGGTGGGAAGTAGTGGAGTACAAATACTTCGTCACTGTACTTAAAGGTAGGGTGGGTAAGAACGGAGAAAGCAGCTCGAGGGCGCGAGAATCTGAAAGTACACAACCGGAAACAATCTGCCTCTTCCTTCAGACTTCCTCACAGAGCCCCTCCTCCAACACACACGAACGCACACATGACCAATGAGGAGGGCACGAGATAAGTTTGTGCACAGATGGAAGGCTGACAGGCAGGTAGGCCATCCAGTTATTTTAGCCGGGCCGGCTCAGATGATTGGTCGTGCTTTTTACAGCGCCACGGCTTCCACTGATGATGTTTCTTTATGTATAATTGTCAAAGCATTTAATGTATTCATTGCTATCGGGATGTTAAGAGCATTCAGTGGAATATAACAAGTGTTTCTGAAGGGAATTACATACCCCACCTTTAAGTACATTGTTCTGGTATCAGTACTTTACTCCACTACTTATTTTTCTGACGACTCTTTACTTTCTACTTCTTCCATGTTGAACCCAAATACCTGAACTTTCTACTTCTTACATGTTGAACCCAAATACCTGTACTTTCTACTTCTTCCATGTTGAACCCAAATACCTGTACTTTCTACTTCTTCCATGTTGAACCCAAATACCTGTACTTTCTACTTCTTCCATGTTCCAAACAGGCTGGTTCCTTTAGTTTTAATTTGTGTTTGGTGGCGTGATCGTTATTATTAATTTTTATTTTACTTGAGTAAAGGATGTGTGTACTAATATGTAATAATGATATCATCTATTTATAATAACTAAATTGTGTTTTTATGATTTTATGTTGGTGTCTGAGTTTCTAGAATGTTTTTATTATTATTATTCTAACATGTGCAACGATCAGTGCAGAGAAGAAGGGAACACTGTGTTTTATATATTTATTTTCATTATGTTTTCCCAGCAAAGACATATTAAAGTGTAACCCACCCCATAACAAACATGATGTCCCGCCCCTTAGCCTATCACGTACAATGCTTTGGAGCGCCAGCCTGGTGTACCATAGTGATGTCACTAAGTAAACAAAGGAGTCCAATGGAGGCGTTTCAGGCAGGGCGGGGGGGAAATGTGAATTGTGCAACTCCATTACTGCACATCGTAAAGTGTGAACTCCAGGAATGTGTGTGTGTGTGTGTCGTAGGTATATAATATGTGTTTATTTGCATTTTAGAAAATGTTTTCTCCAATACCCATAATATAAAATGTCATATATTTATATCATTTTTAGATAATTGTATGTTATTCTCTTTAATGTTCCTACAGCTCTAAATGTTGTTATTATTTGTAAAAGCTCATTTCTCCACCAGAGAAGTGAAAGGAGTGAAATTAACTTTATAAAGACAGTAATTCATATTAAAGCTAATGAATCATCTCAGTGAGCAGCAGAAGGAGCAGATCTCCAGCTTCTGTTTCTGTAACGCCTGTAGAAAGATATCCGTCTCTTTCTAATAATACAGTCGAGTGCTTCTCCGTCTGTCTGGATATTTTAGCGTGACGTCCGTCTGTCCGGAGGAAACACAGATCAGGTTTCAGCGAATTATAAAAACTCTGCGCGGCTAAAAGAGGGTTTCTATTTCCACGAGGAGTCGCTCTGACTGGGGCGACTTTGAATCCAGTCTGAGGTGAAGTTTAAAAGTGGAGCAGAGAGGGAAGTCGGTGCAGACGTCAGCATGCACTATTCAAAAAGATATTAACAATATCTCAAATATATGATGCACTATAATAATTACAAATTATATTTTGCATCCTGATATTTTGCATCCTGCTGTATATGGACTGTACTTATATAGCGCTTCATCCAGTCTTTAAGACCCCTCAAAGCGCTTTACATACTACATGTCATTCACCCATTCACACAGAGCAGTGTACCTTACTCTAGGAACTAACATTCACACAGAGCAGTGTACCTTACTCTAGGACCTAACATTCACACAGAGCAGTGTACCTTACTCTAGGAACTAACATTCATACAGAGCAGTGTACCTTACTCTAGGAACTAACATTCACACAGAGCAGTGTACCTTACTCTAGGAACTAACATTCATACAGAGCAGTGTACCTTACTCTAGGAACTAACATTCACACAGAGCAGTGTACCTAACTCTAGGAACTAACATTCACACACATTCACACAGAGCAGTGTACCTTACTCTAGGACCTAACATTCACACAGAGCAGTGTACCTTATTCTAGGAACTAACATTCACACAGAGCAGTGTACCTTACTCTAGGACCTAACATTCACACAGAGCAGTGTACCTTACTCTAGGAACTAACATTCACACAGAGCAGTGTACCTTACTCTAGGAACTAACATTCACACAGAGCAGTGTACGTTACTCTAGGAACTAACATTCACACAGAGCAGTGTACCTTACTCTAGGACCTAACATTCACACAGAGCAGTGTACCTTACTCTAGGAACTAACATTCACACAGAGCAGTGTACCTTACTCTAGGACCTAACATTCACACAGAGAAGTGTACCTTACTCTAGGACCTAACATTCACACAGAGCAGTGTACCTTACTCTAGGAACTAACATTCACACAGAGCAGTGTACCTTACTCTAGGAACTAACATTCATACACATTCACACACGGCCATCGGGAGCATCTCAGGGTTCAGTATCTCGCCCAAGGATACATCGACATGCACGCTCCCTCGCAGCCACAGTCACCCTCGTATAGATTTATTTGGATGACTTGGCATTAACAAAATCTATAATAAAGTGATAATAATAATATTAACATTAGGGCAGAATTTACAAGGAATTAATTTACTTCATTTACATTTAAAAATATATATACATGTACACATGAAAATTCCAAAATCACAAATTAACAAGAAAAAGAACAAGAAATCTCACAACTTTACCATCAAGAAATATACAAATTAAATGTTAGAACTCTCTCAAATATATGTTGAAAAACTCGCATATAAACAAGAAATAAAACCTCAAATAAACAAGGAATAAAACTTGCATATTTGCTTTCTTCTTAGTCTGTTCTTGTCTTTGCTTGAAAAGTGTTCTCTTGTCTGAACTGTAATCTAACCTGAAGCTAGGGGAAGGAGCGACAGGCTCTAAGTATGTGCTGCCTGAAAGGTTAAGTTCGGGGCAAATAACACAATGGCGTCCAGCGTTGGGTTCAAGTAGCTCTGATTGGTTCATTCTCTTGTTCTTAAGCCATACGATTGGTCGGTTTCGTACCTTAATCCCGCCCTTTAACCCTCTGAGACCCACGGGGCCGTATACGATCCCAAATATCACGTTGTGTTCAAAGCGTCGTAACTCATCAGCTGTTTGAGCCATGCCGTGTTTTTCCTCTTAAACTACAGAAACGGCAATAAACAACTCCATTCAGTTTTTCATTGAGAGGCGTTTACTTATTTCGGTGAAACGAATGTGCGCAAAGTTTTAAAAGATGCGGATAGTCTCACCTTGATTCTGGCTTATCGTTTTCTGTTTTATAGATCTATTCTCATCCACCATCTTTGTTTGTGACGTAAAGAGTGTAAGAGTCACGTTTCTGGATCGGACACTCTGAGTGGATGCAGTCACAGCCAATCGGAGGGCTGCCTGTCAGTTCCGTTGTTATGTGAACTGAAATGAGAGCCGGTATAATTCCACGCGCGAAAACAAAATAAAAGTTGGAATACGTTCTTTTAGTGTTTTGAAAGTACTGAGGTACGGCAAGGAAGTTTACTACAGCTGAGGCTTTGGAGCTGATCTTTCAAGGGGACGATGTCGATGAAAATGCAGACTCCGCTCAGCATGCCATGAGTGAATGTGGACAGGAACGTGATATAAATCATGTGTACTCTTCAAAATTGCCAGGACAAAAAAAGGACAATTCCTGGCAAAAAACGCCCATGGACACTGCCCAAAAGAATGGGCATAACTGATGAACAGGATAAGTTAGAATCTTCTAATCAGTTCTGATACAAGGATAATAAATGTGTGCAATTTTCTGTGTGGCAAATAACCCCTATTATGGTGTCTATAGGTCTCTGAGTGACATGTATCATTAGCTGAGGTTGGGCTGATTTCTGGGATGTGTAAAACTTGATTATACTGCAAAGAAATGACAATTTATAAGGCAAAACACAAAAATATACAAAAACGGAAATGTCCTATGTGGGTCTCAGAGGGTTAACGTAGGCTAAACGGATCTCCTCAGATGTTTCAGTCTCCTTATTTACAAGAGGAAATCCTAAATGAACACTTTTAATGGTAGAGTGTTCCTCAGGATATGATCCCCTCCTCCAGCATCGTTTATCTCAGTAAGAAGGAAGGGGGAACTAAAGAGGAGGTTTTGTCTCCGTGTCCTCAGACAGAAATATCTCCGTCCTCAGAGGAGACGAGGACACGATGAGAGACTCTCCTCCTTCCCACAATGCTCAGCTGATGGAGGGTTAGATCACGGTCTCATATGTAAACCTCTCGAGGCTCATAAGACACGATAGAACATGTGTTTTGACGCGGTATTCTCACGGTCAACGCCCCATGTTTTTCTTGATATGCTACATCGTGGACAACAAATCTGCAGGAGAGCTAGTTCACGTTAGCTGTTAGCTGTTAGCTGCAGGCAAAGCGAGGTTTCTCTGTTTTATATCACATTAAAGTGAATACCTCTGGACTTTGAAACAGCACATCTTGGAGTTGGAGCATGTGTTTCCCCACGATTGATTTTGAGGTGAAGTTTTCTGGGTGTTTTTTTCCTTTATGTCGGGTTTGTTCAGACGAGGAGCAGCGATCAGGTTTCTCTTGATTCATTTATCATGGAGCGTAACGGGAGAGGATCCTACACACACCCACACACACACACACACACACACACACACACACACACACACACACACACACACACACACACACACACACACACACACACACACACACACACACACACACACGGGGTCTGGACCATCTGAGAGCCTTTCCTTTGAGAATAGAGTACGTTTTAACACAAAAGCAAAATGAGACGACCGCAATGCTTTAAAAAAAACTTAAAGACCCCTAAAATCTAAAATCAAATAAGATAAATAAATATAAAGGATACGAAACGATTTAAATAAATACTAGAGCTACATTAAAGTCTGACTCATTCAACTAATTAGAGTAAATATAATAAAACATATGTAGAGGACGAGAGGCTCAGATCAGCTGACCTCGTTCTCTCAGATCAGTGAGCGGAGAAATGGAGCGACAGCACATCGAACATCTGAGGGAGGAAGAGGAGGAGGAGGAAGAGTAATGTGATGAGGAAGGGGAAAACAAAGGAGATGAAGATGAATGATTTAGATCTTTGTAAGCAACAAACTGCATCGTGTTTTAGTGGCTGATTGATGCTCCTCAGAATCAGGAGTTGATTTATCGCCGGGTAAAATGTGTTTAAGCTGCATGCTTTTTTTACCAGAATAGAAATGTAAAAAACAAAGTAAGATCTGTCGCAGGCTCCTCCAACGATGTAATATGCGCGATACAAACATATAAGAGTGCAAACAAAGTGCAAAAGACATAATGGTGCAAATAAACTGCAGGAATGTAATCTGGAATAAGAGGAAACATAATGCAGATTTAAATCCTGTCCCGCTGCAGACGGAAGCTCCCAGTAACTCTTCATCAGGGAAAGAGATCTGAGGCTCCTCTTCATCATGGTCTTTATCATCTGTACGATCTGTGTGCATCAGCAGAAACTCGGAGTGAAGGTCAGGTGACGTCAGCTCAGAGTCTCTCAGTTTAAAGCCGCAGGTCAGTTTATCTGAATCAGGGTTGGAGTCGGAGACTTTTTATATCTGTGAGGAAGAGATGTGTGGCGTCGTGTGTGAGGGCGGGGGATGAGTTACTAAGGTTGGAAAGGTGTTTTAAACAGATGAGTTTTCAGACATCCAGAGATGAGGATTTCATCAGAGAGGAAGGTCCAGATTAAAGGCATGAAGCAGTCTCTCTCAGGATCCTCTAACTGGCCTTTGATGCAGAGATTTCTAATGCATCCTAATGTCTTCATCGGTGCAAGTTCACTGTTTTTATTTAATAAACAATGCATTTATTGATAAGTTAAAGGTCTCCTATCATGCAAAATGCACTTTGTGATGTCTTTTATACATCACTATGTGTCCCCGGTGCGTCGGGGAACTCACGCAGCGTCAGCAAATAAAACCCTCTCTCTTTTCCTCCGTACCCAAATCTTTTAAAAACGGGGGAACAACGAGCGGATACAGATCAGCTGCCGATATGACGTCAAATCAGGGGGCGGACCCACAGAAAGCTGCTATCGGAAACAATGCCTGACATGTTTGGGACGTAATCTCGTCTTTGTTTACATTAGCAAGCCTCGCTAACACTCAGAGCTAACCTGTCCTGGAGAGCACATGTGTTTAAAAGCAGGAAATCAAAAAAGGAACTCACCTTGTGAAAAACCTGCAAGAGAGAAAGCTTTCGAGCTCCATGCTGTTTCAGAAAATAATCCTTGATGTGGTTTAGAACTAGGGGTGCAACAACTAATCGACTTAATCGATTAAAATCGATGACCAAATTAGTTGCCAACTAATTCAGTCGTCGATTCGTTGGTGACGTCATCACGTGTGTTTCACAGGCAGTTCAGCTCCAACGTTATCAGTCTTTTTATCGGTACAGGAGACATTTAAAACATATATGTCATATGTATTATTGCTACATAAACATTATATCGCAGTCTTAGTGTCGCCAACTCCGTTTCTAATATGCAATAAGACTACAAAATGCGTCTGTGATGTATTTTCGATCTTTCCAATCCAGACGAGAGATCTCTCTCCCCCGTCTGTCTGTGTGCGAGGGGGCGGGGCAGTTTACACACACGCAGCTGCTACATGCAGCAACACACACACACGGAGGAGATGGCGGAGAGAAGCGCTCCAAGGTGTGGTTAAACTTTACCCGTCTCGATGTGGACAATGCTCGTTACCAAAAGTGCAATAAGAGTTCAGCATGTCAGGGCGGGAACACGAGCAATTTGTCTAAACATTTAGCAAAAATGCACCACATCCAGACGGAGCAATGCACCGGGTTCCACTGTCTTTCTAGCAGCTCTGTAGCCCCATCCACGAGTAACGTTTCCACGTCAGGTATATATATGCTTGCAGCAACACACGGAGTTAACTCAATGATACAAACATGGGTTAATGATTAGAGGTAACTGAGTTATTTATTTTGTTAAAGTTTCAGCTGTTCTGTTTTCGGTTCTGTCATCACATTATTTAATATGATTTGTTAAAACACTTGTTTCTTTTGATGTGAAATATTATTTATTTAATTTAAATAAAAAGCAATGTTAATTTGTTCACAATTTGTTTAGTTAATTTACCTTATTTATTTTCAAAAGAACCGTTAAGAATATCGTTAAAGGACCGGATCGATAAGCAGTATCGATAAAAGTAGTAGTACCGTTAAAACCTTAACGATCCGAATAATCGATTAATCGTTTCATTAATCGATAGATTAATCGATTATCAAATGAGTCGTTTGTTGCAGCCCTATTTAGAACCGGATGGCGTTTTATCACAGCAGAATTTAACTTTCTCTCCGGTAGCATTCTGATCAGGCATTAGCTCCGCATCCTCTTCTCTTTTTTTTCACGCTAAGGACCCAAAATCTGCGTTTCTCTAACAGCTGGAATAGAGGGGTCTGAGCAGGATGAGGCGTGGCTGCTTGGTAATTTAAACAAAACACTTCACAGACATGTTTAGTACAGGTATGGCCCTACGATATGTTTCTGATATAGCACGATAGCTCCTTTAAGACAATATAGAAATGAACATTACAACAAAAACTAAACACAATTCTGGTTAAAAAATGTATACAAAACAAAACACTTTTGTATTAATTATTTTCAGCTTTCCCTGACACACACCACACACACACACACACACACACACACACACACACACACACACACACACACTTTAATCCCAGTTGAGTGTTTTCTTATCCTTCACTTTCACCTGTTGCTGTGATGCATTTATTTAGATGGACTCAGTGGCTCGAAGCCAAACTCAGAAGCATCAGAATCTGCTTCTTCCTCCTCAGGACGGAGATTTATCCGACGCATAGACAACAGGAAGTCACCGTGCAGAAATCCATACGTCTCTATCATTTACAGCAAACTCGAGTTTCATTTTGAAAATTATTGCAAAACGTTTTTAATTTTTCTTTTAAGGATTTACTTTTTTTTCCATTTCACTTTGTTATTTTATAATCTTGAAAAATGTTCATTAATTTGGGAAATGTTACTAGAGGCTTCGTCAACACATTCTCACTCCCAACTCGTCCTATAGTGACGGTCAGGATCCCTTGGAGTCACTATGAAACACAGGGGGGGCCCTTTAGCGTCGAGTTTCAACTATCAGGGAGTCCCATTGACTTGCATAGAGCTCCCTGAACGTTGGTAATAGACGAGTTGGGATCGTGGAGAAATGCTCTCCACAGACCCATTCTCACAGCGTTTATCAACCTTTGTCTAACTCAATATCAAGCCACACTCTTTGTTTTTACTTCTTTATTTTAATTGAATAATGTAGGGCTTTTGTTGCCGTCAGTTAGGGGGAGAGTAGGGGCTCAGAAAACTGACATCTGTATTGTTTCATCGTTTTTTCCTTCTAATTTTGTATTCTTTTCTAAACCACACACTGCTATTTACTCAACAACAAGACACAATTATCCGTGTGTTTATTTATTTGTTTGATTGTATAATGTCGGGCTTTTGTTGCCGTCAGTTAGGGGGAGAGTAGGGGCTCAGAATACTGACATTTCGTAGACGTGTCTTAAAGGATAACGTTTACAGCAAACTTAAGTTTTATTTTGAAATATTATTGCAATTCTTCTTGCAGTTTTTTTTAAGGATTTAGTTTTTTTTTTCCTGTTTAAATTTGTGTTTTTTAATCTCGAAAAATGTTCTTATATTTTGAGGATTTTCTTATAATTTTATGATTTCAGTTTTATTAATTATTTTGATAATTAAGGATTTTTTACTGTCATCAAATGTCCATATTTTCCAAGCGCCAAACTCTGGGGCAGAGCCGGGAAGCCCAGAAGGAAGTGCCTCAAACTGCAGTTCATCTATTGGCCGATAGGGGATGGCTGCAGAAAGGAGCAATTTCCATAGACCCCCATGTTAAAATGCCCAACTTTACAGCAGAAATAAACACTTCTACCCCTGGATGCAGTACAAATTATTCTGGATAGAGTTAGATTCCACCTTCATGACTATGGATTGGGGAGTGAATTGTTTTATAACGCGACCCTTTTAGTTATATTAGGTGTTAAAGCGTTTGCATAAATTAGGGCGTGGTCACTTTGATGGCCGACTCCGCCTACTAAGGGCTTCTCAGCAACTCTGCAGAATCCTATGGGTGACGTCACGGACCCTACGTCCATTTATATATACAGTCTATGGTATTTTCCCATAAATGTATGAATTAATGATAATAATCTGTATCTGTATTATTTTCTCAGAATATTCCTCCTCTCCCACGGTTCCACAATCCTTTTATTTCTTTTAACCTAAAATTGATATTATTAAAAACTGCACTAAAATGCAGTCAAAGTAAAAATAGAGCAAACTAATCTGACATTTGTCTGGCTTTTCTTTCAGATAAGAGGAGTTATTTATGCTGCTGTTTCTCGGCAGGTTATAAAACTTCATATCAGTAAAAACATGGTTAAAGAAAGATATTTTAATAACATCTTTGTTTCTGTTCTGGACTTTATTCTGAAAAACCCTCCAGGACGTGCAGATGATCTTCAGAAAGGTTCCCCCTCACTCTGAAATCACAAGTTTCTCCGGCTGTTACACTTCCCTTTCTTCTTTCATAAAAACCCGGCAGCAGTTTTTAAATATATTTGTTATTTAATCGTTGGAAGGAGCGCGTGATGTTTGCTTCGTGACGTACGGTGGCCCGGGGCGGACAAAACACTGCTTCTGTTTTATGTTCTGCTTCATCGGGGGCAGCGTGTGCTCTGACTGCAGGGAGTTCGTTTATTAATATAAAAGATCATCAGTCAACTGTTCTGTGTGTGTGTGTGTGTGTGTGTGTGTGTGTGTGTGTGTGTGTGTGTGTGTGTGTGTGTGTGTGTGTGTGTGTGTGTGTGTGTGTGTGGTGTGTGGTGTGGTGTGTGTGTGGTGTGTGTGTGTGTGGTGTGTGTGTGGTGTGTGTGTGTGTGTGTGGTGTGGTGTGTGTGTGTGTGTGTGTGTGTGTGTGTGTGTGTGTGTGTAAAGATCGTCTCTAAATGTGAAATGAAATCTGGAAATGCCTTCGTATCTTATCAGATTTGTAAACGTGTACAAATACAATCTCTTATGTCAAATACATTTAAAATGCTTAAAAAAAATCTCTACATGTGAAAAGAAAATGTCTTTAAGGTGCCATCAGATTTATAAATGTAAAAAATATACAAATGTTGAAAAATGATCTCCAAATATTTGTAAAGTCCAGGGATTAGTCTGCACCGGGTAGATTTTCCCCGTAAAATGTTGAAGTGAAGCCAGAAAACAATATTTCTGTTCCTCAAAAACGGTATAATTCCTCCAGAAATATGAAGATTCAAAGGTTTTATCATCAGTAGAAATGGCAATACAATTCTTCTGATCTGAGCTCCTCCATCCATGCAACATATATAATAAAATACTAAAATACAAATAAAAAGTAGTGCAAGAAGTCTATATACATGTCCATAGAATAAGATGTGTACAAGAACAGAATACTCAAACTAAATTAAATACGGTTTATTGCGGTGATAACTATTTGTATAAAAAAGCAGATTGCAAGATGACAAACAGAGCGTCAGACGGCAGAGACAGCTTTGACGTGATGTTGTTGTTTACATCAGGTTGTTGTTTACATCAGGTTGGTGTTTACATCAGGTTGTTGTTTACGTCGTACGTTACCGTTGTGTTCTCTATGTTCTCGTCAGAATTGATATATCTTATAAACAAGATCAGAGATCACACTATATCTTTCTAGAAACACCCCCTGAGAAATATGCAGATCAGCTTCTATTAGCAAAGCACCTAAAGTTACACTCCTCACAAAGTGTGTGTGACGTGTCGCTGCAAACAGCTGACTCTGCAAAGTAACAATTACATGACATTAAAACACACTCCCATCCCTGTAGAGCTGGAACATGCAGGCCTCGTTTACACCGCCTCAGAGTGTGTGTGTGTGTGTGTGTGTGTGTTGAACACAGACAGGATGAGTTGGGTGTGTCTTGGCAAAAATCATTTGACAGATCGCTATCTGTCTGTCTTTTTCTTATGTAGAGGCAGCTAATTGTTATTGTTAGAGGAGTGGTGTGTGTGTGTGTGTGTGTGTGTGTGTGTGTAACCTCTGCACACACATGCCTGGAGGCTGCAGATCAGTTGAGATGCCACGTGTGATTTTTCCACTGAGTCAGCGCTGTTAATTATTTATTACAGAGGCTTTGTGTGCGTGTCAGTGTGTGTGTGTGTGTGTGTGTGTGTGTGTGTCATAAATCTCTCAACAGAATGTTCTCTATGGGAATTTCCTACAGATTACACGTGAAGATAATTGCAAACACTTGTTGAACTTCACACTTAAATAAATGCCCCCCAGCTATTATCTTGAATTCTTGAAGAAAACGTGTTTTAAGTTAATTGGGGGTAAACTATATAAAAACATAAATTAACAAACTCAGAACAGAGCACCAAATAGATCCGTGTTGAAATCTGCAGAAGAGCTAGCCAACGTTAGCTGTTAGCTGCTACCATCCGTTGGGCAGCGCAGTCCTGCTTGGCCAGAGCTAACGGCTAATGCTAACGGTTAATGCTAAAGGAGGTTCAATTGATTTGCATTGTGGTGTTTAGGCTCTTTTCTGTATTCTAACGTGATAACACTTTCTCTCTCTCCCGTCTCCTAGCATTTCCAAATCCACGGTGAAGGAGGTGCGGTCTGATGTCCGCCCCCCCTCTCCTCACCATGCCCACCATGGTCTCTAGGCTGCCCAAATTCGGGTCGAAGCCCAAATCCCCCACGCTTTCCACGGCTAGCTCCACCAACACTCGCCTCACCAACGGGTTCTACCATCACCCGGGCCCCGCGGGGGTCAACGGCTCCTCGTCGTACACCGCTCCGGCCCCCGTGAAGCAGAATGGATTCATCCGAGTGCCGACAAAGTGGCGGAAAGAGAACGAAGAGGAAGGCGGAGCAACTGGGATTCGATCCGCTATTAACAACAACAATCATCAGTTAAACCTCCAAGGAAAAACCGCCATTTCTTCTACTGGAAAGGGGCGGGGCTTCGGTTTCCCCTCGTCTTCATCACCTTCGCCGCAGTCCAGCCCCCGGTTACTTCCTGTCTCCAAAACGGCGTTAAATGGAATAAAACCGGCAGTGAATGGTGTTTCTGGATCTACTGTTTTAAACGGAACAAAATCTACGCTAATGGGTGTTTCTGGATCTGGATCTGGATCTAGACCCCGGATCGGTTCTCTGAGGCAGCCGGGTTTCTCTCGTCCCGGCAGTGGAACCGGACCTGGTTCTGGTCCCGGTTCCCGCTCCGGTTCCCCGTTATTAAAGAAACCTCCAGCGAGTCGATCTCACTCCAGCGACAGCCTGGGAAAAGCTACGATCCCGCTAACGCAAAACGATCGTTTCCGTTCTCGTAGCCTCACTCAGGTCCGCCAACAACCTTCCCCCACCCTAAATCCCTCCCCCACCCTAAATCCCTCCCCCACCCCCACCATAAATCCCTCCCCTTCCTCCCCCTTATCTCACTCCTCCACCAACATGGCCACCGCCGCTCAAACCCCCCCTAAAGGAGTCTTGGTGAAACCCAAAAGTCAATCAAAATCTGGACTCCTGCCCCTAAAGAAGCCCCTCCTCCTGCCCCCAAGCACTGGTCCCGCCTCCAAGCCCAGCGGCATCAGCTATAGGCTGTCACGCCCGTCGCTCATCAAGCAGTCCCGCCCCCTCAGAGTCACCACAGCCAATGGGAGCGGACAGGAAGTGAACCGAGGACCGACGGCTAGAAGTAACTCCGTGGAGACGCCGTCGACTACAGAGAACAGCCCAGGTGGGAAATCGTTATTAACGTGATAATGTTCGTAAACATCGTACAAAACACGAATCTCATTGCTATCATTTCTTTTATTTGATCTCGACTTATCCCTGTCTTTAAATAAATGATCAATTATATACATTTTGCGTAAAAATCTTGGATATTTTATGTGAATAACGATGCGAAAAAAAATGTAGGGAAAAAATTAATATTATTTTCTGAGCATTAAGTTAAATAGTTTTTTTCTATTAAGGACCAATGTTAGAGGTACATTTACGGACAATAATCGAACATTTTGTCTCAAAAATACTCAAGTTTTTCCCGTAAATTTATAAACCATCATATGTCTTTTTCATTTGATCATTGTTGTAAAAATCTCCAAAAATAATCAAAAATGTCCCGTCAATTTTATATATTTTTTTAATTAAAATGTTATATTTTTTTAATTAAAATTTTATATTTTTTCCTGTGAATGTATATATACCCTCATATGTCTCTTTCCTCATCTTATCTGTGTCCTTCTACTTTCTTATATTTAATTTCCCTCACTTTGTAGAAAGCCCCCCGGAGGCTCCGGAGAGGGGGCTGTCGGCAGCGATGGTAGCCCAGAGAGAGGTGTCGATTCTGGGGGAGACGCTGGAGGACATGAGCCTCTCCTCCAACTCGTCTCTGGATAGAAACGACACGAGTCAGGAATACATGGACGATTTCGACAACCTCGGTAAGAACACATATTGACTGGTTAATGTGCCATCTCATTTGTGTGTGTTCCCTCTACGAGAGATAGATGTGTTCGGAGTGGCTTAGTGCAACTTTAAAGGCAATTTAAGTCATTTATATTATAGGGTTATTGTTTATTCAAATGTACCATATTTAATTCTCTGATGTCAAAATGATTGATATCTTAGGCAACTTATGAGGTGAGATTTACATATTTCCTGCATTAACAAGAAACATCTGATATGTATGGGATAATACAGATAATCTCTAAGATGAATTTACAAGAAAGACAATTCTGAGAAGTTGTTTTTGTCTGATTTTACTTTTTTATTCCCCCACAATGTCCCTAATTCCCCGTCTCATCTCATCTTGTGTTTTTTAGGAAACGGAGGGATGGGAATTCTTCTTCTCTCCTCCAAAAACGACGAGGACGACTCGGGGCTCGACCAATCGTGTGCCAGGTTCAATGAAGAAGACAAGATGGCCGTCAGCGGCGTCTCGAAGGCAGGTCTTTGCTTCCTGGACGACGGCGTGGACTGGTGCGCCGAAAACCGTCTCATCAGACTCCCTCACCGCAGGAGGTCCAATCAGCAGGAGGACCACGAGCAGGTACCGGCACTTTAAATTCATTTGAGAGAAAGAAAGTGGACCTTTTCAGAGATTTTAGCCGTACATCTGCGAGAAAATACTTAAATAATGTAATGAATTCCTCTTTGTCCGAGTTTTACCTTGCTCCTGCTGACAAACAGACCAAATCTAAACTGTTGGCAGAGGGATTAGAATAAAATAATATATATTGATGGTAGACAGGTGTGTTTAAGTAGAAGATAAGAGTCGTGCTGGTATGATGTAATCTAACAAATATTATAAATATGCAATGACTCAGTTTAACCCCACCCTCAGAAACTGTGACACATCTATCTCACTGTGAAGCATTTTCTAACTTCCTATCAGACACGTTTCACCCCAGTGGGCCTATCTTTGTGTATCTCCTGTATGGATGATGAGTGGAATCCTTCAGAATAAAAGCCTCTCTGTGTGTATCTCCTGTATGGATTATGAGTGGAATCCTTCAAAATACAATCCTCCATGGATGTATCTGCTTCAGAATACACTGATATATACAGAATGCTACAAAATAAAAGCCTTTCTGTGTGTATCTCCTGTATGGGTTATGAGTGTAACCCTTCAGAATAAAAGCCTCCCTGTGTGTATCTCCTGTAAACGACAGACTTATAAGCAGACTACTACAAAATACAAGCCTCTCTTTGTGCATATGCTTCTGAATACACTGATATATACAGAATGCTACAAAATAAAAGCCTTTCTGTGTGTATCTCCTTTATGGAAGATGAGTGGAATCCTTCAGAATAAAAGCCTTTCTGTGTGTATCTCCTGTATGGAAGATGAGTGGAATCCTTCAGAATAAAAGCCTTTCTGTGTGTATCTCCTGTATGGAAGATGAGTGGAATCCTTCAGAATAAAAGCCTTTCTGTGTGTATCTCCTGTATGGATGAGTGGAATCCTTCAGAATAAAAGCCTCTCTGTGTGTATCACCTGTATGGATGATGAGTGGAATCCTTCAGAATACAAGCCTCTGTGTGTATCTCCTGGTTGGATGATGAGTGGATTCCTTCAGAATAAAAGTGTCTCTGTGTTGTATCTCCTGTATGGATGATGAGTGGATTCCTTCAGAATAAAAGTGTCTCTGTGTGTATCTCCTGTATGGATGATGAGTGGAATCCTTCAGAATAAAAGCCTCTCTGTGTGTATCTTCTGTATGGATGAGTGGAATCCTTCAGAATAAAAGCCTCTCTGTGTGTATCACCTGTATGGATGATGAGTGGAATCCTTCAGAATAAAAGTGTCTCTGTGTTGTATCTTCTGTATGGATGAGTGGAATCCTTCAGAATAAAAGTGTCTCTGTGTTGTATCTCCTGTATGGATGATGAGTGGATTCCTTCAGAATAAAAGTGTCTCTGTGTTGTATCTCCTGTATGGATGATGAGTGGAATCCTTCAGAATAAAAGTGTCTCTGTGTTGTATCTTCTGTATGGATGAGTGGAATCCTTCAGAATAAAAGTGTCTCTGTGTTGTATCTCCTGTATGGATGATGAGTGGATTCCTTCAGAATAAAAGTGTCTCTGTGTTGTATCTCCTGTATATGGATGATGAGTGGAATCCTTCAGAATAAAAGCCTCTGTGTGTATCTCCTGTATATGGATGATGAGTGGAATCCTTCAGAATAAAAGCCTCTGTGTGTATCTCCTGTATATGGATGATGAGTGGAATCCTTCAGAATAAAAGCCTCTCTGTGTGTATCTCCTGTATGGATGATGAGTGGAATCCTTCAGAATAAAAGCCTCTGTGTATCTCCTGTATGGATGATGAGTGGATTCCTTCAGAATAAAAGCCTCTCTCCCCTCTTTAGGGCGGCTCCTCTCTGGACCTCTCCCCCTCGGACAGCTGTGGGTCGGGGGGGACCTACCTGTGGGACGAGGAGGGTCTGGAGCCCCTGGTGGGGGGGAACGCCTCCATCCACTCCAACAGCAACAACCTGCACATCGGGAGCTTCGACTCCGACCTCAACAGCATCGTGAGTGTGTGGGAAAAAGCTAAATTAGCTCAAACATATTTGAACCATTTGAGGGTTTTATTTGTCTTGTCACACAATAGTAGATAAACTAGAAAACAACCTGAAAAATGTGCATTTTCCCCAAATTAAAGTGATGCATTTACAAGAAAGAAAACCTGAAATATTGATGTACTCTGGGATTATAATCTCACAAATTACTGATGATTTATGAGAATAAAATAATTTGGTGGATCCAGCATTGGATACAAATACACAAATACACAACAAGATCATTTGACTTGTTCCTAATTATCCATTGAACATTGATCGACTGTCACCGTGTGAGCAGCTGATTCGTTTGTGAGTGTTGTTGTTGTTGTTGTTGTTGTGTGGCTGAAAACAGGAAGCAGAGTTTAATATTCCTGACGCCTCCGTCCTACTTTAGTCCAGTTTTGTCTCCAGATTGGGTCATCTTGTGTCGGTGCCAAACACATCGTGCAGAGAACTCACTGATCCTGGAACAGGCAGAAACAGGCTGTAAATGTCAGCGTTTACACGAGCTGCACATTTTTAACCCAGTCTGAACTCGAGGGTAAAACTTCTAGAAGCTGCTGCTGCTGAAAACCGCTTAATTTAACATTAAATCAACTAAGTCTCACATGTCTGATGTTACAACCACCTTTATTTGGTTAAAAAAACTTGAAAAAATACCTCTCTCACCTGTCTCACCTGTCTCTCACCTGTCTCACCTGTCTCTCACCTCTCACCTGTCTCTCACCTGTCTCTCCTCTCTCCGCTGTCTCTCACCTGTCTCTCCCCTGTCTCTCACCTGTCTCTCACCTGTCTCTCACCTGTCTCTCACCTGTCTGTCCCCTGTCTCACCTGTCTCTCACCTGTCTCACCTCTCTCCGCTGTCTCTCACCTGTCTCTCCACTGTCTCACCTGTCTCTCCCCTGTCTCACCTGTCTCTCACCTGTCTCTCACCTGAAAACATTATGTCGAAATCTATATAGAAAATAAATAAAAAAGCTAAATAAAATGGATGGAGCCAAATATTTTAAAGAAAATGAAATACAAATATTTTAAATAATATAATAACATATTTAAATAAAAAAACATATTTAGAAAATCCATAAAGAAACAATTAAAAAAACTGGAGAAAACCATATTTTTTTAGAATAATAAATATCATTATTTTAAAAAGTCAGGATAACAACAGGCAGTAAGAAAAGAAAGAAATATTTAAATGTTGTGGGTCCATGCTCAGTATTTTGTGTTCCAACGTTTCAAAATCAGGTCAAGTTTCTGTCCATAGTTCCATATGAAAAAGCTTGCTTCACCTCTCTGAGCGCTGCATCAGATTTCATTATTCAATCCTCTGGCGCCCTCTGGTGTCTGCTGGGGGAACAGCACATTCAATAAATACAGTAAATACAAGTCTCTATGTTTCTTTATTTCAGGACGTTTTGGACAACCTGGAATCTTGTGATCTGGACGATGACGACCTCATGTTGGATGAAGATCTGCCGGAGGATGACTCCCTGCGCAGCGGTACATGTAGATCTAATAAAGTCACATAAAGTACAATTATGGATCCCAAAAAACAATTATTTAAGAGCTGTGATGTACGATACAATCCACCAGAATCAGCTTTATTTTGTATAAATCTGAAATTAGGTAAATAACCCAAAGCAGACAGAACAATCTATTCTCAAATTAGCTGCTAAAATTGTTAGTTTTTTTAAATCTGGGTTCAATTTAGAAACTAAAACAGGTCAATTTAAGTTTAACAGTTAAGTTAAGAAGCTAAGAAGCTTACACATTTCAGTTCATGTAATCTAACAGATCAATGCAGCCTGAGCACTTCATTTCAGCTAAGTTAACAATTTAAGTTTAGCAGCTAAAACTGTTTAGTTGTAAAAAAAAAACCCATTTGTTTTAGTTTAAATAACAACCTTCAGGCAGCTAAACTAATGATCAGATAAGCAGTTAAATAGCAGTTAACCAGCAGTTAACCTGCAGTTAACCAGCAGTTAACCTGCAGTTAACCTGCAGTTAAATAGCAGTTAACCCTGCAGTTAACCTGCAGTTAACCAGCAGTTAACCTGCAGTTAACCTGCAGTTAACCAGCAGTTAACCTGCAGTTAAATAGCAGTGAACCCTGCAGTTAACCTGCAGTTAAATAGCAGTTAACCCTGCAGTTAACCTGCAGTTAAATAGCAGTTAACCTGCAGTTAACCAGCAGTTAACCTGCAGTTAAATAGCAGTGAACCAGCAGTTAACCAGCAGTTTAAGCAGTTTGTTTTCTTTCAGATCTTCAGGCATGTAAGCTAACAGATATTTAGCATCTTAAACAATTCGATTCAGGGAAGCTAACAGTTTAGCTTAGCCGTTTAGCTTAGAATTTTCTTTAGTAAAGCAGCAGAATGACTTGGTTTTGTTAGCTAGCAGTTATATGCAGCTGCTAAACTAATGTAATCCAGGTTATTTTAATGTCAGTTAAGAAGCTTGAATAGTTTGTTTGTTTGATATTTACAAACTGTTCAGTTTGTTAGCTTTAAAAAGTTGTATCATGTTAGCTCACAGTTTAGCTAGCAGCTAAAACTGTTGTTTCAGTTTAAATGTTAGAAACGTTTTTTAAATCTGAAATACCAATCTTCAGGCAGCTAAGCTAACATTTAAACACACACAAATAAAGCATCAGCTAAGCAGTTAAATAGCAGTTGAAACAGTTTGTTAGCTAACAGATATTTAGCATCTTAAACAATTCGAATTGGTTAACATGCTAACAGTTTAGCTTAGCCGTTGTTTAGCTTAGAAAACATTTGAGTCAAGCTGCTGGATGACTCGGTTTTGTTAGCTATCAGGTATATTTAGCTGCTACAATAGAGAGTTGTTTCAGGTTAGCTTTTAGGTTATGAGCTTAAAGAGTGTGTAAATATATATCAGTTAGCGGAAATAGTCTCAGTCAGGTTAGCTAACAGTTCACTTTAGCAGCTAACTAGTTCATTTTAGTTTAGCTAACAGTTAGCATTTCAAACCGTTTGTTTATCATGAACTGTTGAGTTCATCGTCTGAGATAATGTGGTTTATATTAGTTAACTATTTAGTTTAGCTGCTTTCAGGTTAGCTAAGTGTTTAGTTTATCATTTAAATCTGTTTCTTGTTAATAGTTAGCAGCTAAAGAAAGGTAGTTTAGATTAGCTCACAGTTTATTTTAACAGATACAAAACTATAGTTTATCTACCAGTTAAATTCAGATTAGCTATCGTTTAGTTCACAGTAACAGTTTAGCTTCAGTTGTTCATCTATAATCTGATTATAACATGCTAGAAAGTGATAGCAGGACACCTTCTGCATTATATTCTATTAGGATGCTAAAAGGATTTAAATACACAGTGCTAATTTCAGTGAAGTCCACAATGTCAGCCTGTTATTGTGATCACATTTCTTGTGTTATTTATCTCTTTACTGTAAATAAAGAGTGTGTGATGTGTGTGTCTGCAGACGGAGAGGGGTTGGCCCACATGGCTCAGTGGAGGATGAGGCAGCTCTGCTGGGGGAACGACAACGAGAGGTCAGAAAACACACATATTTAACTTTATTCTGGGTTCATTTAGATCAAATCCAGCTGATTTGGATTTAGAGAAGTAACAACACAGCTCAAAAATACTCTAATGCCTTCCAGAGATTGCCTGGACTGTGTTTAAGGGACATAGGTGTATACTATAAATTACAAATAAATAAATATATACATTTGTAGTCATTGTTATCTACTAACTGGTTATTTTCTCCGCCTGTTTGTGCTTCTCGTTGTATTTTGTTCTCTAATTATTGTAAACAATTGATTTTGTTATTGTTAGTTTCTTGGCCCATCCTGACCCAGTTCACGATATGGATTATGTGTGGTCAAATAAGAAGGTAAAAAGATTATAAAATGCACCTAGAATCGTATGAAACTCAAAGATACACAGCTCTAATTTTTGGCTTTTCAAAAATGTTAGCTCATGGAGCAACAGTGCAGTAAGAGAGAGGAATAAAATCATTGTTTAATTTCTGTTAGTGTTAATAGAAGTCATGCTAACAAACGTTTCCATTGACCTGCAGTGATCTGGAGAGCTACAAGCTAACGGAGGATCCGGGGAACAAGAGGACGGACGGAGACCTCATCCTGGACTTCTCTTCCTCAAGGTGACTCAAAACATATTTACCATCAATCTGCACTAAAACCACAGCTCACTGTTCTATATGGAAAAAAGTAAAAAGTCAGAGTATAATATATATTAGTATTTATTTAAAGCCAACTGTCATGTGTGATCACCAGTTGCAGTGATAATCTTCATAGATTTTTTTCTGGTAGTGTTTCCCTGGAAGCCAATCCTCTTTATTCATTGATTATTTTAAAGTTGGATTTTTCTCGGTGCCAATTAACATTACGTCCTCTCCTCCCATGTAGAAATATGTCTCGGTGTATTCGGATCATTGTAGGTAATAATAGATCATTTCTGGGGGTAATATTTGGCAAAAAAGACCAGAACTTCCAAGATTTAAAATAGTAAAGTTTACAAGAAAAGAACCGGATCATTCTGTGATTTTATAAAATCATACATTTGCAGGAAAAATATCAAAAACTCTGAACACATGTCCCAAAATAAACCCTTTCTCTCAAATAATCCATCTTGTGATTTACCTATTTTATATTAAATAATATATTTACAATATACATATTTCTTCTTGTTAATTTAAAAGTCTTCCTTTTTAAATCAACCACTTTTATTCTCCCCTGATCCTCCTCCTCCTCCTCCTCCTCCTCCTCCTCCTCCTCCTCCTCCTCCTCCTCCTCCTCCTCCTCCTCCTCCTCCTCAGTCCTCCTGTTGATCTGGGTCCAGATGTGGAGGACTTGGCTGAAGACTGCTCAGCTGTCAGATCTCAGCTGGAGTTTCTGCAGAAGTTGCTGCTGCAGGTCGGTGAAGCTACAGGAGAAAACAACAATAACGACTGAAATAAAGCGACTGCAAAGAGATGCAACCGCCACAACATGACCACACGAAAAAGAGACGCTAACATACTGAAAACGGACAGAAAACAACCCAAAGCTACACGAACGCAACTCACACGACACAACATGAGTAGGAGGGGAGATACAAGGCAGTAAAAACAATGTGTAAAACCTCCACAAGCAGACACAAAATATATAGAAATGCACAATAACTATGAAAGGATGCAAAATAACCACTAATGCTGCGTTCACACCGGACGCGATGCGAATATTCGCTTCGCTCTAATCGCTTCGCTCTAAACGCTGAGTTTCACCGCGGCTGTCAGCTGTGTTTACTCGCATCATTCAAACAGGACGCGCTGGCTCGGGGGCTACAACTACAACAACATGAACATATTTGACCGTGATTTAATTGTAATACACGTTTCTAAATGATGCCGAAGTAACAACATACTGATACCGGTTAGTACAAACCATGAATTAATGCTTTGACAAGTCTGCAGACAGACGGCAGGAGAGACACCTTTTAAATGTTTTCTGAATGGAGATCGGATCGATCAGGCTAAGCTAACGTTGTAGCTGCTCCGTCCACACTCACAACAACGTCCTGAAGACAGAAATAGCAGAAAAAGCAGCGCCTGTATTCGCCATGACACAGACAGTCTGTGGTTTGTCCTTGTTTAACTTTTGTCTAGTTTCTGAACAGTTATGAGGAGCTGTGAGCTCGGAGGGCTAACAGCTAACAGCTGATGTTTTCGTTTTCTGGTTCAACGTCAGTGACGGCAGGCTGAGATCCTCACCGCTGATTGGCTACCGCGAGATCGCGTCACGCAAATTTGACGCTCGAGTTAAAAAAATTGAACTCGAGCGGTTGTCGCCTCAATCGCGCCGCGGCATTCGCATCAACCGCTTCATGCGCGGCGTCGGGGCGAATTCGCGTCTGTCCGCATCTCTGCATTGACTTTACATGTAATCCCGCCGCCCCCAAACATCGCATCGCGTCCGTTGTGAACGCACCATAAGTGACCACATTGATTATTTTCAGTATTTGTCTTCTTTCTTTGTCTTCTATAGTTTATGTATTACATTTATACATTTTTCAGCTAGGTCCAATTTTTTAGGTCTAAATAAAACATCTTTAGCTCACAAAAGGCGCTTTCACACCAAGTACTTTTCCCAGGAATAGTCCCTGGAACTTTTATTTCCTCGAACTATCTAATAGATCGCGTTCTCACCGGAATTATTCCCTGAGGGAGGATTACGCAAATGAAGCCGCTGACGTCACTTCTTCTTCTTCTGCTTTGGGTTTACTGGCAGGCCGCAAACCACTTCACGGCGTATACTGCCACCCGAAGTCCCCGGCCGGAAGTCCCCGGAGTTGGGGACTGGCTTCAGTAGAAGCTGCTGGGAGTCCCATCAGCTTCTACTGAAGCCTTCAAAACCTCCTCATCACTCCACCACTCCCACGTTATTTTTTTTGTTGCCATAAGTTAGTCTCTCTCCGTTGGTGCGCTGGGCTAATGCTAATAACGCTAATGCGAGCAAATAAAATGGAGGCTTCACAAAACTTTTCAGAGTTCTACGGGGCGTGGTTTGCAATCCGCCCAGCCAATCAGAAATTGGAACCTTTTTCTCCCAGGAAAGTCCCACCTCTCTAGCAGGGACTGAAAAGGGGTGAAAAGGTTCCCGAAAGAAAGTTCTAGTTCTAGATATTTTTGGTGTGAACGCAAAATCCCTGGAACTATCGGAACTATTCCTGGGAAAAGTACTAAATGTCGTGTCTTTTGTACACTTTTTTTTTAGTGTTCTGGGAAAATTCAGTTCTTTTTTCCATCCTTTCATTGAAGTTCAATTCGCTCACAGTCTGAACACCGGCAGATCTTCTTTTTATGAATGAAAGTGTTTATTATAATGACAACGTGTGGATGATTTAGGGATGGTGGTGGTCTAATGGATAGTGAGGTGGGCTGAAGATCGGAAGGTTGTGAGTTCAAATACCGCCAGGAACACCACCACTAGTGTGCCCTTGAGTAAGGCACTTAGCCCTCAGTCACTCCAGGGAGAATGTCCCTGTAATTGGTCATTGTAAGTCGCTTTGGATAAAAGCGTCAGCTAAATGAAATGTAATGTTTTCCAGGAGGAAGATACAGACGAGGACACTCTGACCACAGAGACTCTGAGTCCTGAGAGCGAGTCCAGCTCCAACTCTCAGGTATTCTGTTTCATTCAGACTTTCTACATTAATATCCTAATTTAGAGAAGGTTAGAGCATTGAATCACAGCAATGTCTTATTGTGTTATTTTGGGTTTAAAGGGCTCGAGATACCAGATTGATTCAGCCAAAGCTTGTGTTGCTATGCAGAGAATACAGTTTGATGAAATTCAGACAGTTGTGTTTATGTGTGTGTGTGTGTGTGTGGTGTGTGTGTGTGTGTTGTGTGTGTGTGTGTGTGTGTGGTGTGTGTGTGTGTGGTGTGTGTGTGTGTGGTGTGTGTGTGTGTGTGTGTGTGTGTGTGTGTGTGTGTGTGTGTGTGTGTGTGTGTGTGTGTGTGTGTGTGTGTGGTGTGTGTGTGTCGTTCAGGTGCAGGCTCTCCTTCAGGAGGTGCAGCAGCTCAGAGAGGATTTGAGGAGCAGAGATCGAACCATCGCTCAGCTCACCCTGCAGCTGGTAAATATTAATATAATCCTTTAAAATAAATAAATATAAACCTGAACAGCAGAGGAGAGGACTCTTTAAAGTAGAGACATACATACTGATATACACCTGAACATCAGCAGGAGAGGACTCTTTAAAGTAGAGACACTACATACTGATATACACCTGAACATCAGCAGGAGAGAACTCTTTTAAAGTAGAGACACTACATACTGATATACACCTGAACATCAGCAGGAGAGGACTCTTTAAAGTAGAGACACTACATACTGATATACACCTGAACATCAGCAGGAGAGGACTCTTTAAAGTAGAGACACTACATACTGATATACACCTGAACATCAGCAGGAGAGGACTCTTTAAAGTAGAGCCACTACATACTGATATACACCTGAACATCAGCAGGAGAGGACTCTTTAAAGTAGAGACACTACATGCTGATATACACCTGAACATCAGCAGGAGAGGACTCTTTAAAGTAGAGACACTACATGCTGATATACACCTGAACATCAGCAGGAGAGGACTCTTTAAAGTAGAGACACTACATACTGATATATACCTGAACATCAGCAGGAGAGGACTCTTTAAAGTAGAGACACTACATACTGATATACACCTGAACATCAGCAGGAGAGGACTCTTTAAAGTAGAGACACTACATACTGATATACAACTGAACATCAGCAGGAGAGGACTCTTTAAAGTAGAGGCACTACATACTGATATACACCTGAACATCAGCAGGAGAGGACTCTTTAAAGTAGAGACACTACATACTGATATACACCTGATCATCAGCAGGAGAGGACTCTTTAAAGTAGAGACACTACATACTGATATACACCTGAACATCAGCAGGAGAGGACTCTTTAAAGTAGATACACTAAATACTGTCCCCTTTAATAGACCTGATAGAGTTTCAGTATTTTATAACAAGCATCCCTGTTTCCATGACAGCAGACGGTTCCCATAGTTACCGGCGAGTGTTGTTGCCGGGAGAAGACGGAGCGTCACACACAGACGAGTTCAGCGGAGAGAGAGAGCGTCACCACACAGACACCATGGAGAGAACACCCTGTGAGAGAGACACACACACACACACACACACACACACACACACACACACACACACCACACACACACACACACACACACACACACACACACACACACACACTCTCATACACATCACAGATGACACAATCATGAAGCCCACAGTGCTAAATTATAAAAGGAAAATGGTTGAGCTGTTTATTATTTATTCATTAGTTTAGTGTTCATACAGATATTTAATTTATTTTTCGCACGTTTGTAACTTTACGATTTTGTAAAATACATGATTTTTTTTCCTTGTAAATTGCTGAGTGGTTTTCTCTAGTTTTTTGTTGTTCAAAATCTTAGAAAATCTTCAAGATGTGTCTCGTAAACATACATCAATTTTTTTTCGTAAATGTATTTTTTGGCATCTCTTCTCCCACACTCTGATTCAATGATCCATACTCCTTTTTTTTTATTTCTACATTTGTGACTCTTAACTCAGAATTGTTTTAGGATCCTTACGGCCCGTCCACACGGCAGCGTCGCGTGCTTCAACGGAGACGCTTCCCATTCACTTTGAATGGGGTCGCGCTTTGCCGAACTGCATTGTGGGTCCGTTGCTCGCTTCGAAAGTTGAGAAACGTTCAACTTTTCAAGCTTCGACGGAAGCGCCAGCCAATCAAATCATATGCCAGTACAAGCGCTAGCCAATCAAACCGCGTGCTTGTGTGCCCGGGGCGGGAGATTAATGTGATTGGTTGTTGGTCGCATTCCAGACACGCCCACCGGCAAGCTTCAACGCACGCCGCCGTGTGGACGGGCCGCTACTGTAGTGCCGGACGGTATCCCGCTTCATATCGAATACCGTTTTATGCAGTATGATATGAAAGTTTGAAGGTCAATCATAAGTCATAAAATAAGTATTTAAATGTGCACTCTGCAGTTTCAGGGTCGGGGGGATTTGTTGTGTTGTTATGGGGTACGCCAAGTTAGCAAAGTAATGGTTTGCATTTTTAAATGTAAATACATTTCCGATCATTGAAAAGTAAATAAATACCGTGATATGAGTTTTGGTCGTACCGCCCAGCCCTACCTTACTGTCAACTTTTCCAAGAGAGTTTATTTTTTGGCAAAAGTATGCCAGTTTTTCTAAGAGAATTTCTACGTTTATTTTAGAAGATATTCTGTCTTTCTTTAAAGCTCCAAGATTCTCCTATAAACTCTGAGTAGATCTTTTTAGTACATTTTAATCTTAGGTCGCATTCACACCAGCCGTGTTTAGTCCGGTTGAATCGAACCCTGGTGCGTTTAGCCCCTCGGTGCGGTTGGTTTGGGTCGGTGTGAACGCAGTCCGAGACCTCTGAAGTGAACTAAACGACCGGACTCTGGTCCGCCTAAAAGAGGTGGTCTCGGACCGCTTGCTAGTGAACTCTGGAGCGGATCATCGCTGGTGTGAACGCAGTCCGCACCAGCGATGAACACAGGAAGCGTAGCATTTACAAGAACGCGGATGTCTTCAAAAATCTTTAGCGAAAGACTCTTTCGCTAAAGATTTTGAAGACATCCGCGAGTGAAGCAGAATGAAGTGTTGAACATTTTTGGCGAGTCTTTCTTGTCATTTTGTGACTTTAGTCTCAGAGAGGATAAAACATCTGTTGGATGTTCCAGACAAACATCTCAGAGACATTTTTAGTTTTTAATCGATAATCCATGGCTCCATGTTGTCTCTAGAAGTCTCCCTTCCTCTCGTCCTCAGTCTGATTTCTCTTGGTGTTATCAATCCTCTCTTCCTCTCTTCCTCTTCCTCCACTTCCTCTCTTCCTCCTCCTCCTCTTCCTCCTCCTCCTCCTCTTCCTCCCTGTTTCCTCTTCCTCTCTTCCTCTCTTCCTCTCCTCCTCTTCCTCTCCTCAGGCTCTTCCTCCCTGTTTCCTCTCCCCCCCCTGGCAGTATCAGCGCTCCAAACCTTTCCGAGCGAGGCCGAAGCCGAGCATCCCCCCCCACCGAGCCTCCAAAAGTGAGTCCATTGACCCCCACAAAAACAAACCAAACCCCTTCACCTCCTCTTCCTCCTCTTCATCGCTGTAGACCAGGCAGGGGGGTCCAAACTCTTTTCACCAAGGGCCGCATACTGAACAATATACGAAGGTCTGGGCCGCTCACTAGAGGTTTATCGCCTCATAGGTTCAGTTATAACTAAATCAATCAAAGGAGGAAATGATTCTTGATACTTGAGCATGCTGTTAGAAACAGCTCCCAGCTCTCCAGAGGGTTCACTTGTTCTGGGAGCAGCTCATTCCTTAAAGCAGAAGCTTCAGATTGATGATAATAAGAGGGAATATGAAGGTGTATTTCAGGTTGATGTGAATAAGTTATTGGGCTTTCTTCTTATCAACTTAGATTTGTTAGAACATGTTTCCAACTTGAATGACTGAACGTATTGGAACAGTGGGCTCTTATGAGCACATGAATACTGGGTAATATATATATTTAAGAAGTACAAGACAAGCAGAAGTTTATTTTACGTAAGTCATTATACTTTTTGAATTTGCTGAGTGAGGGCCGATTCAAAATGGTCCGCGGGCCGTAGTTTGGACCCCCTGCTGTCGTGCATCAAACTTATTTAGCGCAGTTTTAAATCATTTCCCCGTTGCAGCTACTAATAAACAGGATAACTATTATTTGCAAAGATCAAAAGACTTTAATCTCACAGAAAGAACTCTATTCCTGTGTGTTTGAATTTGAGTTATTTTGACTTGTCTCCTCCTAACCTGTGTTTCTCCTCTCTGCTGCGATCAGGAGAGGAACACTTAGTGCTTTACTTCAGTGACACAGCGTGGTAACACTGACCTTTATTTCTTCATCCTCCTCCTCTTCCTCCTCTCTCTTCTCACTCCTCCTCCTCTTCCTCCTCTCTCTTCTCACTCCTCCTCCTCCTCCTCCTCCTTCTTCTCCTCCTCCTCCTCCCTCCTCCTCCTCTCTCTTCTCACTCCTCCTCCTCCTCCTCTCTCTTCTCCTCCTCCTCCTCCCTCCTCCTCCTCTCTCTTCTCACTCCTCCTCATCCTCCTCTCTCTTCTCACTCCTCCTCCTCCTCCTCTTCCTCCTCTTCCTCCTCCTCCTCCTCCTCCTCCTCCTCCTCCTCCTCTCTCTTCTCACTCCTCCTCCTCCTCTTCCTCCTCTCTCTTCTCACTCCTCCTCCTCCTCCTCCTCCTCCTCCTCCTCCTCTCTTCTCTCACTCCTCCTCCTCCTTCTCCTCCTCCTCCTCCTCCTCCTCCTCCTCCTCCTCCTCCTCTCTCTTCTCACTCCTCCTCCTCTTCTTCCTCCTCCTCCTCCTCCTCCTCCTCCTCTTCCTCCTCTCTTCTTCACTCCTCCTCCTCTTCCTCCTCTCTCTTCTCACTCCTCCTCCTCTTCCTCCTCTTCCTCCTCCTCCTCCTCCTCCTCCTCCTCCTCCTCCTCTTCCTCCTCTCTCTTCTCACTCCTCCTCCTCCTCCTCCTCCTCCTCCTCCTCCTCTCTCTTCTCACTCCTCCTCCTCTTCCTCCTCCTCCTCCTCCTCCTCCTCCTCTTCCTCCTCTCTCTTCTCACTCCTCCTCCTCCTCCTCCTTCTCCTCCTCCTCCTTCTTCATCCTCCTCCTCATCCTCCTCTCTCTTCTCACTCCTCCTCCTCCTCCTTCTCCTCCTCCTTCTTCTCCTCCTCCTCCTCCTTCTTCTCCCCTCCTCCTCTACCTCCTCCTCCTCCTCCTCTCTCTTCTCACTCCTCCTCCTCCTCCTCTTCTTCCTCCTCCTCTCTCTTCTCACTCCTCCTCCTCCTTCTCCTCATCCTCCTCCTCTTCCTCCTCCTCCTCCTCTTCCTCCTCCTTCTCCTCCTCCTCCTCCTCCTCCTCCTCCTCCTCCTCCTCCTCTCTCTTCTCACTCCTCCTCCTCCTCCTCCTCTCTCTTCTCACTCATCCTCCTCCTCCTCCTCCTCCTCCTCCTCCTCCTCCTCCTCTCTCTTCTCACTCCTCCTCTTCCTCTCTCTTCTCACTCCTCCTCCTCTTCCTCCTCCTCCTCCTCCTCCTCCTCCTCCTCTTTGTAATCGAATAGTTAAAGTCGTGTTTGTACAGAATATTCTTTCATCATATTGTTATTTGAATGCTGCAGCTTGCTTGTTTTTGCACGGCTTCTCATTGTTTTTTTAAAGTCAGTGTTTCTGATGAAGATGATGATGAAGATGATGTCCAGTTACTAAGTAGTGATGAAGTATTTCTAGGTGTTAGCTTGTCGTTACATCACCTGCAGTTGAATCTGTTATTAATGAGGTCTCTGACGCACTCTAAAACAAAGTGTCCCTGCAGTACCAGCAGCCTCCACCAGGGGTCAGTGCTCACCTGAGGACACTCTTCATGTTCTATATTCTGCAGAACACCAGAGGAGCAAAACAAAGAGACGGAAGATGAGACCGTGACTAACATTTCTGCAGCAGATTAGTTTTGATTGAGTTATTGATCGATAGTGAACGCTGTTTCTGATTCAGATTATCAGCAGCTGCACGACTACAGAGAGGGAATCAATAAACACACATGCATCAGACACAGCTGCTACATATAGATAATGATATAAATATATATAATGCTGCTGCTCTGTTAACTCGTTTTGAAGAATCTACATATTTAGACTAAGAAATCATTGATTACATGTTTTCTTCCAATTTACATTCTGTGTTTTCTTTTTTCTCCAGTCACAGATATCTCACGCCCCCCCGCTGAGGAGGGAGGAGTCATGTGACAGGAAGCAGCAGATCCGCCCCCCCCAACCCTCTAAACTCCACCTTTTCACCGCCAGTAAAACAAGCGCCTCTTCGGGGTCAAAGGTCAAACCGGCGCCCCCCGCTTTGTCCCGCCTCCCGAAGCCAAAGAGCCACTGAGTCCACTTCCTGTCTCCTGTCCCCTTTCTCCTGTCCCCTGTCTCCTGTCCCCTGTCTCCTGTCCCCTGTCTCCTGTCCCCTGTCTCCTGTCTCCTCTCCCCTTACTCACATTTAACTTATTTATTGTTAATATTTGCAGCACTGTGAAAAATAAAGGTTGAAACGTTTTATTTTAAAGGTCCGTAACGACTTCCTGCAGAAAATACTGACTGAAACTAAAAGGTTATTTTCAATATTGATTATTGATTTGGTGTTTAAAATGTCTAAAGTTAATATTGCTTCAGGGAAATACGGAAACTAACGTTATGAATGGATAAAAGTGCCACGTCACTTTGAATGAAACCATTATAATCCAGTTATTGTCTCCCTATGAAAAGGCTTGATCCCAAACAGTGGCGATGCTAGAGTCTGTGGGGGCCCTAGGCAAACATCCACCGGGGGCCCCTCGAACCAGCTTTCATCCCCACCAGTGGCGCCCCAACACACTCCCCCCCCCCCCCCCCCCCCCGGAGCGGAGCAAGGCAACGAACTTAAGATAAGAAGCAGCATGTTACGGCGCGCTGTGCATGGGGCCGCCTTGAGGGGGTTCCCGACGTGTCGTTGCAGTAAATTAAAGGGTGTTTCATGTTGTCGTTGCTGTGGACCTTCTTAATCTCCCTTCTTTGGGGGCCCCCTTCTGGTCCGGGGCCCCAAGCAGTTGCCTGCCTTGCCTGTTCGCAAGCGGCCCCTGATACCAATTCAAACATCATGCTGAGTCCTCGAGACTCTCCTCTCAACAATCTGAATCAGCTGAAATGGAGATTTATTATTTATTTAAAGCAAATTGATAGAAAAATCCCCAAATCAAAGTAAAAGTGTTATCAGATTATATTTTAAATTATGTTCCTGCATGTTTAAAAGAAATGTATTTCCGTGAGCAAACGAGCTAATAAGGAAAATTTATCAGAACTAAAGACCCTTGAAAACAAATATAGATATTTTTAATTATTGTTAAGTTACATTAAGTATGGAGTTTATTTATGTATGTTAGCAGAAAAAGTAATTTAATGTGAAATAAAATAACTTAGCTGTTATTATCAGGAAATGACCGGACCAGTAAAATAAAGCCTTTCTAAAACCTTTCGCTCTCATGTTTAGTTGTTTATTTATTCCCGTTAGCAAACGAGTAAAAGACAAAACGACGTTAGTGCCTGAGTCACTTCCTGTCACCTTGCTGCTTCTCACCGTGACTCCTCTTCATCAAAACCTTCATCGTCGGGGATTCCTTCCCAAAATCACAAACTCCGGATCCTCCGTGAAAACCAAACGTCTCCGAGGTCAGACTCTACGTATTATTCCAACCTCTGAGAAACTCTTCAGTTCCTCTCCGTGAGTTTAACTTAGGATCCACTTTTAAACCGTTAGCCGTGTTTCCATTCGATCGTCAACCTGTAAAATGAAATCAATCGCCATGTTTTTAGTAGAAGTAGAAGTTGGTGTTATATTCTCCAATTGATGCATGGCTGTTATCCTCCAGGAAACAACACACATTCAAACATTTGGGAACATTTTCAATTGTTTTGGACATTTTAGGGATTTATTTCCATTTGTTTTTCTTAATATATTTTTGGGACATTTAAAGCAAATTATTTAATTATACATTTTCCACATTTTTGAATTTCTTTGACATTTTAGGAAAAATCTTAATTATTATTATTTCCTCCATATTTCTTTATTTTTTCTGTTTTTTTTTTACACATTTCAATAATTAATTCCTACATTCTTCACGTGTGTTTTGGACTTTTTAAAAAAGAATGCTGATTATTCTTGTTGCGTAATTTAGCGTTATATATATGTAAACATTTTGTTGTGCAATTAAGCAATCCCAACTTCCCCATTTAAACACATGATTGGAAACACGGCTGGCGACGCATCAGGTGGTAAATCTCCCTAACACATAAAAGACGTTTGTTAGCGCCATCAATTCAACATTTTAGAAACTCGCTGATCCTCTAAATGCTGGTTATCACATTTAATTCTGAACTATCAGGACGACTTTGCAGCAGACCCTTCCTCACATTAGCATTTGTGAAACCCAGACATATGATCTCATATCAGTGGAGGTGTGTTTATGCAATAATAATATGCAACATCATTCATCCCCTGAAACACTGGATGTTTAAAATATGCAAACATGAAGCTGAAGATGTAATTCATGTTTTTGGGTTATTCAAACGTCAGAAATTAATTGTAGAATATTTCTGATAAAATGTGAAACAACAACAACAACAACAACAACTGGAGAGAAAAAAAACAGCGATTTTAACATTAAATGCCAAAATCTAAATGCTAACTTAAATGTTTTTGGGGCTTCTAAGAGATTTTCAGACAAAAATAAGACTGAGCTTTAAGAAAACTATGATTATTTTATATTGTATTCTTTATTTAAAAACATATGCAATCCTGGCAAAAACGAAATGACACTTTGATCAAATTAAGAAGCGTCTCCGTTGAAGCACGCGACGCTGCCGTGTGAACGGGCCGTTATACAATTCCTAAATTAACAGGATCTTAAAAACAGTTCCTAAAGATATTTCACAATAAAAGCATTTTGTGAAAGAAGACATAATCGTAGAAAGATTTTATTGTGAAACAGGAAGTGTTCCGCCTCATTAAAGCAAAGTAGTATAACCTGGGAAGCGTTAATTAATTACAAAACATATTGGAAACGTTTTGATTTCTTTGTCAGAGTTTCACGATGAGCTGCTTTACTGTGGATAATATTTAAATCACTGTATTTAATCTTATT
>CM062284.1:1601142-1626142 GCA_031216635.1 Dissostichus eleginoides | reverse complement strand
AAATAAATAAAGAAACAATTAAAAAAACTGGAGAAAACCATATTTTTTTAGAATAATAAATATAATTATTTAAAAAAGTCAGGATAACAACAGGCAGTAAAAAAAGAAAGAAACATTTAAATGTTGTGGGTCCATGCTCAGTATTTTGTGTTCCAACGTTTCAAAATCAGGTCAAGTTTCTGTCCATAGTTCCATATGAAAAAGCTTGCTTCACCTCTCTGAGCGCTGCATCAGATTTCATTATTCAATCCTCTGGCGCCCTCTGGTGTCTGCTGGGGGAACAGCACATTCAATAAATACAGTAAATACAAGTCTCTATGTTTCTTTATTTCAGGACGTTTTGGACAACCTGGAATCTTGTGATCTGGACGATGACGACCTCATGTTGGATGAAGATCTGCCGGAGGATGACTCCCTGCGCAGCGGTACATGTAGATCTAATAAAGTCACATAAAGTACAATTATGGATCCCAAAAAACAATTATTTAAGAGCTGTGATGTACGATACAATCCACCAGAATCAGCTTTATTTTGTATAAATCTGAAATGAGGTAAATAACCCAAAGCAGACAGAGCAATCTATTCTCAGTTTAGCTGCTAAAAACTGTTTTTTTTTTAATTCAGGTTCAATTTAGAAACTAAAACATGTCAATTTAAGTTTAACAGTTAAGTTAAGAAGCTAAGAAGCTTACACATTTCAGTTCATGTAATCTAACAGATCAATGCAGACTAAGCACTTTATTTTATTTTACACACACACGTGCGCACACACACACGCGCGCACACACACACACACACACATGCGCACACACACACACACACACATGCGCACACACACACACACACAAAAGATTATCTCGGTTTCTTTCCCCAAAATGTGTGAGTTTATTTTAAATAATTGTATAACTTTCATATCTTTGGGAATTATAAATATTCAAGTCTCTTCTTGGATTTGTGAATCAGACAGACAGACAGACAGACAGACAGGCAGACAGACAGACAGACAGACAGACAGGCAGACAGACAGACAGACAGACAGACAGGCAGACAGACAGACAGACAGGCAGACAGACAGACAGAGACAGGCAGACAGACAGACAGACAGGCAGACAGACAGGGACAGACAGACAGACAGACAGACAGACAGGCAGACAGACAGACAGACAGACAGAGACAGGCAGACAGACAGATAGACAGGCAGACAGACAGGCAGACAGACAGGGAGAGACAGACAGACAGACAGACAGACAGGCAGACAGACAGGCAGACAGACAGACAGACAGGCAGACAGACAGACAGAGAGACAGACAGACAGACCGACAGACAGGCAGACAGACAGGCAGACAGACAGGCAGACAGGCAGCAGAGACAGACAGACAGACAGACAGCAGACAGACAGGCAGACAGACAGACAGACAGGCAGACAGGCAGGCAGACTGACAGACAGACAGACAGACAGACAGGCAGACAGACAGACAGGCAGACAGACAGACAGAGAGAGACAGGCAGACAGACAGACAGACAGACAGACAGACAGAGACAGACAGACACACACACACACACACACACACACACCTCAATAACTCCAGTTTCGTTGAACATTAGTTTTATTTCAGCGTTCAGGTTCTCAGCAGCATCAGAGACATTTCAGCCAATCACAGAGGAGGACAATAAATATGAACCAATCAGCAACAGGGAGAGCTGTATCGGCCAATCACAACGAGGAAATGTATCATAATAATGAAATCTGTTATACGGAGCAGATATTAGATCAATGTTTTTAGAATAGTTTCTCTTCAAGATTTTAACCAATAAGAGCCAAGCTAGCAGATAACGCTGCGTTTACATCCTGCGGGAATCATTGAACACTTTAGGACTTCGTTTAGGACACATTTGTATTGTTTTTATTTGGCTGCAGGAAGTTCACCTGAGCGAGTATTTAACTTCCCACAACTGAAATGATTTTAATATATTTTTAAACATTTTATTTGTAATCCATGTGACGTGAATACAGCATTAAAGCAGCAAGAAAAGACACAGTCACAAACTAATAACACAAATACAACTACGAGTGTTTTCGAGCCATTTTAGTTCTTAAAAAATTATAATAATACAGAGCTGGAGGGGGGGGGGGTCATATCTGAGAATTCTGTATTGATATTAATATTTTAAAATTTATTAAAGTGGTCAAATTACAAGAAAAAAAACTAGATTTGTTACTGTGGGGGACTCAGAGAGACAAGAAGAGAGTTGGAGCTTTGATGGAGTCAGGACTCAGAGAGACACGAGGAGAGCTGGAGCTCTGATGGAGACAGGACTCAGAGAGACACGAGGAGAGCTGGAGCTTTGATGGAGTCAGGACTCAGAGAGACACGAGGAGAGCTGGAGCTCTGATGGAGACAGGACTCAGAGAGACACGAGGAGAGCTGGAGCTTTGATGGAGTCAGGACTCAGAGAGACACGAGGAGAGCTGGAGCTCTGATGGAGTCAGGACTCAGAGAGACACGAGGAGAGCTGGAGCTCTGATGGAGTCAGGACTCAGAGAGACACGAGGAGAGCTGGAGCTTTGATGGAGTCAGGACTCAGAGAGACACGAGGAGAGCTGGAGCTTTGATGGAGTCAGGACTCAAAGAGACACGAGGAGAGCTGGAGCTTTGATGGAGACAGGACTCAGAGAGACACGAGGAGAGCTGGAGCTTTGATGGAGTCAGGACTCAGAGAGACACGAGGAGAGCTGGAGCTTTGATGGAGTCAGGACTCAGAGAGACACGAGGAGAGCTGGGGCTTTGATGGAGACAGGACTCAGAGAGACACGAGGAGAGCTGGAGCTTTGATGGAGTCAGGACTCAGAGAGACACGAGGAGAGCTGGAGCTTTGATGGAGTCAGGACTCAGAGAGACACGAGGAGAGCTGGGGCTTTGATGGAGTCAGTACTCAAAGAGACACGAGGAGAGCTGGAGCTTTGATGGAGTCAGGACTCAGAGAGACACAAGGAGAGCCGGAGCTTTGATGGAGTCAGGACTCAAAGAGAGACACGAGGAGAGCTGGAGCTTTGATGGAGTCAGGACTCAGAGAGACACGAGGAGAGCTGGAGCTTTGATGGAGTCAGGACTCAGAGAGACACGAGGAGAGCTGGAGCTCTGATGGAGTCAGGACTCAGAGAGACACGAGGAGAGCTGGAGCTTTGATGGAGTCAGGACTCAGAGAGACACGAGGAGAACTGGAGCTTTGATGGAGTCAGGACTCAAAGAGACACGAGGAGAGCTGGAGCTTTGATGGAGACAGGACTCAAAGAGACACGAGGAGAGCTGGAGCTTTGATGGAGTCAGGACTCAGAGAGACACGAAGAGAGCTGGAGCTTTGATGGAGTCAGGACTCAGAGAGACACGAGGAGAGCTGGAGCTTTGATGGAGTCAGGACTCAGAGAGACACGAAGAGAGCTGGAGCTTTGATGGAGTCAGGACTCAGAGAGACACGAGGAGAGCTGGAGCTTTGATGGCAAACACTGACGGTTTATTTGGAGCTTCATCCGGTGAATTCACAAGACATGTCACGGGACACGGTCTGACCACACGGTTGAGATGCCACATCAATTCTGAAGAGCCCTCCTGTAGCTCCAGGTTTTAACTAGTTCAGAGTGTAATATTCAACATTCTTCAATAGAGAGACTAAACAGCTGAGGACACTGAATCACAGTTGTTGTCTCTTATGGCTCGGGTTCATCTACACCCCGAGAAGGATGTGTTCCAGTTGTCCCACAACAATGACTATCTCTGACCGAGAGCTGCCCGGTCACAAACTGGCAACAACAACAACTTGCTAGGGCAGCCCCTCCTTCAGGGAGATAGCTGCTGCTCAAGGCTGGTCATCTGCGTCAGGGGGCGAAAGGTAAACGTGAATACAGAATTATTCCCTGACAGTTATGTAACATGAGAATACTGGAGCTGAGACGTCCAGGTTTTAACCACTTTTATTAGTCGGGTAGTTTCCGGGACTTTTAACGCCAACTCTGTATTAATAATAATAATATATATTTAACGTAAAATGGCGCAAAAACACTGTCGTATAAAACAGTATTTAAGACAAACAGATCCATAGTTTAAAGTGCATTTCAGACTAAAAGCTTAAAGTCTTCAGTGTAATAATAATAATAATAATAATAACAATAATAACAGTAGTAAGACTTTATCACTTGAGTTCTCCAGAGTTTTTGCACACAAAATAAATTGCTGGTGACAGGAAACGGCAGCGTGATTTTCAAAATAAAAGACCTGTGCTTCAAGTTTTCAAAATAAAAGTCAGCGTACAGTAATGGAAACTGTATAGAGAGTACATTATGGTGAGTTGTGGAGATATAACATTATTACATGTCTATTTAAATAAGAGTGAATACAGTGATTTAAATATTATCCACAGTAAAGCTGCTCATCGTGAAACTCTGACAAAGAAATCAAAACGTTTCCAAGATTTTTGTAATTAATTTACGATTCCCAGGTTATAGAGAGGTGCAGGAATGAGTCCTAAAACCGGGAAGTGAGTCAGCATTTTACCACTTCCTGTTCCCTGGTCTCAGAGCCAATGGGATTTCTCCATATGATGTTTGAAAATAGCTGAAATCAGGTCTGTGGTTGAGACACATTGAAGAGACGGATCACGTTTTGTTCTACGACATTAAATCCATCAGCAGTGACCCCACTGGTGATTTCTGATCACGTTAGCATTTTGCTTCTGGACATTAGATTTATGATTAGAACATTATAAAAGTAGGGTAGACATGTGGAGATTATCCGGCTGAACATTAGCTAATGCTAATAATGCTAATGCAAGCAAATAAAATAAAAACTTTTCAGTTTTACGGGGCATGGTTTGCAATTCGCCCAGCCAATCAGAAATTGGAACCTTTTTCTCCCCAGGAAAGTACCACCTCGGCAAGACGCCGTATAGGGCCAGGGGCTGGTATAGGGGCTGCGAGCGGGCCGCCTGCCACTCCTTCAGTTGCCGCACCTCTGCATGAGGATGCCATGTCGCTAGCGGCTTCGGTTAACCTCTTCAATGAAGAGGACGAGGCCGTGAGGACACCTCCATGGCGGCCATTATTCGTACGGCCCTGGCACACTTGCAGCTTCCGGTTCCGCGGGCCGACCCGGCTCAGGCTAGCGCCTTCTTCAGGCGTAGCCCTGCCCCTGTCCCCCTCACTGTTCCTCCTTCAGAGGAGTACCTGAGGGAGCTCCATGCATGCTGGAGGGACACCAGGGCCCTCTCCCGCTCTAGCTCCGATGCTCGGACCTTGGCTGCCATGCAGGATCGGGAGAGGGTGGGGCTGGGCCGCATGCCACCCATTGAGCCTGCCATCGCCTCCCTGATTCTGGCTCCTGATGAGGCTCTAAGGCCTGATGCCAGGTGGCCTCGGCCTCAGTGCAGGGTCACAGACGAGCTGCTCTGTAAGGCCTACGACGCAGCGGCACGCATGGGTCGTATCGGGAACTCCCTCTCCCATCTGATGCTGGCTGTCTCTACCTCTCTGCAGCAGGCTCCGGCTGAGCCTTCTTTGCTGGGCCTCAATGATGCATCACTGCAGGCCTTTGCCCTAATGGCTAGGGAATTGGGACGGGTTATGTCCTTATTGGTACAGACTCGTCGCCAGGTTTGGCTGGCCCAGTCACCACTAACGGAGACATGTAGGAGAGTCCTCCGTAGCGTGCCAGTCGAGCCAGGGGAGCTGTTTGGGTCAGCTGCCCTGGAGACACTGGAGCGTGCTGCCCAAGCTGGGCAGACCAGGTGGCAGCTCTCGGGCCTTCGCAGGCCGGTGCCCACTCCCAGCAGGACCAGGGGCCGCTCTAACAGCCGCACTCAGCCACTGGCTTACAGGGGTGGTCTGCGGGGGCCCCAGCGGCCCACTCAACCGCCTCCCAATGACTTTCGTGCCCCCGGTCGCCGGCCTTCTAGGCAGCCTCGTGCCTCAGAGCCTTACCGGCGCCCCCCAAGGGGCTCCAGATGCCGGGGGGCTAGGCCCTGAAGTCCCGGGGCCGGTCGTCGGCTGCTTTTCCCAGCAGCAGCTCAGCTACTGGGCTGCCTGTACTTCCGACCCTTGGGTGGTTTCCACCCTAACCCAGGGATACGAATTGCAGTTCCGACGCCGGCCCCTAGCCTTCGGCCGGGTCAGAATGACAGTTGTCAGCGACCCAGCGAAGGCCTTAGCTCTGGCCCAAGAGTTATCCGTCCTCTTGGCCGAGGGCGCAATCGAGCCAGTAGACCAGGGCTATTCAATTAGTTTGGAATGGGGGCCGGTTGATGAAAATGATCCAAAGCAAGGGGCCAGGAAAAAGATGGCTTGAAATATGAGCAATCATATTAAGAGCTTCAGATACAGTAAATACTACAACAGCATAGTGGAGTGCATATATTGTGTTTAATTAAATCAAACAACATAGCCCCAAGGCCTTTAGAGATCTAAATGGCTCAGAACTCAGTAGGCCTACATGTGAAGCTCATTTAACCATCAACATCATTTCATTTGATTTAATTTAGGTGAAATGATCTAATCATTCACGCAGAGATGCAATAAATGACAGGAGTTGTCACTACAGTAGCTAGTAGGTGGGTTCGAAACCCGAGCCCGCCGAAGTTTTCAGGCAATGTCTTCCCCTCTATCTCTCAATTTAACAGCCTCTCTGGAATAAAGGCACTCTGGCCCAAAAAAAAAAGTATATTACTTTTTAACATTATACTCAAAGGGCCAGTAAATATCACCCCGGGGCCGGATTTGGCCCGCGGGCCGCCAATTGAATAGCCCTGCAGTAGACCCTCTGCTTCAGCCCGGGGGGTTCTACTCGACGTACTTTCTTGTGAGCAAGAAAGTCGGCGGATTCCGTCCAGTCTTGGACCTCAGAGGACTCAACAGATTCCTGAAGGTGCTGCCCTTTCATATGCTAACCACAGCAGACACCCTTTGTGTTGTCGCACAGGGGAGTGGTTCGCAACCGTGGATCCATTTATGAAATATGCTTTATCTGATATTACAGTTGCAGTAGTGGGGTGGGGTTACAAACGCTACATTCATTTTATAGTTAAGTTATTTGTGTAAAATGTATGAATGCTGGTCTGTCATATATCTTCTTTGATGATCTGCAGTTTGAGAAGTTACTGAGAAAAAAAAAAAGATGAATGCATTTGTTTCACAGAAACGGTCTGAATGTCTTTGTTCCAGCTGCTTGTGTTCCTGCCTCCCTCCCTCTGAAGCAGCTCTGCAGGTATGCTGCATTCCTAACAACGCACACCTGGCGTAAATTACCTTGTGTCAGCATCAGAAGGGAAAGGCCCTTCTTTGTTTTCTGTCTTTGTTCACTTCCTTGTTCCTTGAGTTTGTTTTTTACCTTTAATTTAATGCCTTTTTAATTTAATGTTCAGATAAAAAATGAGGGAACACGTTAATCTAGTGCATTCACACATTGGTTGGTCAAATGTCATACATAAGAGTATCCAACAAACAGAGTTGCATTATAAGAAATTGCAGAATGGATATCGATTGCGTGGCCTTGGCTCAGATCTGACATACCTGCTCTGCCCGGATCTACTAGCTGTTAACGAGCTAGCAACCATATCGTTTTTGAGAAGTGTCCAGTGTTCCACATCTAACTTGTTGTGTTCTTATAGAGAGCACCATCCAGGTGCTTATAGTGCATTGTGCCATACGTGGCATGGGGAAGCACTGATACACAGCACCTCATTCTGATTCTTACCACCCATGGTATGTCTGGAAGGCCTGCCAGCTTCACAATCTGCTTCATTGGCTTGATTCTGTTGAAATTGAACTGTAATTCAGAAATAACATGTCAACCAGTTTTCTGCTATTTCAGGTTCAGGTGTAGAGTGAATTGCCACGTCCACTCATCTGTAGGGGGTTCACCGTATCTAGAACCACAGCGTTAATGGATCAGAGAACCATTTTGTGCTAATATCGCCCACTGACATTCGCATGAACGTACAGTAAAGGTGTTGCAGGCATCACATTCAAAATTAGTGAATAATTTCCCAAAAAAACTAAAGTCTCATTTATGTTTTACACAACGTCCCAACTTCATTGAATTGGGGTTTGTATACAGTATATACATTAATGTTTGTTTGGAACTATTAATTTCTCTGTATTTCTTTGGAGCAGATGGCTTGGTATTTCACATTTCACCTTTAAATAAGGTCATTTCTGGAAGCATGTTATGTAAGAAGTCGGCAGAAAAGACTATCAATCAGTGTCAGGGACGCATCTAACCATATGACAGTGAATCATAAGTTCTGGGTATTTCATAATACTCTTATTTCCTTATAAATAAGACCCCTCCCTCCTGTATTGCTCATCTAGATGCTTCTGAGGAAAAGGGTTGCACCTTTATTCCGAGGAAAGTGTTTGAAATCTCCGCAGCAGAAGGGAGCGGCTTCTGGAGCGATAACTGCTGCTGTTTCTCAACGTGGGATTTAGTTTGCTCTTGTTGGTTTTTTGTAAATATGTTTTTTGAATTTTTTACCAGTTTTTGTCCACCAAAGCAAGTGGTACTTAGCATGCTCATTGGGTTTAGATTCACAAAGCAAGTGGTACTTAGCATGCACATTGGGTTTAGATTCACAAAGCAAGTGATGCTTAGCGTGCACATTGGGTTTAGATTCACAAAGCAAGTGATGCTTAGCGTGCACATTGGGTTTAGATTCACAAAGCAAGTGGTACTTAGCATGCACATTGGGTTTAGATTCACAAAGCAAGTGGTACTTAGCGTGCACTTTGGGTTTAGATTCACAAAGCAAGTGGTACTTAGCATGCACATTGGGTTTAGATTCACAAAGCAAGTGATGCTTAGCGTGCACATTGGGTTTAGATTCACAACGTAATGATACGTACAGCAGTTTTCAAAGGCGCTCTATAAATCTAACTTATTATTATTAGTAGTATTATTGCTTTCAACAATTTACCTTGTATGATTAGGGGAGGGGTGTTCACTGTATTCTGGTTAGAGTTCCCATTCATTAACATTGTGTGCAGTTATTGTCTGGTATGAAGCGGGTAAACCTGTTGAACACCTGAGAGGTCAACATTTCCCAACTTCTCCCACTAAGGCAATGATGAAGAACTCTTAGCTTCTCGGTCGCTCTAAAGTTTTAAATGGCAACCTAACATCCCATTCTAACTTTAACGAGCTACACACAATCAAACATTCATTCAAACCCACACTCTAAAAACAAATGCTTTGGCTCAACAAAGAAAATCAACGCAACAGTTTGCATCAATGTTTATTGAGTCATGACAACTTCTAATTCAATTGTGTTGAACCAACAAACTTATTTGAGTTAGGGGAGAAGGCTTTTCCTCTACAATCAGAGGTTTTTAATTACCACTTACTTAATAATTGGTAGCATAAACACAACTTTTGAAGTTGATTACTCAAAAAATGGAGTTGTTCCAACTAGTTTGTCCACATTATTGAAAAGGAATTTTAAGTTGTATGTACTTAATTACCATCATTGTGAACACACGTTTTTAAGTTGACAAGCATTTATAAATTAAGTTGCTCCAAATATATTTTATTCAATAGTTTTTTTTTCTAGCTTTTTCATGTTTTTTGCCTTTTAAGAAATTCATTTATTCCACAACAAAAATGTGAAGTAATTCACTTATTTTGAACTGCAGTTGTTTATTTCAACACATGATATTTCAATTAAGGAGAGACTTCATTTTGTTTAAAGAACATTTATTGACACATGCCATGTGATAAAAGTCTTTGGCGATTAGACCCCGATCCTGAAATGGTATATCTAAAGGGGGGATGCAGCCGTGAGCATATAGGGAACCCCCCGGGGTCTAGACACTGGTGATGATGCTGAAGATCTGGATTTGATGAGGAGAGGGGATGAAGAGGAGGTGTGATGAGGTCTTTGGATTAGCTCTCCTGGCACTGGATATGATGAAAGGAGGCGGATGGGGAGGAGGCGGATGGGGAGGAGGCGGATGGGGAGGAGGTGGATGGGGAGGAGGTGGATGGGGAGGAGGCGGGCAGCAGCATGAACACCTGAAATCACGCTGACTGCAGGAGAGGAGAACCATTTTAAAGTTTGGCTGCAGCATGGTGATTGGCTGCTGGAGATTGAGGTGAAATGTAATAGGTTAGAGAGACGCCCGTGATGAGCTGATTATAAGCAGCTGCGGAGTGAATGTATATATACCCACTCTTCCTGAAATGAAAGGGGACACAGCAAATACATTCTGCCATCACATCGAAGTTAGAGGCCTTGGCATATTTTAAACCAGTGCCAAATATGCAAAATCTGTAAGCTTTTTGTAAAACTACACTAACAAACTTTCAATGGCCACCAATCTGCAGATCACACACATCAATTTTACAAAAGATGTAACAAAGACGTTTACACTGCCGACAGTCATTGTTTGAAACAGTATGAACACATTTAACGCAGAATGCTTGCTCATTCATTTGTTTCCCTCGACCACAATGGTTGCCATCTTATGGTCAGATCCTAGCTTGGACCGGTCACTGATGATGGCGATATTCATCACAAGTTGTCCATCAAGGCCTGCCTCAAACTCTTTTGTGTCATTTAAATTACATTGAGGCCCAGCAATTAAATGATAGGTTAGCGCATAAGAGATAATGAATTAGGTGATTGCATACTTTTTAAACTGTCACTCTTAGTGAATTCAGAGCCATTATTACCAGCCGCTAAAGCGACGCTGGTATTGTTTTCACCTATTGAGTCTGCATGTGTGTCATCATGGCAATGTGGTCCTGAAGACACACAGAGGTGGTTTTGAATACTTTGCCTAGTGTTTAATTGCGACAGATTTTGTCATCGCGATATAATCACAACCGTGCAAGTTTCCTTCTCATCAAGTTTTACACAATAAAAAAAAAGAATCTCAATAGTAACCAAAGTATTTGTACATTACAAATACCATATCTAACAGGTCTTCCCGCAGGTTTTTCTAGATATAAAACACTGCATGAAATGAGCAAGAAACACAGAAAAGAAACTCTCTGCCTCTACTTTGTACCCTCTCACAGAACTATCCACAGTTCAAAGGCTGTTCATTTTCGTCAAGCAACAATTTGCCTATACAGTGCAACTACAAGGCTATCTACTGTATTTGAATGACGAAAGATGACACTCAACTCAAAAATGTCCTTCTTTAGAAGTTACTCATGAGACTGAATTACATCATCTGGAAACTATTCAACTATTCATGTCCAGTAGATTATATCACATCTTATATTGCTGTCTGCAGGTACAGGATGACTGTAAAACAACTAGATCAAATGCTATCCCCTATTTCTTTGTAACAGGTGACTTGGTGTTACTTATTTCACTCGTATATGACATGTTCTTTCGTGTCTGTAGAAAAACTGCATTCCCGATCACAGTGGAATTTCTGTCTATCTGTTTATCAGATAATTATAGCATAATTATGAGGAAGTCGTTAAAGCCTGTTAGGCAGGTCACATTAGGAATTTTTGACAGGTGTGAGAACAGGAGCTCAGCTGAGGAGAGTATCTGACAGTATATAAGTCACCTCACAACACCACATTCATCAGACTTGAAGCTCCTGCTGGAAGTCAGAAGACCCTCACACAACTCTGCTGATCTACCCAACTTCACCAGGTGAGGACTAACAGACGAACACACATTTATAATAAAAACTGTACTTTTCTGTGTAAAACTACAGCTGCTAGATTAGTGTCTGCAGGGAAATACTGCATTACTAAGCACAGTTGACAGTCAGACTCCAAGTGTTATTAACTCTCAACACTCTCACTCCTTAACAAAGTTTAAATCAGTTCTGAAGTCTGTGTGTTTCTTCTCAACAGGTTGGAGAAATGGCCTCAGATCACATGACCATTGCTGCTCTGGGACGACCTTTCACCCTAGGGATGCTCTATGATGCTCGGAAAGATAAACTGGTCCTAGGTAAGACTTCACATTGTCACAAACTTTAATCATAGTCACCGTACAACAACAATTCACCAGGCCTAACATTATTTTGTTAAGTTATCTTTGGATTGTCGTCGTGCCATTTTAAATTGAGTGTGTTATGAGAGTTGTGTCTTGTCTCTTTGTCGTGCATCTGTGTATATCGGGATATTCTTTCACTGCTTTTGTCTGTAGATTGTATTTTCTATGCATTTATTACATGGCTTAGTTGAATACTTGATTCTGATTGGTCAATAAGAACATTTCAGAGGTTATTGATACTCCATAACAAACCACTGCTAATAATACGCTTTGCTGAGGAGGATCAAGGGAGAGAAAGAAAGAGGTTAAAAGACACAACTTTGGATGTCAAATAAATTAACTGAAGCAGAGAGACAGGAAGTAAACACTAAGAGGAACACGGTATGGGCTCTGTAGTGGTTAAGGACTTGTTTGTGGAAAGTGTGAACAGACTTGGACAGAAAACATTGATCAGAGCTGCCTTCATTTTAATTCACTTGTTTCGGAGCTCCATCCGTTGGTGCACCGTGGAGCGGAGTTTACTTTCTTAGAGGAGAAATACGATCATTTTCAAGTCAATAAAATCATTAAAATTAATATTGGTCAAGTCGTTAGTGTGTTAGTGTGTGGGCGTGTAATAAGCGGGATAATGTGCAGCGAGGCGGGCATTATTCAGAGTGATCAGGGAGCCCGAAGCAAAGCGGAGGGATCTTGTTCAGCGGGTCGGGAGTTGTTTTTTTACTAATGACCGCCTCGCTGCACATTATCCCTTACCTCACCTTAAGTCTCTGCCTTTAACTATTGCCTGCCCAGGGACAACAATGCCTTTCTGGCTCACTGAGAATAAAGTCAGAATTCTGAGAAAAAGTCAAAATTGTGATATGAAATCCTGAATTCAGAATTTACAGAATGCTAGAGTACAGAAGACGATGTGTTATTATTTTTGTTCCTGTGGTCAAAGCCAGCATTAAAAAAAAAAGTCACAATGGCAGATTTTAAGAAAAAAAGTTAAATTAAATAAAAAAATGTACAATTATGTTTTTTCTCAGAAAGTCTTTAATCTCAGAACTGAAAAAAGGAAATCACTTTAGGTTAGATCTCCTCTGTACTCTAGATTTCTTAAATATAGTACATTTTTTTGTGTTTTGAGATTAAGGTCCTGCCCCATATCACACCCACACTTCTCTTATGGAAACAGGATATGAAGCTGCAACCTGTAAAACTTTGAAATTATAAGTTTTATGATAATTTATATAAACACAGGTTTTGCCCTGAACTGATCCGAAAACTGTTTGCTTTCCAATTTGTTCAGGTCCCAGATTTTGGAATGATAAAACACTAAAAGAAAAAACAACTGAAACCCCTCAGCAGAGCTGTATTTTTGAGATTTTTGCATTTGACTCCATTAAATCCAAGTCCAAAATGCTGGAGATTGAAGCTTCTCTGAAGGTCAGTTTCCTGTGTGGACTGATAGCAGTTGGAGGATCTGCCAAATATCTGAATGATGAGAAACAATTCAAGAATCAAGGCAGAGTGACCTTTCAGTACAAAGCTACCACCAACTTCAAGGAGTTGTCAATTGAAAATGTTACCCTGGACCCCAAACAGAAGGAGGTTATTGAGAATGGCTCTGCGACTCATGTAGTCACAGGCATCGTGTATGGGGCAAATGCTTTCTTCGTGTTTGACAGTGAGAGGTTAGAAAACAGCGAGGTTCAGAAGATAGAGGACAGCATGCAAGCTGTGATAAAGAAGATTCCTTCTTTAAATATTGATGGGAAGGTTGGCATCAAGCTGACTGATGAAGAGAAAGCCCTGACTAACACATTCTCCTCCAAATTCTACGGAGACTTCATTCTTGAAAGCAACCCAGCAACATTTCAAGATGCAGTGCAGACCTACACACAACTTCCAAAGCTACTGGGAACAAATGGAGAGAATTCGGTCCCAGTGAAGGTCTGGCTGATGCCACTCAAGAGTTTTGATCCCAAAGCAGCTGAGCTGATGAGAGGGATCAGCGTTGGACTAGTTATCAAGGCGCAGGAAGCTCTGGAACATTTAAAGGAAACACAAATGAGATGCAACGATTCTCTGGAAGACAAAGTGATAAAGAGTTTCCCCGTGCTTCAAGAAGAGTTGAACACTTTCTTCAAACTGTGTCGTCAATATAAAACCAACATCCAGAAAGCCATGGCAGAGAAACTTCCCTCCATCCGTGAAGGAAAGGAAGATGAGAGCTCACTGGAAAAAGTCTTTGAAGACGGACCCGAGTCACCGTTCAACCATGAAAAACTAAACAAGTGGCTGAGTCACAAAGAGAGAGAAATCACTGTCATCAATTCCTGTGTCGACACCATGGAGGGAGTAAAGATCGTCGAGAACCAGACCGAGCTGGACAGAGAGGTCCTTGCTTCAGGTGTAGAAGATGTTCTGTGCTTTGTTTTCACCTCCATGTTAAAGGGTGATATCTACCTTGATGAGATGGCTGACTTCTTGAATTCAACCAAGTTAGGAAGTACCCATGAAGAGGAGTGGTACTACTCCGAAGAAATTCTGAAAACAATGAGAGAAAAAGCCAAAATGTTGCAGAGTTCGGCCAAAGGGCTGAAGAACAGCAGCAAATTCCGTTTCCTCATAACGGCCAAAACCAATGACAACTACAAAGGAGCAACCATCTACCACTACAAGAAAGGCCGGCTGGTCACTGAAGACTTTCAACGTCAAAAGCCTTCTTCTGTGGAGACCATCACAGACAAGAGAGATCTGATCTGGTGTAAGTCAGGCTTTTTTTGAGTAAAACATGTGAATTATCCAGCAGTTTGACCATCAAAGTTACTGATAAGATATTTTGTTATGTTTTCTCCGTCAGATGCCTGTGATCTCAACCTGGACCCAAACACTGCCAACAACCTTCTCACTCTGACTCTGTCTCACGGAAACAAAAAGGCAACACATGGAGCATCGCAGGATTATCCTCCTCATCCAGAGAGGTATAGCTCATGCCCACAGGTGTTGTGCAAAGAGGAGTTATCTGGGTGCCATTACTGGGAGGTAGAGTGGAGTACTAGTTCCAATGAATCTGTTTATGGGGCTGTTTCATACAAGGGAGTTGACCGAACTCAAAGAGACACAAGCAGGTTTGGACAAAATTCTGTATCCTGGTGTTTCGGCAAACATTTGTCGTCATCAGTAAGCCTTCTTAAGGCATACTGTGCCAACGGTAAGCCGCTGTGGGAAGTACCTTATCCCTCTGATGGCTTCAGTAGATTTGGGGTGTATCTGGATCATCCTGCTGGCACTTTGTCTTTCTATAGAGTCTCCGGCCACACACTGAGTCACCTGCACACCTTTCGCACCAAATTCACTGAGCCTCTTCTCCCAGGCGTCTTGGCCTTTCATAAGTCCAACTATGGCTACCTGTGTCCAGTTGAATTGTAAATGAACTGGATTTATACAGCGCCTTTCCAGTCTTTACGACCCATCAAAGCGCTTTTACAATGGCACCCATTCACACACATTCATAGAGGCAGAGGCTGTCACACACCTGCTCAGTAGCCTAACGTTCACACACATATACACACAGTCGGCCATTCTTGGTCTGCCTAAAGTTTTAAATGGCAACCTAACATCCCATTTTACCTTAAACATGCTTCTCAAAATCAAAAATGCATTCAAACCCAGAGGGATAGGGAATATGAGGATATAAAAAAGTGACTTTTGTTTATCAGTAAATGTTGATTTCATCATCTTCTCAAACTGTTTAAAGCCGATGCTTTACGAACAGTTGAACAATATGTCTTCATTGGAACTTTCTATTGTAGTAACATATACTCAAGCATTATATATCCGGCAATTGCTCTGTCAAAACTGATGTTGAAATACAGCACATATAAACATAATGGGGGAAATAGTTGCTTATTTTGTTGAATTGATGTTCATTATTTTAGGACATAAGGTTCTTCAAGAGCCGATTGCTTTGGCTTTGTCTTTTTTGAATCAGTATTTTAAAGCGAGTTATATTTAGAGAATACAAGAGGAGTCTTTTCTCTCATGAAACCGGTGTGGGTGGGTTTCTCTGTTTAGGACTAGATTAGACATGCTTTATCAACATTAGAATGATGACATATGAAATCATAGTTTAAGTCAAAGACAAAGAATATCTGTTTTGTTAAATCTATCATTTTGATTATGTTGGGAATATCCTATCGCTTATTTCAGCATTTGTTTATTTCTTTCTTTGTGCAGAACTCATAGCTCATGAATAAAAACTTCAGAACTTGTTTTGTTTGAGAGAATCACTGTTAACACCATTTAGTTGGAAATATTGCTGATGGTTATAAAGATGAAGCAATATCAGATTCCTGTAACACTTCAGCATCTGGATCTGTTCACTCTGTTCTTGAGCCAAATATTAAATAAAGAGACCTGACTTCACACTGAGGGCCAGTTGTTGGTATTCATTGTATTCTGGGAGGAAGTGTCTCATCCTTTATATTTTGACTAACGGGGTGAAATCCATAGTTTTTTTGTTAGTGACTTAATATCAAGTGCATTCTGGTAAATTGTATATATTCATTGTAATCTGGTGAATGGTGGCTTACTTATTGTATTCTGAGCGTTACTGGTTAAACTGGTGAAAGTTACCTAATGCAATGCATCTTGGTCAAGATGACCTGAATCATTTCCAGCTTTACGTTCAAACTTGTTATGTTAAAATAATAGTCAAAAGACTCGTTGTAACCCTAACCCTAGTTTCTCAAAATATGGTCCAGAACAAGGCGGCCATCTTGAATTTGGTCAGATAAGATGACTTGGTGCGTTATGCTGATCATCCATTACGGAGCAGATGGCTCATCTCAAGGGGCTATCCTTAAATAAAGTTGAAACACTGTAAAAGTCTCAGAAAGGCACTCGATTGGATATCATTCAAATGAAGCTTGGCGGAGTTAAATTCAGTAATACTTTCTTTATTTTCTCCCAACTTAATCAGATGACTTTGGGTGTTTAATTTGGACAACCCTTAAGTATGTGCAATATACAGTGTTCTGTATTTCAAATATATTTAAACTTTTAAAAATGTGCTTCTTATCAGGTTTATTTGTAATAGTGGTTCCATGTAACGAACATTGAATTACTGAACATGATCATTCTGTTATTTACAAAAATACAATTATTGTGCAATTTCCATGTTTGTTTCAGCAGTTACCCAGAAACTGTTGCAACACTAAAAAGATAATCATCAGTTCCACAGAATGTCTATAGTCATATTTCCCATTGTGTCTTAATTTCTGAGACTTTTGCAATTCTATCAACAAAAGAAACTACTGCACCTCTAAAGTCATAAGAAGCCACCACTGGAAGTTTTAGCAAAGTGAATGTTAATAACATGCAATACATTGCATTGTATTGTATTGTAGTATTTCCATGTTATGCTAGTTTAAAATGTTACTTCTTTTCAGAGGCAAATATTGTTCTTTTGAATCGTTTCACTTTTTGACCATCTTCCAATACAGCACTTAACTTTCAGACAAAGTGAGGATAAACGTACTGAGTCCTGAGTAATGGGCCTCATTTGAGAAGGGCCCGCATGAACGAATAGCAATGGTTGTGGCGGGGAGGGGCCCATAGACGATGAATATGTACAAGGTCCAGAATGTTGTGACACCCTTTAAGAACGCTCTGTGTTTGGCTGAACTTTGAGGAAGAATCTGTTTCCACTGTCACAATGTCCCCTTGTTAAGTCTTTGGCTGCACATTGAGGGAAAACCAGACCTTGTATTTTCCCCCTTGATCCTTTTTGTATTTTATTATATGTTGCATTGATGGAGGAGCTCAGGTCAGAAGAGTTTCATTTCCATTTCTACTCTGAAGCTGCTGAGCATCTGATGATAAAACCTTTGAATCTTGTTACGATAGCATCAGTATACACAGTAATTCAAAGTAGCTCCACCTTTACCAGCTGTGATGAACACATTCATAATAAATAAAATAATCCAGTGATTAAATATCTGATAAAAAAATGGGCCATTACACACAATGTTGTACTTTTACTTAGTAAGAAATTTAAATGCAGGACTTTTACTTTTACTGTATTTCTACTTTTACTTGAGTCAAATATTAGAGTACTTCTTACACCACTGCTTATTAGTAAATGTTAGCATGCTAACACACTGAACTAAATGGAAGAACATTAAATGTTATATCTGCTGAATGGCAGCATGTTTTGGGACATTGGGTGTCAAGTCATTGAAAGGGTGTTTGTAGTTTAGGTTTCATCAAACCACGGCACTGAGACTGCTTAAAGTCTTAATCTTATGAGATATCAGTGCTAGAACAACTTGGGAGGACTTTCTGAAACAGCTCTAAACCCGGTTTGAATCCTGTTCACAGAACAATTATTATCTTGTCCATCTGCAATTATTTGAGCTACATTCATCTGTTCTACATCTACATGCTTATGCTAAGGTTTTGGAAAACACAACAAAAGCGTAACAAGTATTTTGCAGATGACAGAGATGTAGGTAACAATAAGGTGACAATGATCCCATACAGGAATTGAAGAGTGAATTATTGAACAAATGTTGCCTTGTATTGAATTCAATTTGAAACTACTCATTATTATAATGTAACTGCATCAAGTTATTTTGTGAGTTGTGTTGGTTTACATATTTTAGTGTTGGCTCCTACATCTCCAAAACCAAGGTAAGCAGACTTCACTTGAGTTGTCATTTGTTGCTTTTTTAACGATTACTTCTGGACTTGTACCGTATCCTCTTTATACGTCCTGTGGTTGGTCTCGATAAAGCTAAACATGACACTTTAGGCCAATTGTCTAACATCGGCCTTGATTTGTTCGAATGATAACATTGATGGGACTAAGATTAAGAAAACAAACACATTTCACATGCAAAGGTTTCTTTATTGAGAGCAGACATGTGCAGAATAAGTGAAACAGTGCCTTAAGATTTAATCATTCGTTCAGATTATATTTGAAAAACAGACATTTGGAATAGTTTGATTTCATTGACAGGGAGATTAACAGAATAACGCATGACATATTCATACTTTCTATTATTACTAGTAGCACTGATTTAAAAAGGAAAAAAGTGTCCATCACCGAAAGATTTTAAAAAATGGTAAGATGCGTTCCACTTCAGTGAGTGGTGAGAACTCTCAGCTCTGACTTTACTGATAGAAACACAGGTGCTCAACGATGCCCTTGTTGCCCACGTTGAGATTTCTCAGGATAACGTTGATACCAGCCTCCTGATATTCTTTAACCACATCTTGGTTGAGAAGCAGGGCGATGGCCTTTATTGGGTTGGATCTTTTCTTGTACCACAGGAACACTTGGTTACCTCCGGTCCCTTGGTTCAGGTCAACAACCACTCGCTGGTAATCTTGCTTCTGATATTCCTGATACTGACTATCAGTGATGGAGACTTGCAGATCTTGAGTGCCTTCTCGGGGTCGGTGGTCTGACGGTACCAGATGAAGACATAGGCACCTCCTGCACCTCTGTTAGTATCTTCATCCACACGAATGTAGCCCTTCTGAAAGAGGCCGATGTCTGATCCGTAGGAATCAGTGGCATCGACATCACAGATGTAGGTTTGTTCCTCTCTCTTCAGCCAGACATGGATCCAGTTCCCCTCAGCCTCGCGGTTCAGATCACAGGCCACTCTCTGCCAACCACTTGCAAACTTTTCAGCTTCATTGGCTGCATCTGTAGAGACACTAATGTCCACATGGGAGTATCAAACTCTCCGGACCCTTTGAGGAACCAAATGTAGAGGTAACTACCTCCTGCTCCAGCATTGAGATCTTTCTCGATCTTTGTGTACCCTGCTTTGGTCAAACCAACAGACATCTCATAGTTGAAGGAAACTTGAACCTTGGTGATCGCCGATGGTCCATTTTTGTACCAAAGACGGATGTCATATCCTCCTGCTCCTTTGTTCAGATTGCCATCGATTATATTGAAGCCTCTTTGTTTAAGGTCTCGCTCCTCAGCTGCAGTCAGGGACACATCAAGCTCTGAGACGTAGGTGGTCATTGTGGGTTACTGCATTAAAGAAAGACACATCATGAGTAATCACAATTGTAGTTAACTGAATAAATCTGACTTTTCAGCTCAGCTAGAATATAATCCTGACAAATTCAACCATCAGGAGTTACATTTTGAAAACAACAATGACATCTAAAACAAGTTCAAATAAAATGTATACTGCACAGAGTTCTGAAAATTATTGATTACAATGTTTGTGAAATACAAAAAAGGTATTACAGCAAGAAAATAAGACCTTGTTGAACACTTACGTTTCTGCTGACAGCGAATGATAGGCAGTAAGAAGTCAACTGGTGTGCTGAAGTCTGTTGTACTGAACACAGGTCAGCTGCATATATATAGAGAACAGAGATGCTGTGGGTCATTGTGCAATCGTTACCTGGGAGGAGACATATTCCAAGGAAAATGATGCTGAATTCATGCCAAAACAATCACCAAAGCCAAATGAGTCCCGCATCAAGTGTGTTTATGGGTGTGAGTGTTTATATCAGTTCTGTGGAAGTCACACACCCACACACACACACACACACACACACACACACACACACACACACACACACACACACACACCCACACACACACACACACACACACACACACACACACACACACACACTTGGGATAAGTATTCACCTTACTCCACATTGGAAATTGTTGCCTTCTTTAGAGTTATTAGTAATTCAGGATTCATTATTAAATTAAATGTGGTACATAAGATAAAATAAATAAATAACTTTGACTTGATACTTTTGTTCACAACATTAGACCTGTCCTCTAATCTCTACTAGAATAAGATAAGTGTGCATGTTGGGTGTTTTAACACTCCCGTAATGTACCTAATCTTGTTATCCTTTTCAATACAGAGCAGGGAAAATGGTGTATTGATTAGATTCTGATCCGTGCACGTCCAATTTGGACTGACTTTAGTTCTAATGTTAATTTGAATTTGAGTTCAACCCATAAGTCATTATTTAAATTAACTCTAAATGTCTCATGATGATGGATTAGTGTTCCACATTTTTTCCACTAATTTGTTTTACAATGAGGCCAAAGGTAAAGAGAGACGTTGATGACCTTGTGTCCCTTTTGTTAGTACGTGGTTCCATTTTGTCTATGGCCTTGGACGGCTTCACTAAAACGTCACCCAGGTCTGCCCTGCTGCAGTCCGGCTGAGTGCAGTCACAGAGATGCTAAAGGCTGCTCTACATGACATTAATGGACTGGTCCGAGAATGGACACCATTTCCTGCTCCCAGATTCAGGAGATACACGAACATTACAGCCGTTGATACTGTCTCACATGGGTCTGCTCCCCCCCACTGAGCCATGAACTGAAAGCATGACATCTGCTTTAAACACTTGGAAGCCTCCCTGTCACACCAGCACCAACCTGGGGTCAGTCAGATGACACTAACGGCTTCACTTAGGGCATTATGGTTCAGATACATGACTCTCGTTGCCGCAGAGTGGGTTGTTTTTTTAAAGCTATTCTGATCCACGTTTGTACCAAAGATAGATGGCATTTCCTCCTGCTCCTTTGTTCAGATTGACATTGATTTTGTTGAAGCCATCTGATTGGAGCATTTGCTCCTCAGCTGCATTCAGGGACACATCAAGCTCTGAGATGTAGGTGGTCATTGTGGGTTACTGCATTAAAGAAAGACACATCATGAGTAATCACAATTGTAGTTAACTGAATAAATCTGACTTTTCAGCTCAGCTAGAAAATAATCCTGACAAATTCAACCATCAGGAGTTACATTTTGAAAACAACAATGACATCTAAAACAAGTTCAAATCAAATGTATACTGCACAGAGTTCTGAAATTATTGATTACAATGTTTGTGAAATACAAAAAAGGTATTACAGCAAGAAAATAAGACCTTGTGAACAATTACGTGTCTGCTGACAGCGAATGATAGGCAGTAAGAAGTCAACTGGTGTGCTGAAGTCTGTTGTACTGAACACAGGTCAGCTGCATATATAGCACTGGTTCTCAAAAGGGGGTACGTGGACCCCTAGGGGTACGTTGGACTACTGCAGGGGCTACGTGAGATTTATTTTACGTTAATGAAAAAAACAACATAAGTAATACATTTAAACAAACTACTAATAGTAGATTAACTACTTTATTCAAAAGTGTACAGTAATTCTGGATAATAAAATGGGAAAAATAAACGGGGTGCTCTCTTTTCCTCTCTCTCTCCTGACAGCCCGTCAGTATCAGTCTCATGCAGCTCGCTGAACCTGTAATAAGTGACCCGACCGTAAAGAATAAACATATTTATAACTAGTATAGCTAGTTCCAGAGTAGATAAACTAGCTAAGTGTGTTAGGTCTTACTCTTACCCCTAGATTCCACCGGGTCCGTCTGCGTCGCGTTACGGCCGCGTTACGGACGCGTTACGGCTGCGCCGCGGCGTTCGCAAAGATCGCGGCCACTCTAGTCAATGGGTGCTATTCCACCAGACGCACCGCGTTACGGCTCAGAAGCGTCCCAGAAGCGTCTCAGCGCTGGGCTCCGCTCAAAATAGGATTCAAGTCTATTTTTCGACGCGAGGCGTTGCAGAGGCGCCGGGCAGGAAGTGGACCGGTCAGAGCATCCGGCCCATCCCCAAAATAAACTAATTTTGCAGACCCTATCCCTCCGTAGTCTTTCAAGTAGGAGGAGAAATATATATTATTGTAAATTATATATATAGAATAATTATGATGATGAATGCATTTTACCACTAAAATACAGCAACACATCTTTGATTCATGTCTTTTATAACTGGAATATTACAATTATTATTAACTCCGCTTCTGAAATGCTTCTGAAATGCTTCTGAAACGCGCCCGGTAGGTTATGAAGCCGGAGGAGGCCGGACCAAAACCGCGTCTTGCCGTGACGCGACGCAGACGGACCCGGTGGAATCGAGGGGTAGGGGTCTCGCCCGTACGGGTATACTTCACTCGCGTTATGTCCAAATGAATCCATCAGATCTAGCTAGTTCTAGTTAATTATATGACTGCCTGCTTATCAAAGGACACCTACACAATAAGCGTTGCTTGGCAACGGGGTGTGGCCGCAAAGTATAGCGCAGCATTATCCATAGGCTATGTTTATATGAGGGGTCAAAATCCCGTCTGGCGGTTATAGGTATAAATGCTTATATTTTTGTTTCTCTTCATTCCCCACGCCCCAAAATAAATAAATAAATATACTAATTTTAGGAAAAGTAACGAAGTTTGAGCAGTGTGGGTTTTATATTAATAGAGTTATTTCAAAACGCGTAGTGTAATAACTGCAGGTGCCTCCCTGTCACCGAGAATGACAAAGATCCTCAGTGAAGCACAAGCCCATGTTTCTCACTAAATTGTAAGTACAACTTATTAAAAAGATCAGTTCAATGTAACTAATGTCCTCTGTGTTATTGCGTGATGTGAAATTGGTTTGCCATGAGTTTAGTGATGGATTGTAAACATTTGAAATGTAGCATTCAAAGGTGGGGTAGGTAAGTTTGAGAAACCGGCTCGAGATACACTTGTTGTTATATTCCATGGAATGCTCTGAACATCCTGATAGCAATGAATATCTGAAGTGCTTTGACAAAAAATCCATAAAGAAACATCATCTGTGGAAGCCGTGGCGCTGTAAAAAGCACGACCAATCATCTGAGCCGGCCCGGCTAAAGTAACTGGACGGCCTACCTGCCTGTCAGCCTTCCATCTGTGCACAAACTGATCTCGTGCCCTCATTGGTCATGTGCCGTTGTGTGTGTTGGAGGAGGGGCTCTGTGAGGAAGGGCAGATTTTCTCCAGTTGTGTATTTTCTAATTCTAGTGCACTCGACTGTTTCTCCAAAGTTACCCCCCCACCTTTAAGTGTTTCTCAGTTACAAGGTTGTTGTTTTAATAAATCAGACTCTGAGGGCGCAGCGCTGTACTGTGCCTCTTTATTTAGGCATTTTGTCCCTAACAAATAGTTTTTGCGCTGATCAGGGGGTACTTGGCTTTTCAAAGGGGGTACATTATTGAAAAAAGTTTGAGAACCACTCGTTTAAAGCACCAACAGCTCTAAGTGCTCAAAGTGTAGTCGCTCGAGAAGAGCTGATAAACTGTGTGTGTTTTATCAGTTTAATGCTGGGGAGATGAAAGATGTGCATGGAAATGATGGGGGAACAAAGTGGAAAACACTCCAGCTCAGGAAAAGATAGGAAGTCTCTTTTTAAGTTTTGCACGACGAGGGGTAGGCAGTCATTAAATACCAGGATTTATGGAACAGACATCTTTGCTCACTGTATTTGATATCACCATAAAGGTATATGATTCTACAGTGGTGCAAACAAGCTAAATATCATATCTCAGTTTGGTTCCAACACAAACTATTTCTGGGTATTTATGAGATTTATAAATGTAATTTTTCTATAAAACCAAACCATTTTTCAACAAATAGACCCCAGCAGCCGTGCATTAACTTTACATGACTAGATAATAAAGACATTTGGCATCAAATCTGTATATTTGTTCATGTTTTATGAAGAGTTTAATCTGAACAAGGCCTTACATCATCACTAGAAGTCCAATCACATTCATACAGCGTTACAGAAGTAATAATACACTGTACATTTTATATTTATTTGTATTTAATATTCCATTCCCTACACTCTTAATGTAAATAATAAAACTTTATATTGTGTCTAAAGCCTTTCAATAGTATTTAATTGTCAAAGTTAATAGATTGTTTTTATCTTCACGGTCTACAGTATATTTTCTACTTCTTAATGCTGCTTTCATTCTATTTTGAGACGTTTCAATTATAGTATTGTTTACTCTTTCATTTCTACTTATGTGCAATGTTTAGTTTTGTTGTTTTTTATGGTGCTGTAACGCAAACATAAATATCAATAAAGCCCCTTTTATCCAGGCCCTTTCTGTATCTTGTTATATGTATATATATGTCACA
>CM062284.1:1588642-1596142 GCA_031216635.1 Dissostichus eleginoides | reverse complement strand
GAGACAGACAGACACACACACACACACACACACACAACACACACACACACATACACACACACACACACACACACACACACACACCTCAATAACTCCAGTTTCGTTGAACATTAGTTTTATTTCAGCGTTCAGGTTCTCAGCAGCATCAGAGACATTTCAGCCAATCACAGAGGAGGACAATAAATATTAACCAATCAGCAACAGGGAGAGCTGTATCGGCCAATCACAACGAGGAAATGTATCATAATAATGAAATCTGTTATACGGAGCAGATATTAGATCAATGTTTTTAGAATATTTTCTCTTCAAGATTTTAACCAATAAGAGCCAAGCTAGCAGATAACGCTGCGTTTACATCCTGCGGGAATCATTGAACACTTTAGGACTTCGTTTAGGACACATTTGTATTGTTTTTATTTGGCTGCAGGAAGTTCACCTTTAACTTCCCACAACTGAAATGATTTTAATATATTTTTAAACATTTTATTTGTAATCCATGTGACGTGAATACAGCATTAAAGCAGCAAGAAAAGACACAGTCACAAACTAATAACACAAATACAACTACGACAGTGTTTTCGAGCCATTTTAGTTCTTAAAAAATGATAATAATACAGAGCTGGAGGGGGGGGGGGGTCATTTCTGAGAACTCTGTATTGATATTAATATTTTAAAATGTATTAAAGTCAAATTACAAGAAAGAAACTAGATAGTTTATGTAAAATGAGAATACCCTCTATGGAGCTGAGACAGGGGTGTTTCTCAATGTCAAGGAAGGATCCTTCAGAGCCACTATTTCAAGGATGCTACGTCATCGAGTCCCGCCGAAGGACTGTTCCAATGTCCAGGATGCTTGGAATTCTACCGAGGACTGAGTCCTTCGTTGCGGGAAATTTCGAGGCTGCACATGTGTATCCTTGGCGGTCTTAAAATCCCCACAATGCTTTGCGCACGGACCAATTTCCCAAATCTTTGGCGGGAAATGTGAGGCGGGGCCTCTCCTATGACGCACACCTGCACCCCTGCTAGCCTGTTCCATTCTTCGTTCTCCGAATGCCAGGAAGGATTCTTGCCTAGCCTCTGAAGCAAGGGCGCCGGAAGCAGGGGGGCCAGGGGGCCATTGGCCCCCCCACTTTACAGCCCTGCCCTACATTCTCGCAGCAGCGGATGCCGCGGAACACTGTACACATCCCGTTTCAATAATTCCCCTCTACTCTAAAGTCGCATCTAAAAAGAACGCCATCTGATGATCTGTGTATATGTTTGTTATTTTTGATTGCTATATTCAATCTCATTAGCTACAGGCATTTTTGAAGCTTGTAAAGGGAAGATGACAGCTCTCACTCGCCACTCTGCTCTTCCACAGCGCCGCTCCCCCTCCCTCCGCTGAAATTATGAATGTAAGGCGTATAGTAATCATAGATAACACGGCAGGGTCCGTTACAGTTCGTTTTCATCTGATTTCAAATAAATAAAGTCTTGGCTTTTAGAATATTAAACTTGTTTCGGCAAATTCAGATGATAAATACAACTTTGAAGCTTGTAACGACATAATTACAAGCGGAGAACGGAGTAACTTTACGTCACAGCAGGCATAACAACAGCCGGTGTTTCTCGTGAGTGTTTTCCCCGGGAAACAAACACAATACACACAAAGGCAAAAATACACAAACACACACACGTATATACACACACACACACTCGCGAGCTCCCCCCAGACCAGTAATCCAAACGAAAATATTTTCCCTCCGTTACTACTTTGATCATTTGCTCCGATAATAATCAATCAGATCGATGGATATCCATCAAATCCAAATGTGGAGATGACAGCTTTGTAAATACCGGAGTTAATAACTGGAACTTTTCACAGAGTGTGTTCAAAAAAAGTGCGCTTACTTCAGTCAAACACCAGTCAACATTCAGCTTGTCAAACAAGAGCGTATTGAGCAGGAAAAAAGGAGAGATGGAATGATGGAGCAACTGCGCTGTCATATGTGTGGGCTGGACCTGTATAGTTTAATTTACAGGAAAGGAGTGAGCAGAGGGTAGAGTTGTCCATTCTTGTTCTGTTTTCTGTGACTATCTTCCTCATGCTGAACACCCTCTCAGACTTTCAGTTGCGCGCGCTACTAAAGAGACGCGTTACCATGGAAACCAAACAATGTTGTAGCTGTATTGAAGTCCGAGTGGAAACAGTAACATTTGGAGCGTTATGTTAGAATGAAACAGGTCGTGACTCACAAATCAGATTTAGTCAGAAATCGGGAGAAATGCGGGATAAATATGACCCCGGGACCGGGAGGCAATCGGGAGTCTCCCGCGAAACTCGGGAGGGTTGGCAAGTATGTCACATACACACGCACTTTTTGGCCCCCCCACTTCTGAAATGAATCCGGCGCCGCTGCTCTGAAGGACCTGACTCGGAGGGACATGTCCTACCAAGGAAGCGTCCTCGACTTTGAGAAACACCCTGGATTTAACCACTTTTATTAGTTGTGTATATTTCGGGATTTTAACGCCAACTCTGTATTAAAATAATATATATTTAACCTAAAATGGCACAAAAACACTGTCGTATAAAACAGTATTTAAGACAAAGGATCCGTGAGGGGACCTCCACTAGGGGACCTGCGTGAGGGGACCTCCACGAGGGGACCTGCGTGAGGGGACCTCCACGAGGGGACCTGCGTGAAGGGACCTCCACTAGGGGACCTGCGTGAGGGGACCTCCAAGAGGGGACCTGCGTGAGGGGACCTCCAAGAGGGGACCTGCGTGAGGGGACCTCCACGTTTAAAGTGCATTTCAGACTGAAAGCTTAAAGTTTCAGTGTAATAATAATAATAATAACAATAACAATAACATAATAACAGTAGTAAGACTTTATCACTTGAGTTCTCCAGAGTTATTGCACACAACATAAAACCCAGGTGACAGGAAACGGCAACGTGATTTTCAACATAAAAGACCTGTGCTTCAAGTTTTTCAAAATAAAAGTCAGCGTACAGTAATGGAAACTGTATAGAGAGTACATTATGGTGAGTTGAGGAGAGATAACATATTAAATATCTATTTAAATAAGATTAAATACAGTGATTTAAATATTATCCACAGTAAAGCAGCTCATCGTGAAACTCTGACAAAGAAATCAAAACGTTTCCAATATGTTTTGTAATTAATTAACGCTTCCCAGGTTATACTACTTTGCTTTAACGAGGCGGAACACTTCCTGTTTCACAATAAAATCTTTCTACGATTATGTCTTCTTTCACAAAATGCTTTTATTGTGAAATATCTTTAGGAAGTGTTTTTAAGATCCTGTTAATTTAGGAATTGTATAACGGCCCGTCCACACGGCAGCGTCGCGTGCTTCAACGGAGATGCTTCCCATTCACTTTGAATGGGGTGACGTCACGCTTTGCCGAACTGCATTGTGGGTCCGTTGCTCGCTTCGAAAGTTGAGAAAAGTTCATCTTTTGAAGCGTCGACGGAAGCGCCAGCCAATCAAATCATATGCCAGTACAAGCGCTAGCCAATCAAACCGCGTGCTTGTGTGTCCGGGGCGGGAGATTCATGTGATTGGTTGTTGGTCGCACGCCAGACACGCCCACCGGCAAGCTTCAACGCACGCTGCCGTGTGGACGTACCGTTATATAGATCTTTTTTTCAAGCTTTATGAAAACGTTTCAAAGGTTTAGTTCAGTCAACAGAAAAAGGTCACTTCAATTATAAATAATCTAACAGGAAAAAGAAGAATAAATAAATCCTAATGTTTTAAATGTGCTTGTAAACAACAACAACAACAACAACAGGAGGTCTAATCATTAAGAAAACTGTGAATATAAAATAAAGGAAAAAGGACTTTCAATTGGACGGTGGATGCTGGGACGCAGATTAACAGATATTTCTCCTGATCAACAAATCCCTGTTTAGGGTTAGGTGACCTTCATCTTTCAGATACATTTATACGTATATTTTTATATATTAGCCAGAGGGTGAACATATACAGCAGGTCAATTAAATTAAGTTTAATTTGATCAAAGTGTCATTTCGTTTTTGCCAGGATTGCATATGTTTTTAAATAAAGAATACAATATAAAATAATCATAGTTTTCTTAAAGCTGTCTTATTTTTGTCTGATAATCTCTTAGAAACCCCAAAAACATTTAAGTTAGCATTTAGATTTTGGCATTTAATGTTAAAATCGCTGTTTTTCTCTCCAGTTGTTGTTGTTGTTTCACATTTTATCAGAAATATTCTACAATTAATTTCTGACGTTTGAATAACCCAAAAACATGAATTACATCTTCAGCTTCATGTTTGCATATTTTAAACATCCAGTGTTTCAGGGGATGAATGATGTTGCATATTATTATTGCATAAACACACCTCCACTGATATGAGATATGTCTGGGTTTCACAAATGCTGAGTGAGGAAGGGTCTGCTGCAAAGTCGTCCTGATAGTTCAGAATTAAATGTGATAACCAGCATTTAGAGGATCAGCGAGTTTCTAAAATGTTGAATTGATGGCGCTAACAAACGTCTTTTATGTGTTAGGGAGATTTAGCACCTGATGCGTCGCCAGCCGTGTTTCCAATCATGTGTTTAAATGGGGAAGTTGGGATTGCTTAATTGCACAACAAAATGTTTACATATATATAACGCTAAATAAGTTGGGAAATGTTGACCTCTCAGGTGTTCAACAGGTTTACCCGCTTCATACCAGACAATAACTGCACACAATGTTAATGAATGGGAACTCTAACCAGAATACAGTGAACACCCCTCCCCAGAATACTTAATCATAAAAGCTCAATTTTAGAAAGCAATAATAATAATAATAACTTAGATTTATAGAGCGCCTTTCAGGGGACCCAAGGTCGCTTTACAGCAAGAAACAGGAGTAAAGCATTAAAACCTTTGTGAGAACATGAAAACTGCTCACGTATCATTGCTTTGTGAATCTAAACCCAATGAGCATGCTAAGCATCCCTTGCTTGTGAATCTAAACCCAATGTGCATGCTAAGCATCACTTGCTTGGTGGACAAAAACTGGTAAAAAATCCAAAAAAGATATTACAAAAAACCAACAAGAGCAAAACTAAATCCACGTTGAGAAGCAGCAGCAGTTATCGCTCCAGAAGCCGCTCCCTTCTCCTGCGGAGATTTCAAACACTTTCCTCGGAATAAAGGTGCAACCCTTTTCCTCAGAAGCATCTAGATGAGCAATACAGGAGCGGGAGTGGACTTATTTATAAGGAAATAAGAGTATTATGAAATACCCAGAACTTATGATTCACTGTCATATGGTTAGATGCGTCCCTGACACTGATTGATAGTCTTTTCTGCCGACTTCTTACATAACATGCTTCCAGAAATGACCTTATTTAAAGGTGAAATGTGAAATACCAAGCCATCTGCTCCAAAGAAATACAGAGAAATTAATAGTTCCAAACAAACATTAATGTATATACTGTATACAAACCCCAATTCAATGAAGTTGGGACGTTGTGTAAAACATAAATGAGACAGAATACAATGATTTGAAAATCAAAACATTTTTGGGAAATTATTCACTAATTTTGAATGTGATGCCTGCAACACCTTTATTGTACGTTCATGCGAATGTCAGTGGGCGATATTAGCACAAAATGGTTCTCTGATCCATTAACGCTGTGGTTCTAGAAACGGTGAACCCCCTACAGATGAGTGGACGTGGCACTTCACTCTACACCTGAACCTGAAATAGCAGAAAACTGGTTGACATGTTATTTCTGAATTACAGTTCAATTTCAATCCAATCAAGCCAATGAAGCAGATTGTGAAGCTGGCAGGCCTTCCAGACATACCATGGGTGGTAAGAATCAGAATTAGGTGCTGGTTATCAGTGCTTCCCCATGCCAAGTATGGCACAATGCACTATATGCACCTGGATGGTACTCTCTATAAGAACACAAGAAGTTAGATGTGGAACACTGGACACTTCTCAAAAACGATATGGTTGCTAGCTCGTTAACAGCTAGTAGATCAGGGCAGAGCAGGTATGTCAGATCCGAGCCAAGGCCACGCAATCGATATCCATTCTGCAATTTCTTATACCAGTTTCTTATACTATTTTCAAACATCATATGGAGAAATCCCATTGGCTCTGAGACGAGCGAACAGGAATTGGGAAAATGCTGACTCACTTCCCGGTTTTAGGACTCATTCCTGCACCTCTCTATAACCTGGGAATCGTAAATTAATTACAAAAATCTTGGAAACGTTTTGATTTCTTTGTCAGAGTTTCACGATGAGCTGCTTTACTGTGGATAATATTTAAATCACTGTATTTACTCTTATTTAAATAGACATGTAATAATGTTATATCTCCACAACTCACCATAATGTACTCTCTATACAGTTTCCATTACTGTACGCTGACTTTTATTTTGAAAACTTGAAGCACAGGTCTTTTATTTTGAAAATCACGCTGCCGTTTCCTGTCACCAGCAATTTATTTTGTGTGCAAAAACTCTGGAGAACTCAAGTGATAAAGTCTTACTACTGTTATTATTGTTATTATTATTATTATTATTACACTGAAGACTTTAAGCTTTTATTCTGAAATGCACTTTAAACTATGGATCTGTTTGTCTTAAATACTGTTTTATACGACAGTGTTTTTGCGCCATTTTCCGTTAAATATATATTATTATTATTAATACAGAGTTGGCGTTAAAAGTCCCGGAAACTACCCGACTAATAAAAGTGGTTAAAACCTGGACGTCTCAGCTCCAGTATTCTCATGTTACATAACTGTCAGGGAATCATTCTGTATTCACGTTTACCTTTCGCCCCCTGACGCAGATGACCAGCCTTGAGCAGCAGCTATCTCCCTGAAGGAGGGGCTGCCCTAGCAAGTTGTTGTTGTTACCAGTTTGTGACCGGGCAGCTCTCGGTCAGAGATAGTCATTGTTGTGGGACACCTGGAACACATCCTTCTCGGGGTGTAGATGACCCGAGCCATAAGCGACAACAAATGTGATTCAGTGTCCTCAGCTGTTTAGTCTATCTATTGAAGAATGTTGATATTACACTCTGAACTAGTTAAAACCTGGAGCTACAGGAGGGTCTTCAGAATTGATGTGGCATCTCAACCGTGTGGTCAGACCGTGGCCCGTGACATGTCTTGTGAATTCTCCGGCCGAAGCTCCAAATAAACCGTCAGTGTTTGCCATCAAAGCTCCAGCTCTCCTCGTGTCTCTCTGAGTCCTGACTCCATCAAAGCTCCAGCTCTCCTCGTGTCTCTCTGAGTCCTGACTCCATCAAAGCTCCAGCTCTCCTCGTGTCTCTCTGAGTCCTGACTCCATCAAAGCTCCAGCTCTCCTCGTGTCTCTCTGAGTCCTGACTCCATCAAAGCTCCAGCTCTCCTCGTGTCTCTCTGAGTCCTGACTCCATCAAAGCTCCAGCTCTCCTCGTGTCTCTCTGAGTCCTGACTCCATCAAAGCTCCAGCTCTCCT
>CM062284.1:1573642-1583642 GCA_031216635.1 Dissostichus eleginoides | reverse complement strand
ATCTTGGTTTAGTTTTTATTATAGAATCATTTTAATATTTTAATTGTAATTATTTATTTTAAATGTATTTACTTGACTTTTGAAATTCACATAGTTTTGTATAATAAAATAATATGTTTTATCAAACACTAATGGATGTTAATGGGCATTATAGCTTTTATTTGGTTCAATTCTGTCTTTTTTACTTGTGTTTTTATATGTGTTTATTTTTAACTCTGTCAGTTTGACATATTTTATTTTAAACTGATGTTCGTTACCGAGCACGCTCCCTATTAATACAAATAATATACAATAATCAACAAATAGAAAACAATACATATTTCTTCTTTTACATTTTAATTGTGTAAGATAAAAAAGATAAAAAGGTTTTTTAATACGTATTGCTTGTTTGTCGGAAGTAACAATAAAGTGTATTGAAAAAAATACGTTTTTAGAAAAGGTCCCTCGTCTCAGAGCCAATGGGATCTCTCCATAGGATGTTTGAAACTATCTGAACTAAGGTCTGTGGTCGACACACATTGAAGAGACGGATCACGTTTTGTTCTAGGACATTAAATCCATCAGCAGTGACCCCACTGGTGATTCCTGAAGAGTTGACGTGTCTGAAAAACGATGGTTGTTACCAAGTGGCTGAATAGGACTACAGAAGTCGTGGAGGACGTTGTACGTCATTACGCCGAACACGTAAACACTCCTCTAAGTGTGTTTGCCCTGTTCTGCTTGAGAGCAAGTACCTGCCTCCTGCAGACTGTTCAAACAAACGCTTCAACTCGTTCCATTTAGAATCTGTATGTTTGAATATGGATCTGAAGTTGGCGTGACGTTGAAGTCGTGCTGCTGGACTCGGCTGTAGTTCCTTTAGAGCATAACGTTAGCATTTTGTTTCTGGACATTAGAGTTATGATTCGAACATTATAAAAGGAGGGTAGACGTGTGGAGATTATCCGGCTGAACAAAACGTGACCCGTCTCTTCAATGTGTCTCAACCACAGACCTGATTTCAGATAGTTTCCTAAATCCTATGGAGGAATCCCATTGCTTTTTGTCGAGGGAACCGGCAGCTTCCTTCCTGGTAAATATGTCATCCCTGCACCGCTCTATTTACGGCCATTGCCCAAAACAAAGATGGCGGCCACTATATGGCGCAAATCTTTCAGGACAAAACATTTTTTGAGGAAAATAAACCCTTTTACTCCGTGTAAACGTTGGAAAGCAGCACCTAAATGACCGGAGAGACTCTCTCTACAGCAGCTGATCTCTGAAACTGGATTATATTCATGGAGTTTACAGAGAAGAGGAATATATTTAATGTATTCTCTAAAACGAACGGACAACAGTGACGTCATCCTCACAGAAGACACAAGTAATTACATTCTAAACTACCTTTAATAATTCCTAATGTGTTTAATGTGAGCTGTGTCATTAATCTGTGTGCTACAGTACACTTCTAGTGAGATAACCCCTCCCTACAGGCCGATCACGCAGTTGTTGCAGAGTTGTTGTTGTTGAGTGTGTGGCTTTACACTGTGGTTTAAAGTCCATTTTTGATGTTGGTATTTTGGGATATTTAGTTTTATGTCTCTATGTAGTCATTGTGAGTCTTTTAGGAGTCCTTTGAGTCCGTTTTTTGTAAAAATGTGTGTCTTCGTGGTCATTTTGAGTCTTTTTGTAGTCCATTTATGTTACTTTGTGGTGTTTTGTGTCTCTTTTTGAGTCAGTGAGTCTAGTGTGTCTCTTTGAGGTCAATGTTGGTCATTGTGCTTCTCTATGTGGTCATTTTATAATTGTCTTAAAATCATTTTTGGACATTTTGTGCCTTTTTTGTAATCATTTATGTAAGTCCATTTATGTTAGTTTGTAGTGTTTGTGTCTCTTTGAGGTCAATGTTGGTCATTTTGCAGTTGTTTTGTGTCTTTGTGTTAACTTGTGTGTGTTTGTAGACTTTTTGTAACATGTTGTGTTAGTTTTCCTCTTTCCAGATTACAGAAGTCATTCTCTTCTATCTCTAACAGCTGTTTAGCGTTTTTATTAAGTTATACATTAGTTTCACGAACAGAAAACACATTTGTTTGAACTGAACGGTTAAAGAATAAAACATTTGCTTCATTGACTTCAGATGACTCCTCAGTTTGAGCAGCAAGGGTTGGATGTGAATCTGATTGAAGATCAGTTTGGTAAATCTCCTGCAGCGACATCGTGATTCACGACTTTAAAACAATTTTTTTAGGTTTTAATTCACACGCATAATAAAGACAGGAGGAGTACAGAGCTCCCAGTGTCTTTAACTCGGCTTTGATTGGTAATGATCCGCAGAGAACAGGAAGGAAACGTCTTAATCACACATCTGGAGATTGGAAATAAAAACAGCTTTTCCCTGAAATATAACCTGAAGCAGACGTGAGACAAATACCAAGTTTCTCGTTTTTAAAATCAAATTCGTTGTTTAGTTGAACATACTGCAGCACCTGTTTTCCCCCTCTGTCTGAAACCAGAGCTGCTCTGATTGGTTAGCTGGCCGGCTCTGTTGTGATTGGTCAACAGCTTACAGATGTCCCGCCTCTTAGCCTATCACGTATAATGTGATTATTACAAGTTAAATAATGTTTCAATCGTCAATAAAAAATAGTCGTCCCAATTAGACTTTTCATAATGAAGTCGCACTGTGTGTGTTTTGAGTCAATTCATACAAAATACAAAGAACTTAGATTTTTTATGGACTTTGTCGAGAGACCATTGGAGGTTAAAGTGCATCACTACATCAGACAGGAAGTGTGTTTCAGTCCTGAGTGTACAATACTGGAATAAGTGTGTGTGTGTGTGTTTGTGTGTGTGTGTGGGTCACTGCCAAAGGGTTTTACTGACTGCATGAGTAATCACACCTTTATGTATGTGGCAGCTTGAGTGTGTGCACCATTCTCTGATGTGTATGTGAGTTTGTGTGTGAGAGTGTGTGTGTGTGTGTGTGTGTGTGTGTGTGTGTGTGTGTGTGTGTGAGAGTGTGTGTGTGAGTGTGTGAGAGAGTGTGTGCAGTAATGAATCTGCAGTTTCCGTGACTTATTCATGTTCTGCCTTCTGTCTGGCAATCTCCATTTTATTTCAATTTCGCTTGATTCTTTTTTTTTTGGGAGCTCTGATGGCATCATGATGGCTGTTGTAGGAAGGTGTGTGTGTGTGTGTGTGTGTGTGTGTGTGCGTACAGTGTGTGTGTGTGCATGCGTACTGTGTGTGTGTGTGTGCGTGTGCGCCTGTCCACTGCAACCAATCATGAGGGTAATCTTCATCTCCGTCTCTTCATCATCAGTTGTAAAAGTCGAGGCTGTAAAAACCGAGCGAATGATTTAAGAGCCGCTGCCACTGCTGATTTTTAACTGCTGCCATCTTGGTTTTTGGGCAAACACACACACACAAACACACACACACACACACACACACACACACACACACACACTACATTACATTGCATTTAGCTGAGGCTTTTATCCAAAGCGACTTACAATAAGTGCATTCGACCAAGCAGATACAAACTTGAAGAAAACAGAATCATATAAGAACATCAGGTTTCATAGAGCCAAAACATTTCAAGTGCTACTCAGCTGGCTTTAGATAAGCCAGTCCTTGATTAGTATCTAAGTGCTTTGTTAGTAATTCTATCGCTCGAAGTGGAGTCGAAAGAGATGAGTTTTCAGTCTGCGCCGGAAGATGTGCAAGCTTTCTGCTGTCCTGATGTCAATGGGGAGCTCATTCCACCATTTTGGAGCCAGGATAGCAAACCCACGTGTTTTTGCTGATGGGAACTTGGGTCCCCCTCGCAGTGTGGGTGCAGCGAGCCGTTTGGCCGATGCAGAGCGGAGTGCATGTGCTGGGGTGTACAGTTTAACCATGTCCTGGATGTAGGAAGGGCCAGATCCATTCGCAGCATGGTACGCAAGTACCAGTGTCTTGAAGTGGATTCTAGCAGTTACTGGAAGCCAGTGAAGGGAGCGGAGGAGCAGAGTGGTGTGGGAACATTTAGGAAGGTTGAAGACCAGACGAGCCGCTGCATTCTGGATGAGCTGCAGAGGTCGGATGGCACATGTAGGTAGACCAGCCAGGAGGGAGTTGCAGTAGTCTAGGGGTGAGATGACGAGAGCCTGGGCCAGAACCTGCGTGGCTTTCTGGGTCCGGAGGGGACGTATCCTCCTGATGTTGTAAAGAGTGTATCTGCCTTTACCTCCTTGATTGCTCGTAGGAAAATCCTTCTTTTGTGGAAATCTCCTTTACCTCCCTCTTTTAAAATGTGGCTGAGTGATACTATGCCTCTTCTAAAGTTGGAAAAAATTAAGTTTACTCTCCGGGGTTCCTCAGATAAGTTTTACGCTCATTGGAGGCCACTGATCAGCTATGTAGACCCCCTGACATGGTGTCGCTGTAGGGATTCTTTCTTTATCTGTCTATAATTCCGATATGATTCCTCCCCTGTCCACCGCACATGCAGTCCGTGTGACATCCCTGGATATGTGTTAGTATGTGTATATGTATGTATGGATGCAGGTATGTGTATGTACATGTATATTATTGTATATCATTTGGTGTGTAATTGATGTACTGTTGCCTCAGTGCTCCGGGAGAGGGGTGGTTGGGATGGGTTGGGATGGGTTGGGATGGGTTGGGATGGGGCGGGGTTAAGGGTAAGGGTTCCTTTTGGGAAAAAAATGAAAATGCCTTAATTAAACTGTAATGCACTGTTACACTTTTCTCATGCGAATAAAAATATTTTGAAAAAAAAAAGAGTGTATCTGCAGCAGCGGGTTGTAGCAGCGATGTTTGCAGTGAAGGACAGGTTGTTATCTGGGGTCACACCCCCAGATTCCTTGCAGTCTGAGTCGGGGAAACCACAGAGGGGCCAATGTTGATTGTTAGGTCAAGAGTGGGACAATCTTTTCCCGGATCTCTTTTCTTTTCGCTCTTCTGTTGTCCTCTTCTGTGTGACAGTTCTCCTCACTGTAACCCGATTAATGATAAAATATATAACAAAAATGATCTATTATTGGTAATAAATGATTTTTAAAAGCTTCAAATCTCTCTAAATCTTCTGTAAACTGTACAAAAGTAGAGGTTCAAATTATTTTAACCTACCGCTGACCTTTCAGATCCAACCAATCAGATCACAGCAGTTTTACAAACTCGACAGTCGTTGACATTCAAGTGTTAAATATAGTTGCACAAAAATAAGATTTTCTGATAGCTTTTGCGCATCTTGACATTTAAGATTTTATCATCATAAATTCGGATTTTTCCCTCTGAATATAACCCCCATAATGCATCATTATATAACGTCTGAAACCACAGCTTAATCACTTCTTCCTCTCCGTCTCTGAAACAAGGAAAACAAAAAATAGCCCAAATTATATTTTACCAAATGGAGGCAAAGTGCCCTGAAATGAGTCTTTAATGACTTTGTGTTTCTCACACACACTCGGCTGGTTGGTAATGAATCTCAAACACACTCTGATTTATTTTTGTTTGTTATTTATGTTTTATGTTACAAATTACATTTAATTTTACAGTCGGAGAGATTCAGTTCCACGGTGCGGCAGAAACATATATATCTTCCTCTTTCCCTGTCTGTGCACTTACTGACCACACACACACACACACACACACACACACACACACACACACACACACATACTCACTGTGTAATGAACTGCTTGCTTTTAATTAACTGGGAGTTCAGACTTCGTTGGCGATGTCTTTTAATCTCCCACAGTCTCTCTGCAGTGAAACATTCATCTGAGTTTGTTTCTGTCCAAATAACTGCTCATAATAAAGAAGAGTAGAGAATGTGGAATTAATTGGATTCTTAAGGTTTACATTAGTAATTAGACATAAAAAGTTGTTGGTTTAGTTAGAAAACGAGAACAGACACGGTAAAGTTAGCAGTGTTAAAGTTTCCTCTAACACTTTATAAGAAGATAATAAATACGTCCCAAAAGGAAAAAATGCACTTTGGTCTGGAGGATTTAAAGTGCTTTATAAATGTATTGTATTAAATCTACTTGTGGAAACTCCTGCTTCCTGTTGCTGAGATGTTTCAGTCTCCCTCTGACCGATGAAGGTGATTTTCTCTTCCTCCTCCTCGTTGTTGTCGGGTCTTTTAACGGCGTCTCTGACTTTCCTCCGGCTTTACGGCTCCTGAAATGTCCCGTGTGTCCTTTATGTCTCTGCTGCTGACAGATATTTATTGTGTTTATTTTATTTATGGCGGATGTTGCGTTTGTGATGAATGTCGGAAGCGTTGCAGCGTCGGAAAGTTTCTGAGAGACGCCGCTGTGTTTAAAATACAGGTTATTTACACCTCACAGACGAGAGGCAGAGACATTCATCTCCCTCTGTTTTCACTCCACCAAGGATTCATCTCCTCCACCAAGGATTCATCTCCTCCACCAAGGATTCATCACCTCCACCAAGGATTCATCACCTCCACCAAGGATTCATCTCCTCCACAAAGGATTCATCTCCTCCACCAAGGATTCATCTCCTCCACAAAGGATTCATCTCCTCCACAAAGGATTCATCTCCTCCACAAAGGATTCATCACCTCCACAAAGGATTCATCACCTCCACAAAGGATTCATCACCTCCACAAAGGATTCATCTCCTCCACAAAGGATTCATCTCCTCCACCAAGGATTCATCTCCTCCACCAAGGATTCATCTCCTCCACAAAGGATTCATCTCCTCCACCAAGGATTCATCTCCTCCACCAAGGATTCATCTCCCTCTGTTTTCACTTCACCAAGGATTCATCACCTCCACCAAGGATTCATCTCCTCCACAAAGGATTCATCTCCTCCACAAAGGATTCATCACCTCCACCAAGGATTCATCTCCTCCACCAAGGATTCATCACCTCCACAAAGGATTCATCTCCCTCTGTTTTCACTCCACAAAGGATTCATCACCTCCACCAAGGATTCATCTCCTCCACAAAGGATTCATCTCCTCCACAAAGGATTCATCACCTCCACCAAGGATTCATCTCCTCCACCAAGGATTCATCTCCTCCACAAAGGATTCATCACCTCCACCAAGGATTCATCTCCTCCACAAAGGATTCATCTCCTCCACAAAGGATTCATCTCCTCCACCAAGGATTCATCTCCTCCACCAAGGATTCATCTCCTCCACCAAGGATTCATCTCCTCCACCAAGGATTCATCTCCTCCACCAAGGATTCATCTCCTCCACCAAGGATTCATCTCCTCCACCAAGGATTCTTCTCCCTCTGTTTTCACTCATAAGAAAAACATCTTTATCCAAGAACTGTTTTTATTCTCAGGTGCTAAAGTGGGATTTGAAACAACATTTATCATTTGAATTGAAATGCTTCTGTTGCTCCGCTGCATGTACTGAATAACTCACCTTTATACTTGTTTTAATTATTTATATTTCAATTACATTTTTATTTTAACAATATTTGTGTGTGTGTGTGTTTGTCTCTGTGTGTTCGTGTCTCTGTGTGTTCGTGTCTCTGTGTGTGTGTATGTGTGTGTGTGTCTCTGTGTGTGTGTATGTGTGTGTGTCTCGGTGTGTGTGTTTGTCTCTGTGTGCGTGTTTGTCTCTGTGTGCGTGTTTGTCTCTGTGTGTTCGTGTCTCTGTGTGTGTGTGTGTGTGTTTGTCTCTGTGTGCGTGTTTGTCTCTGTGTGTTTGTGTCTCTGTGTGTGTGTGTGTGTGTTTGTCTCTGTGTGCGTGTTTGTCTCTGTGTGTTCGTGTCTCTGTGTGTGTGTGTGTGTTTGTCTCTGTGTGCGTGTTTGTCTCTGTGTGTTTGTGTCTCTGTGTGTGTGTGTGTGTTTGTCTCTGTGTGCGTGTTTGTCTCTGTGTGTTCGTGTCTCTGTGTGTGTGTGTGTGTGTGTGTTTGTCTCTGTGTGTGTGTGTCTCTGTGTGTGTATGTGTGTGTGTGTCTCTGTGTGTGTGTTTGTCTCTGTGTGTGTGTGTGTGTGTTTGTCTCTGTCTGTGTGTGTGTGTGTTTTTGTCTCTGTCTGTGAGTGTGTGTGTGTCTCTGTGTGTGTGTGTGTTTGTCTCTGTGTGTGTGTGTCTCTGTGTGTGTATGTGTGTGTGTGTCTCTGTGTGTGTGTTTGTCTCTGTGTGTGTGTGTGTTTGTCTCTGTCTGTGTGTGTGTGTGTGTGTTTGTCTCTGTCTGTGAGTGTGTGTGTGTCTCTGTGTGTGTGTGTGTTTGTCTCTGTGTGTGTGTCTCTCTGTGTGTGTGTTTGTCTCTGTCTCTGTGTGTGTGTGTGTTTGTCTCTGTCTGTGTGTGTGTGTGTGTGTGTTTGTCTCTGTCTGTGAGTGTGTGTGTGTCTCTGTGTGTGTGTGTTTGTCTCTGTGTGTTTGTCTCTGTGTGTGTGTGTCTCTGTGTGTGTGTGTGTCTCTGTGTGTCTCTGTGTGTGTGTGTTTGTCTCTGTGTGTGTGTGTGTGTGTTTGTCTGTGAGTGTGTGTGTGTCTCTGTGTGTGTGTGTGTGTGTGTGTGTTTGTCTCTGTGTGTGTGTGTCTGTGTGTGTGTGTGTGTGTCTCTGTGTGTGTGTGTGTGTGTATGTGTGTTTATTTATTATTTTTAAGAACTTATTTTTGTGTGATTACACTTTGAATGTTGTATTGTTATTAATTGTTAAGCAAAATGCCTCTAGCCGTACTTCTGCATTCATTATTTCCTTTATAAAAACATACATTTTTTAGATATTTTTAAAGATTATAAAGTCATGACATTTGGAGAAAAAACTTACAAATTTAAACTATTTTAAAGAAAATATTCTCTGGAATAAAATTGTTATTGAATCCAAAAAATATAATATATATGTGTTTTTGACTTAAAGTGGACCTATCGTGCTATATTGGAAACATATATTGTAGGGCCATACCCAGTGTGCGAAACACCCGTCAATAATCAGGGGGGTCCCCATCTCCCGTTTATTGCGCAATATACCGGTCAAAGATTTCTCAATATGCAGTAAGGCGGCCTACTGGGTCAGGGCCATGGGCATGCTCCCCCGGTAAGATTTTTTTTTTAATTTTGGAGTTAAATGCATCAATCTGGTGCATTTTGAGGGGAAATAAAGAGACTAGATGTAGACAGACAGTCCCCCTGTTTGAGGCAGACCCACATTTGTGCAGCGTTGCGTTCACAATACATACAAAAAACACTTAACAGGCCAGGCCATCAGGAAACCTCCCGGTCCTCCCGATGGCCAGTCCGGACCCAATCAGTAGTCTATAGCAGCGTTTATCAACCGAGGCGCCGCCTGGCGTCAAATAATTCTATATTCTGACGTTCATATGAATGAATGAATACGCGACCATTAAAGAGCCGTCTGTTTTCGATTCTATGCGAGGAAATGCGTTTGCCAGCCAAAATAGAAGATATTTGTGAATAAATGTTTTGAATTATGAATACTGGACATAGTAAGCTTAAAAACATTTTAGTGACCATTGCAAGTGACAAATAAATATTATAATTTGAGACCCCCCTCAAGTTTTGCTGTTGAGGCTTTCAGGGGGGCTCAGGTGTTAATCGGGGGGGTCGAGCTCCCCCGGACCCCCCTGTATTTCGCACACTGGCCATACCTATACAAAACATGTCTGTGAAGTGTTTTGTTTAAATTACCAAACAGACCCCCCGTTGCAGCCACGCCTCATCCTGCTCAGACCCCTCTTTTCCAGCTGTTAGAGAAACGCAGATTTTGGGTCCTTAGTTTAAAACAAAAAAAAAAGAGGAGGCGGAGCTAATGCCTGATCAGAATTCTACCGGAGATAAAGTTAAATTCTGCTGTGATAAAACGCCATCCTGTTCTAAACCACATCAAGGATTATCTCTGAAACAGCATGGAGCTCAAAAGCTTTCTCTCTTGCAGGTTTTTCACAAGGTGAGTTCCTTTTTTGATTTCCTGCTTTTAAACACATGTGCTCTCCAGGACAGGTTAGCTCTGAGTGTTAGCGAGGCTTGCTAATGTAAACAAAGACGAGATTA
>CM062284.1:1543261-1572809 GCA_031216635.1 Dissostichus eleginoides | reverse complement strand
AAAGTACAGGTATTTGAGTTCAACATGTAAGAAGTAGAAAGTACAGGTATTTGGGTTCAACATGTAAGAAGTAGAAAGTACAGGTATTTGTGTTCAAAATGTAGAAGTAGAAAGTACAGGTATTTGTTCAATGTAAGAAGTAGAAAGTACAGGTATTTGGGTTCAAATGTAGAAGTAAAAGTAGGTATTTGGTTCAAAATGTAAGAAGTAGAAAGTACAGGTATTGGGTTCAACATGAAAAGTAAAGTAAAAAGTGTCAGAAAAATAAGTAGTGGAGTAAAGTACTGATACCAGAGAAATGTACTTAAGTACAGTAACGAAGTATTTGTCCCCACTACCTCCCTCCTCTGAAGCAGTTTACCTTGTAGGATTTGAAGAAGAGGCACTGCGTGCGATAGCCGCGCCTCTGATGTGGTTGAAAGCCAGCATGGGAACACGGGGGCCGATCACCAGAAACCAGACGATCAGAGACACGAACGCAGCCTGACGCCTCGTCATGAGGTTCACCCGGTGGTGAGGGTGGACCACCTGCAGAGAGAGCGCTAACGTTAGCATTCTGGCATCATTTCAGCATGAAAACACATAAGAAATGATATTCTTCGTACAAAAATCACGAGAATTTATTATTTTGAGACCAATTTTCTAATTTGTCTGTCTTTGCAACTCTTTTGAAACACAGAGCGTTAACGTTAGCTAAACCCTGTCAACACACAACTGTTGGCGGTAGATATCCCCTCACCTTGAAGTAGCGGTAGATGGCCACCACGGTCATCAGTGCATGCTAGCTGAGCGGTTGGAGAACATCAGGAACAGGTTGATCCGACACATGGCGTCTCCGAACACCCAGTGACCGACGAGCAGAGAGTGGATCCTGAGAGGGAGACTGACCAGCGCCAGGAAGTCTGCGATCACCAGGTTGAAGAGGAACAGCGTGTTGGGGTTCCACTTCTTCACCTTAAAGCAGAAGATCCACAGGGCAACTGCATTACCCAGAAGCCCCAGGGTGACGTCGATGGTGAGGACGGGGGGGAGGAGACCCTCGAGTTGGATCCCGACCGGAGGGCAACCGCCAACGGGGGGCGCGGTCGTGAAGTTCAACATCGTGGTGACGTTTAGCTCCGTTAGCATCTCGGCTAATTCTATCTTTACTCTAACCCAGATAAACGTTTAATTATGGGGATGAGTTTCCAGGAAGACGGACAGAGATATGATCATTTTTAGATGATTCTCATGAATAATGTTGTGTTTTTAGAGGGTGGACGGTGCACACAGGGAGGTGTCGAGATTCAGGACCTTTGCCAATTCCCCTTTTCACCATCCTCCTTTTCTCTGAAAATGAGGAAAACACAGAGAGTACTTTTAGCGTAAGAACATGAAGTAATGTGACTTCCTGTTCAGATAATAACACATTTTGTACAAAACACAGGGAGTCTAATGTGAAAGAAAGTGGTTTATTACAGGCCATTTGACATTATTCTTAAAGCACATTTTTAAAGACATTAAAGCTTATAATATTTATTTATTTATAAATTTGTTTTTGTATAAAATGTATAAAACTGACCTAAAAACAGAGAATATTCTGCAGTGATGGAGCTGACAGTATGACTAGCATCTGATCATTAAATCAAACTCATGAGTACTAAAATCACCCCCACCTCTTACACCTTCAACTTAATGGAGCTCTGAGGCCACTTATTTCACGTTTTATTGTCAGGAAGAGTGAGCTGTTTCATGACTCCAGATGTGATATCAGTTACAGATCTGATAAGATCATCCACTTACCCATCAGAATAAGCACAAACAGAATCCTCTGCATCTTTGTTAGATGAAACCAATATTGTTATTGATCATTTATAAATCTTATAAATTATGTCAGTTACATTTAAATTATTTTGAACACCTAATGTTTCAGTTAAATTAACACAAACACAGACTGCGCCGCTCGCTTCTGTGCAGTAGTTTAATGAAGATGTAAATGTATAGAAAATGCACATTTTCGAGCAACACGAGCAGTAACATTCGGAGCCCCTAAGGGACATGAACACATCAATAAAAAGAGAGAAAAAAGTCGGGATCACGGGTTACTACCTCGTTATCCCGACTTTTCTTTTTTTCTCTCTCTTTTTTTGTTGTCCCTTTAGGGGCTCCGTAATGCACCGTAGGCTCACACCGTAAAATGTATTTTTAGCACATGAAAAGGTCTTATATGAATGAAACATGCAAAAACCAGTTAGAAACTAAACAATAGCAGTATAGTGCCGTACAGCAACACTGACTTTTTATGTGTTTTTTGTCAATGCCATTATATTTTTCTGGTTGTATATTTTTTTGTTTATTTATCCACATGTACTCCTACTAGAAACATACACTATGTTTTAGGTGTGGGTTAGATTGTATGGGTTCTTTAACCGGAACAGAGAAGTCAACTGAAAAAATGGCTTAATTAAATTGTGTACTGTATCGTTGCTTTTATAAGCCCGATTTAAAGATGTGATCATTTCTTTAGTATAGGTAAACTAACCCTAATGAAAATTACATTTTGTTGAGTTGAACTGAGAGTAAGACTGCTGTGTATACACATCGTCTCCAATAAAATATTTAAGATTTACCACGTTTTTTGAAGCAGGAAAATAGTGGGTTTTCCAGCCCTGAGTAATGTCTACGGAACAGGCTGCATACATCGCTCTAAAAACCTAACATGACAGCCTGTCCTCCTACAAAAAACGACCATATAGGTCGATTGTTCAAGCCCTTATTACGACCCAGAGACACGTCTTAAAGTGTATGTTGAAACAACTTGCTCCCGTTGACTGCAAACGCTCCGGAGGGACGTTTATTCACAAATAACCCTCTCTGGAAAATCCTAAATTGTGGAATAGTTTGGCCATTAAAATGCTTTTTGATTCGATTTCTAGCGAGAAGTGTATATTGTACTCTTAGAATCCACGTCCAGTCGATGTGTAGGATCTATAGTTTGATAGATATTACGGAGATGATTTGAGGTCTCGCCAGGATTTTATTTTTTTTATTTACATATTCTTAATTTATAATATTTTATATTTATTTTATAAAATATTTATCTACTATTATTGTTCCTTTATTATATATTTGTATTTGCATATTCTTAATTTTTTATATGTTATATTCTTTTTTTTATATTTAGTATACATAATAAATAAATAAACATTCCAAGTGATTTCAAGAGGAACAAATGATTTAAAGTAATACATGGACATCATAGGGTTATGGATTTCGTTTCTTCTGATTGAGATGTGAGTCATTCAAGGTTCCTCCCCTTTGGAAAATATTCTGAAGGACAACATTTTTCTCAAAAATAAACAAAATCTAAAAGTGAGTGAACAGAATCACACTTACTTCTCCTGAGTCGTCCTGTCAGCTGCTTCTCTCTCTGTCTCTCTCGGTGTGCTGGTGAAGACTCAGATATCCACGAGGTCGCTGCTGTCTTTGAGCCAATTTTGGGCAAATATTTCAATATTGAAATTCAGATGTCAAACAGGGTATCATGGTTGGTATAGGATCCAATGATGGAAGGAATATCAATTCCATGTAACAGGGAAACAAGTTGAACACACTTCCTTGTTGATTGTCTGACACACGGAAAGAAAGGTATATCCAAAAGATGCACTAATGATAACTATTGAATGTTTATATGTTTTTTTTTTTTTGTTCGAATATTGCTTGTTAACATATGTCGAAAAACTTTAAGAGAACATTCTGGCTGTATTTGAGCCCCTCATATTACAAGTATTATTTAAAATTCATCGTTTATTTATTCTTCTTCAAAAACCTACTGCTCACTTACAAAGCCCTACATAACCTGCCCCCCCCCCTATCTGGCTGACCTTCTTCAGGAGTACACCCCCTCTCACTCCCTCCGCTCCTCCTCTGCTGGTCTGCTAACCGTCCCCACGCCTCGTCACCATGGGTGCTCGGGCCTTTAGCTGCACTGCTCGCAGACTCTGGAACTCGCACCCCCCGCACATCCGACAGTCAGACACAATCACCATATTCAAATCCCAATTAAAAACCCACCTGTTCCAATCTGCCTACTCCCTGTAGTGCTCCCCATTATATGTTTCATTTGTGTCCACTTGATTCTCCTCCATGATTTCCTGTTTGTGTTTTTATCATGTTCTGTTGACTATTAGCGTTTTCTTTTTTAACAAATTGTACGGTGTCCTTGGTGTCATGAAAGGCGCCTAAAATAAAATGTATTATTATTATTCTGAAACACAAGTCAAAAACATTATCTCTTTGTTGTCTCTATTCTTATGAGTCTGTCCATCCAGCTATTTCCTTCCTGTGGATGCTATATCTCAGGAGAACGTGAGGAATTCATTCAAGTCTTGCACAATCTTCCACTTGGACTCAAGGATGAATCCATTTCTGTCACATGTTTGTCCTTTGAGTGTGCTCAAGAGGCCAAAAGTCTCTGTGACCTCACAAAACAAGATTTTGTGGCCGTAACAAGAATTATAATATTAGCTATGACAATGTGACTCAACTTTCCGATCAGTAAATAGCAATAATCGTTCATAAACAAGATACTTTTGGGATTAGAATTTCTCAAAACAAAGAAAACCAAGTGTAAGCCACTGTGGGACAACAAACATGTTTTTAGAACGACTTGATATTGAACGATTTGAATGTTCTGCCTGATTTCTCCAAGAAAGATGGTGATAACAACCACTTATTTAACTGGCAAATATCTAGCTTCACATATCATGTTTAAAGTAAAATATGTAATATAAATATAAATAATACAGTAGGGATTACAGACTGATCCAGCCAGGCCATGTACAGCACAATGGGGCAGTCACTGTGTAACATCACATTTACATGAACATTCAAAACTGCACAAGTAGAACAAAGACTGCTCTTACTTGACTTAGGAGGAAACATATCACATGTCGAATGAGTGCCCGCTATGGTTTGCATCACACCTAAACAGACCTATCCCATATTTCTCTCCTATCTGATTAACCTGGCCATGCCAACAGTCACATTTGTAATACAATTTGGCATCGCTGTTTTCATGTCCTTATGCTGATAAAGAAGCCTGAATACATGTCAAAGTCAAAGTCAACTTTATTGTCAATCAATTTAATAAGTAAGTCACTGGAACAAATGTTGTGACTGAAACAAATCCCATAACATATTAAGTAATACAATAAAAACAAAGTTTTTCATAAATAATGTATTTATTACCCCAGACTTCTTTTATTCTTCTGTATCTTGGACAAAGTAACTCAAACCAAAAAATACAATTGTAACAAGATCATTGACAAAAACGTTGTTTCTTAATGAAACACCAATAATGGTATTTTAGGTTTAGACTAAACTAAACATTTTAAAATCTCCTTCTTCCTGCATTAAATGTGCACCTCTCCTTAAATGATTGGCCCCATCACGGCCCCCCCGGTAAAATTAGTCTTTAACCGCTACTGTGTGTAGGAAAGGCCTGATCCATTCACATGGTAGACCATTACAAGCGTCTTGAACCGGATTCAGGCAGCCACTGACAGCCAGTGAAGGCGGAGGAGTGGTGTGTCTATGGGAATAACTTAGGGAGATTGAAAACCAGTCAACCTGCAGCAGTTTGAATGAGTTGTAGAGGTTGGATGGTGCTTGCAGGTAGACCAGTCAGGAGGGAGCGTCTCGCAGCTGAGTCAATATCACTATAAAGTAACTTTGGTGTCCCGATCAGAATCACTCAGTTATCATGAACATGTCGCAGAATAATGAAACTCTGAGGTCTTATTATAAATGGCCAAACATTTACACACATATCAGTACAATGATAAGTCTCTTGAAATGTGTTTCCTTCCTTTTATACCGTATTTTTTAATTGGATGTACGTGATTTTGGCATGTCCCACACACTGCTCTGCTAACCACAGTGTGTGTAATAAGTGGTTAAATGATACTAAATAAAAAAAAGATATGGTTTTATTGTCCACAACGAGTTATTTGATAAAACGAGTCATTTTGATCATGTGTATTCTATTTTCATAATAATATTGAACATTTTGCATGTGTCCTTGACATTTGCTGTCCACCCTGTCATTATGGGGAAACTGCCCCATAAAAAAACATCTGATGTTTTCAGTGACATCACTACCACCATTTTGTCTTTCTTCAGTGGAGGCTGAGACATTGGCTAGGTGCAGAGTAAGTATTTACACTTATATTTTGTGATTTTAATCATATTATGTGTGTAGTTGGATGTTGTCAAGCTTAACATGTCCACTCTGTCATAGTTACATTTCAATTAATATAAAAACATTTCAGAAATTCGAACTATATTTGTTCAACAGTACACAGTCACCTTGCTAACTGAATCATGTTGCTAACTGAAGGTCCACCATGTGCTCATTAAATGCTAATATTAGCCAAAAATGTCCACCCTGTCATTGTCCACCCTGTCAGCAAGCCTTCCATGACAGGGTGGACATGGTTTGTGACAGGAAGGACATGCACATAGTTTATGCCACATGCTGATAAATGTGTGTAATATTATAATAGCTATTACACACATTTTATAACAGTACATGCTATACATAGTAGGAGTGGACAATATGGACTTTTTTGGGCAATTTCGGTATCAGCAAGCCTAGTTTGATAAGGCAAGCCTAGTTTACCTGGACCGCCAATTAAAGTGTGTAAGGGAACATTTTGAATTGTCTTTTTCAAGGAATGAGCTCAAAAGGAGCTGAGATAGCAAGGAGATATCGGGAACGTCGTGATGCTGACCCGGACAGAAGAAGAAAGTACCTTGAGAAAGAGAGGGACAAATGGAAAAAAGACAGAGAGACTGGAACGAAGAAGGGTGTCAATGAGCTTAGTGAGAGAGCGAAGAGGGCAAAAAGAAAGAAATGGAGAGAGGCAAAAAGTCAAGACAGAGCCAGAGACAGGGCCAGTGCTTTGCTACAGTCAGAGACACCACCAGACTCCCCTGCAGCTCCTGAAAATCAGCCTGAGCCAGGGCTTTCCAGGTTAGATCATTGGAAGTTTAGCTGATGACTTATTAGAAAGTTTAGATTTATTTGAAGGACAATTATCAACTATTTATGTCCCCATAAAACGACATATTGATAACTAACTCGTTAAAATCTTACTAAAAATCCTTATATAATAATATACAAACATTTTGTGTTTCAGGCAACAGCGTCTAGGGGCAAGTGCTAGAAGAAGGTCGAAGAAGAAACTGAAAGATCAGATTGAAATATTGGAGGCACAGCTCGCAAAAGAGAAAACTAAAACGGAGAAATATAAGAAGAGGCTCCATAGGGCCAAGAAAGGAAGTTCGTCTAAATCACCACGTTCAAAAGTCAATGCTTTGTTGGGACGTAAAAAAGTGAATTCACCCATCAAAAGAGCTCTTATTTTCCATACATCCCTGATTGAAGATATTAAAAGAAAATATGAAAATGCAAAAACAAACAGAGAGAAGCAGTTGATAGCAAAAGTGATCAGTGGAAACATTCAGAAGAAGTACAAGCTCCAAAAGCATGCACAGACTGCTTTTGGCTACTCTAACAAGAGAGCAAAGTATCCTGTGGATCTTACCTACCATGGGAGGAGGTGCGTCAGTCGAAATGAGTTGAGGAAGAACGTTACATCGTTTTTTCTTCGAGATGATGTTAGTCGAATGACGACTGGCCGCAAACAAACAGTCACACTGCTGAAGAAAAAGATGCAGAGGAGGTTGCTTACCGATACAAGGAAGAACTTGCATAGGAAGTTTCTCTCTGAGCACATTGGCCAGGTGTCATACACCTCCTTTTGCCGTCTCAGACCCTTTTGGGTGGTAACCCCCTCTTCCTCTGACCGTGACACATGTCTCTGCAAAAAACATGAGAACTTGCAATTCATGGCCAATGCCTTGCAGAGCCAAGGGTTGCTGTCCTCAAGAAACATTGAGGAAATGTCTGAAGCAACCATGTGCGACCCGAAAGCCAAGGTCTGTGCTTACGGTGAGTGCAGTGAATGCCTCCTAACTTGTCACCCGATGCTGACAATTCCTGGGGAAGAGAACATTCGTTTTCTCAGTGGATGACAGAGAAGATCACGAAGGATGAGAAGGTGTCAACAATCACAGTGAAAAGGGAGATAACAACAACGCAGCACGACCTTAACACAGATTTCCAGGAGAGGCTTCTCCATTTTAAGCGCCATGTCTTCAACATTAAATGGCAGTTTAATGCCTACAGGGAGCTCAGGAGGAGCCTGAAGCACAACGAGTCCCTTTTGCATATAGATTTTAGCGAAAATTACTCATGCAAGTACAGCCAAGAAATACAATCTGTGCATTTTGGAGGCTCACACCAGCAGGCCAGTCTGCACACTGGAGTGCTCTACACCGCTGGTGGACAAGCGCCGCACACCTTCTGCTCCATATCACCCTCCAGAAGACACGACCCTGTGGCCATCTGGGCCCACCTTGATCCAATTCTGAAGGTAGTGAGAGAACGACACCCTCAAGTCAGCATACTTCATTTTTTCAGCGACGGGCCTGCAACGCAGTATCGACAAAAGGGAAATTTCTTCTACCTCTCAACGGAACCCTACAAGTATGGCTTCAAAGAAATAACGTGGAATTTCTTTGAGGCTAGTCATGGGAAGGGGGCACCAGACGGTGTTGGTGGGGTCCTCAAGAGGTCAGCAGACCGAATTGTGGCCCATGGAGGAGACATCCCTGATGCCCAGAGCTTGTATGACAAGCTGAAAAGCCTGGACACATCTGTTGAGTTGTTCTTCGTCCCAGAGAGGGATATTGAATCAAAGACTCTGGTAAAAGCTATAGTCCGTTATCCAATTCACCCCATAGTCCTTCTGCCTCGGTTTCAGATCCCTGTCCCCCCTCTCCCGTCCAGATTACAGACTAGCTTTGTCAAATCTGATCCTTTCATGTGTTGTGGTTAAATAAAGAGTATTAATGTTTGATTCCCTCCCCCCCTCTCACTATAGGTACCTGCGGTAAAAGGCACTCTAAGAATCCACCAAGCTATCAGTCTGACACCCGGCCAGATGAAATACGGAGACATTTCATGCCTGTGTAAAAGGGAGGAAGGTGTTTTGGACTGCCCCTGCTTTAACCTTCAAGAGGTCACTCTAGCTGATGTTCCTGTTTCATCTGATGAGTCCCCAGCAAGTGAAAGGCACCAGATAACCCTAGGAGACCAGCAATGATTGAGGTGAAGCAAATTGGAGAGTGGTGCGTCGTTAATTACGACAATGAAGCATACCCAGGTTTCATCATGGATGCAGAAGGGCACAGTGTGAAAGTTAAGTGTATGCACCGCAATGGCATAAACAAGTTCCATTGGCCAAGTCCCCGGGAGGACATATGTTGGTACTATGACTGGCATATACTTTGCCTAATACCAGAACCACAGGCTCTGAACAAGCGCTCAGTACAGATTGAAGCGTCTGCTTGGAAGTATGTGGAAGAGCAACTACAGAAATGAGCCATGTCTCTGCAGAAAGGGAGAGACTGTTTTGGAGACGCGTCTAAGTGATCTCTCTGTAACATGCTTTTTTTTTTTTAAATCAACTGTTCTCCACTTTAAAAAATTGTTCTTCTTGTTCTACAGTTGAATGTTTGATTTTCACTGTGCAGAATGATGTACAGAATTTAACACAAGAAGGCCACATTAATGTTCTTTATTCAGTGGCCGCATGCAGGTGAGTGATCAAAACCAGTCTGTTCAACTGGTAATTTCCCCCTACATGGGAAAAGGACCTCTGACATTTTCTTTTACATAATTTCCTTTAGATTTATTGCATTTCATGAGACCATTCAATGACATTTCACAATGTGTCCACCCTGTCATGCCCAAGGTCCACCCTGTCATGCCCAAGGTCCACCCTGTCATGCCCAAGGTCCACCCTGTCATGCCCAAGGTCCACCCTGTCATGCCCAAGGCCCACCCTGTCATGCCCAAGGTCCCCCTGTCATGCCCAAGGTCCACCCTGTCATGCCCAAGGTCCACCCTGTCATGTCCAAGGTCCACCCTGTCATGCCCAAGGTCCCCCTGTCATGCCCAAGGTCCCCCTGTCATGCCCAAGGTCCACCCTGTCATGCCCAAGGTCCACCCTGCCATGCCTGTCATGCCCAAGGTCCACCCTGTCATGCCCAAGGTCCACCCTGTCATGCCCAAGGTCCACCCTGTCATGCCCAAGGTCCACCCTGCCATGCCTGTCATGCCCAAGGTCCACCCTGTCATGCCCAAGGTCCACCCTGTCATGCCCAAGGTCCACCCTGTCATGCCCAAGGTCCACCCTGTCATGCCCAAGGTCCACCCTGTCATGCCCAAGGCCCACCCTGTCATGCCCAAGGTCCACCCTGTCATGCCCAAGGTCCACCCTGTCATGCCCAAGGTCCACCCTGCCATGCCTGTCATGCCCAAGGTCCACCCTGTCATGCCCAAGGTCCACCCTGTCATGCCAAGGTCCACCCTGTCATGCCCAAGGTCCACCCTGTCATGCCCAAGGTCCACCCTGTCATGCCCAAGGCCCACCCTGTCATGCCAAGGTCCCCCTGTCATGCCAAGGCCCACCCTGTCATGCCCAAGGTCCACGCTGTCATGTCATTGTCCACCCTGTCATTTTCATGTTTATGAAAATAACAAATGTTTTCACAAGTTACCCAAACCTTTTGTGATTCCTTTCTAACAAATGAGGGCCAAATAGTATTGTTTGAAAGTTTGACCAGATATCTTTGTTGTTAGATTTTATTTAGAAAAGAAAGTGCCACTCTCGCAGATTTTATAGAGAAACAAATAGTTTGCCATAATTTCATTATTATCCAAATACTTTTTTCATTAACTAAAATATATTGTTGAGAAAGGGACTAAATTGCTTTCTGAAAATGTACATTTTATAATCACTATGTAATCACAATGTATTTACTCTACTTTGAATGTGTCCATGACAGGGTGGATTCATTTTTGCTGTTTGCATGTACATTGTCTGCTTGCTGTTAATTTATAAAAAGTGTGGGAGCTTGACCAACATCCATTTCTAACAGCATAACATAAACTTAATACAATGAATATGAAGTTCAATGGAAAATATCAGCTTTTTTTTTTGGAAATGGGGAAGTCTCAAATGCACCGTATGGTGATATTGACCCAGCTCTTGTCTTTAGATTGTTCTCTCTGTCCTCACACACTGATTACTGAGTGGACATCTGTCCTCTGAAGAGCCTCTTCTGAGCAGAAATTACACACACACACACACACACACACACACACACACACACACACACACACACACACACACACACACACACACACACACACACACACACACACACACACACACACACACAGTCTGCGTGTCACAGGAAACATGAAGAGTTATAACGCAATGTGCATCATGCAGGAAGCGAGATATAAAAAACGAACATATTTTAATATATATATATATATATATAGAAACACATGTCCTTTTTAAAGGTGGGGTCGGTAATTTTGAGAAACCAGCTCGAGTGCGCTAGAATTTGAAAATACACAGCCGGAATAAATCTGCCACTTCCTTACAGAGCCCCTCCTCCAACACACACGAACGCGCACATGACCAATGAGGGCACGAGATAAGTTTGTGCACAGATGGAAGGCTGACAGGCAGGCAGGCCATCCAGTTATTTTAGCCGGCTCAGATGATTGGTCGTGCTTTTTACAGCGCCACGGCTTCCACAGATGATGTTTCTTTATGGATTTATTGTCAAAGCACTGAAGATATTCATTGCTATCGGGATGTTCAGAGCATTCCATGGAATATAACAATAAGTGGATCTCGAGCCGGTTTCTCAAACTTACCTACCCCACCTTTAAATGTTGGTTTCTGTTGATTCTCCAGTTTTCCTGTGGGTCTTCACAATAAAAGCCTTTCAGGTAAAGGGAAGGTTAGAATCCAGTGCTGGCTCTTAGAAGCAATGTTTTTCTTATTTATAGAAACGTCCTGAATGTACAAAGCGGCAGGTTCTGAAGATGCCAACACACATATTGAGTAATGCCTGGAAAACACATATAAAAAATACCAACGATCACTTAAAATGTCCCCAAACGAGTCTGAAAAATATGGGAAATATTTCAAGAAAACATCCTTACAATATGTGAAAAATGCCAAAAGATTTCATAACAATATAAAATGTCTGCACTTGATTCAAAAACGTCCCGATGAGCCACGAAACAGACAGACATGAGTAATGTATTCTCAAGTGAGTGTGAGTGTGTGTCTCTGTATCTTCAAGAGTGTGTCCTCATTCTGCTGATGAGCCTCTCCACTTTTGATGATCTTGTGTCTTTAGGTGACACACACACACACACACACACACACACACACACACTCTTCATCTATTATATATAATATTGTATTTACAGTTCTGCTGCCCTCTAGTGGCTTAAACCTTAGTCTTTTTTGGAGACAGTATCCTATGTTTGTATTGTATAACTAGCAGTCTGGTCTAACTCATTCTGTACACTGTGTGTGTATTCATAAGATGATATCTCTATTTTATACATTTCTGTTTATTTTTGATTTATCACTCCTGTGCAATGCCTTGTAAACAAAACCATTTCCTGATTTAGGATCAATAAATATAATCTATTCGTATTTTTACTTTAACATGTTATCCTTTATCTGATACTATACATTAATAAAGTCAGCCATGTTAGACAGAATTCCTGTGCAGGTGTAGTTTCTGATCTGTCCACACGATGGCGCTCAGTTTCCATCATCAGGATAAAACGGCAGAATTTGCTTTAAATACAAATGTCTGTAATAATTGCACAGAAACATCCTGCTATTAATCTGTGTGTATTTAACCTCTGTAATGTTTTATTTCTCTGGTAGCCTTTTTAGTTCTTGTCACACATTTGCAAAATATGTCAAAAATATCCTAAAACCTTCGAAAAATGTGCAGAGATTCAGAAAAATGGAATAACAAAAAGCAGAAAATATCTGAAAAACATTTAAAACCTTTCACACAAATGTCCAACACACACAACACTCTTTCCAAATTCATATCTTCCAAGTAGCTTTAGCTGTAGATTCAGATTTAGGATAACAAGTGTCCTTTTAGGACTCATTCCCTTTCCGGAGTCGTGTCTTTTTAGGACTCATTCCTGCACCTCTTATCGATGGCGTAGCTCTACACTGCTTCACTTCCTTGTACCAATAATGCTGCCATTAATCCGTGTGTATTTAACCTTTCTAATGTTTTATTTTTTTGGTAGCATTTTTAGTCCTTGTTACTGACTTTATCTCCCTGTGCACACATTTACAGAAATATGTCCCCAAAACCTAAAGTGTGCAAAAAATATGTTAAAAGATTTAGAAAAATGTCTGAGAAATATTTAAAACATTTGACACAAATCTCCTAAACACACACACACACACACACACACACACACACACACACACACACACACACACACACACACACACACACACACACACACACACACACACACACACACCAAATCATCCAACCAACCAAAAACAGGAAGCCATTGACCTCGAGATCAAGGGACAGGAAGTGGTAAAACGCTGCCTCATGTCTTTTTGGGACTCATTCCTGAACGTCTCTTATTGACGGTGTATTTCTACACTGCCTCTCCTCCTCTTCCCCTGATGGACTTCAGCTCAAGGTTCAAGGTTCAAGGTTCTTTTATTTTGTCACACGAACATAGGTACAGTGTAGTTATGCCGATGAAATTCTTAGCTCCTGATGGTCTTCAGCTCCTGCTGGACGGTGCTCTGAGTTCCCGTGGAGGAGGATGACTGCGCCTCCTCTTCCCCCCCGGAGCAGCGCAGGCTCCTGGGCAGCGAGCCGCAGAGAGCCCTCCTGAAGGTGGAGCTGGAGAACACGTAGACCACGGGGTCCAGAGCAGAGTTCAGGAAGTTCATCCCCAGAGACACGATGGTGATCTGGGTGAAGGAGTAGAAGGAGGCGCAGTCCCAGGGTCTGAAGGAGGTGATGAACCAGAGCCCGAGGGTGGAGAGGGTGGTGGGCAGGAAACACAGCGTGAAGACCAGCACGATGGCCACACACACACGCATCGCCTTACGCACCTAGTGAGGATCAGAATAATATTAACCCTTGTGTGGTGTTCGGGTCAAATTGACCCGATTTCCATTTTCAATGAATAAAAGAAAATATAAGGATATTTTCGTTCAACCTGAAACTCAATGGCCGGGGCTTATTTATTGTGAAGGACATGTGGAATTGTTTTGTTTTTTTTCCACTTATGAAAAAATGCCCAAAATGCCCAAAATGCCCACCCGCATTCATGTCCTTCATAAGAGGTTCGGGTCAATCTGACCCGGATACAATACCAGGACAGACAGACAGAGAAAAACACACAGAAACACACAAACTAAAGACACACCACACACACACCACACACACACACACACACACACACACACACACACTTGTATGCAGAGAAGCTGTCTGATCCTGTTTTCCCTTGATCTTTACCCTTTGTAGTGTGTACACAAAACTATCCTAGAACATTATAAACATTTTAGATCTTCCAGAAATTAATCAACATTTTACATTTTCTCGCACTGTCCCCCTCGCACCTGCACGCCGGAGGATGGACTAAACAGAGACATAACCTCACATTACAGTGTATAGTGCAAAACTACAATTATCTACCAGCAAAATGGCCAAAAGATATTCTGCCCAGAGAGCCTTGGAGCTAATAATGGATGAGAGTGAGTGGAATGCAGAAGAAGAACACGGTGAAGTGGAACAGGAAGACATTTCTGAAGATGAGGATAATGTGGAGGTAAACTCAGAATTTGAGAGCGAATTGGAAGATGAACTTGACTCAGAGCCAGCCGCTGAAGGACCCCCACAGCCAGCCGCAAGAAGACCCCCACAGCCAGCTGCTGGAAGACCCCCACAGCCAGCCGCTGAAGGACCCCCACAGCCAGCCGCAAGAAGACCCCCACAGCCAGCTGCTGGAAGACCCCCACAGCCAGCCGCAAGAAGACCCCCACAGCCAGCTGCTGGAAGACCCCCACAGCCAGCCGCTGAAGGACCCCACAGCCAGCCGCAAGAAGACCCCCACAGCCAGCTGCTGGAAGACCCCCACAGCCAGCCGCTGAAGGACCCCCACAGCCAGCCGCAAGAAGACCCCCACAGCCAGCTGCTGGAAGACCCCCACAGCCAGCCGCTGAAGGACCCCCACAGCCAGCCGCAAGAAGACCCCCACAGCCAGCTGCTGGAAGACCCCCACAGCCAGCCGCTGAAGGACCCCCACAGCCAGCCGCAAGAAGACCCCCACAGCCAGCCGCTGAAGGACCCCCACAGCCAGCCGCTGAAGGACCCCCACAGCCAGCCGCAAGAAGACCCCCACAGCCTGCTGCTGGAAGACCCCCACAGCCAGCCGCTGAAGGACCCCCACAGCCAGCCGCTGAAGGACCCCCACAGCCTGCTGTGAGGTCTGTGGACCCTCAAAGGACTCCAAGACACAGACCACATGCAGCAACTGCAACAAGTACATCTGTGCCATACGAAGAAGTTCTGAACATCATGTGTTTCCTAAACGGACTGGCCCATTGACTCACACGATGTTCTGCAGCGTCACTTCATCAAGATATTTTTCGGATATACTGTATTTTATTAATAGTGACTGTTAATTGTTTTTATTTGCTTTGTGTATCTGTTCTATGTCATTTATACGGATGTTTCATCATCTCTAGATATTTCACAGCCACATACTTTTGGATGTGCGGTTCTTGTGTTTCAATTGCTGTTAAATTGCTTTATTTCCTTCAGGGCTTTGATTATTATATGACAGATTAAAAATAATAAACATTAATGAAAAAATGTTTCATTTACATTTGTCCTAGAAAAGCATGAGCAAAATGTAAACCTAGTTTTTATTACAGTGTATTTTCTTTAACATAAATTACATTTGTATCACAAAAAACGATGGACACTTCCATTGTTAAATTTGACCTAGCAAAGAGTATTTTCAAAAACTAATCATATATTTCATTTATATTGTTGGGGAATGAGTTAAAGACAATATACATAAGGAATTGTGCGTGTTGAATTTAGTTCTGTATTTTTTTAAACCCTGAAATATGTCCCGGGTCAATTTGACCCGAACATTACCAAAGGGTGCGAAATGTGAACATAACACAAGGGTTAAAGCTTTATTAGTACAGCACTTTGCATACACCAGCATCGAACAATGTGTAAAAGAAATATGTTAAAATATTCAGAAAATGGAATAAAAAGCAGAAAATGTCTCAAATAATATTTAAAACGTTACACACAAATGTCCAATATACATACACACACACACACACACACACAAGCACACACACACACACACACACACACACACACACACACACACACACACACAAACCCGGTAATGTTGAGTACCCAAACGTGTTATGATAGAAATGTATAGTAGGGTCTCCAGCACATAGAAACTGCCGGATGCTAACCTGCATATGTTGGGACATTTACACAAGGTTCACACTGCTAGACTATAAGGGACAGAAGGAGGTAAAAGGTATGATAGAGAAATCCCTCTCTGTGAAATAAAGGAAAGATCAAAGACAAACCTTCTCCGGGTTCCCGATCTGTCGTCCCCGCAGGAAGCTGTGGATCCTGACGGAGCAGAAGAGCAAGATGGCGGCCGGCAGGAAGAACTCCAGAACCGTCAGGATGCGGTGCATCTTCAGCAAGATGAGGATGGAGCGAGACGCCTCCTAACAGGACGTGAAGAAGAAGCACATCCTTTACTCAAGTAGAAGTACAGATACTGGTGTTTAAAAATACTCTGGTGAAAGTAGAAGTACTGACTAAACTTCTGTACTCAAGTGAAAGTAAAGAGGCTTTGAAATGTACTTCAGTAAAAAGTACCCATAACTAGCAGCTGTTTTAAAGAGTACCTGACCTCCCTTTATATTAATAGAACAATAATGTCATTGTTAGCTAATGAATGTCCATGCTGAACAACGGCAACATGACACGTTTTCATTGGTCCCTCTTCTTTAGAGAAGACCAGGAAATGATGGATACACGGATCGTGTTCAAATCAATAGGCACGCAATGACTCTAAATAATAATGATCACGCCACCAAACACACATTCAGACTAAAGGAACCAGCCTGTTTGGAACATGGAAGAAGTAGAAAGTACAGGTATTTGGGTTCAACATGTAAGAAGTAGAAAGTACAGGTATTTGGGTTCAACATGGAAGAAGTAGAAAGTACAGGTATTTGGGTTCAACATGTAAGAAGTAGAAAGTACAGGTATTTGGGTTCAACATGGAAGAAGTAGAAAGTACAGGTCTTTGTGTTCAACATGTAAGAAGTAGAAAGTAGAGGTATTTGGGTTCAACATGTAAGAAGTAGAAAGTTCAGGTATTTGAGTTCAACATGGAAGAAGTAGAAAGTACAGGTATTTGGGTTCAACATGTAAGAAGTAGAAAGTACAGGTATTTGGGTTCAACATGTAAGAAGTAGAAAGTACAGGTATTTGGGTTCAACATGGAAGAAGTAGAAAGTACAGGTATTTGTGTTCAAAATGTAAGAAGTAGAAATAAAAAGTCGTCAGAAAAATAAGTAGTGGAGTAAAGTACTGATACCAGAAAGATGTACTTAAGTACAGTAACTAAGTATGTGTCCTCCACTACCTCCCTCCTCTGGAAGCAGTTACCTTGTAGGAGGTGAAGAAGAAGCACTGCGAGTGATGGCCGCGCCTCTTGATGTGGTTGAAAGCCAGCATGGGAACACGGGGGCCGATCACCAGAAACCAGACGATCAGAGACACGAACGCAGCCTGACGCCTCGTCATGAGGTTCACCCGGTGGTGAGGGTGGACCACCTGCAGAGAGAGCGCTAACGTTAGCATTCTGGCATCATTTCAGCATGAAAACACATAAGAAATGATATTCTTCGTACAAAAATCACGAGAGAATTTATTATTTTGAGACCAATTTTCAAATTTGTCTGTCTTTGCAACTCTTTTGAAACACAGAGCGTTAACGTTAGCTAAACCCTGTCAACACACAACTGTTGGCGGTAGATTTAATTCCCTCACCTTTTTTTACCCCCCGCCCCCCCCCCCCATTGAAGTAGCGCTACATGTTATCCCCTCACCTTGAAGTAGCGGTAGATGGCCACCACGGTCATCAGTGCAATGCTAGCTGAGCGGTTGGAGAACATCAGGAACAGGTTGATCCGACACATGGCGTCTCCGAACACCCAGTGACCGACGAGCAGAGCGTGGATCCTGAGAGGGAGACTGACCAGCGCCAGGAAGTCTGCGATCACCAGGTTGAAGAGGAACAGCGTGTTGGGGTTCCACTTCTTCACCTTAAAGCAGAAGATCCACAGGGCAACTGCATTACCCAGAAGCCCCAGGATGACGTCGATGGTGAGGACGGGGGGCAGGAGGAGACCCTCGAGTTGGATCCCGACCGGAGGGCAACCGCCAACGGGGGGCGCGGTCGTGAAGTTCAACATCGTGGTGACGTTTAGCTCCGTTAGCATCTCGGCTAATTCTATCTTTACTCTAACCCAGATAAACGTTTAATTATGGGGATGAGTTTCCAGGAAGACGGACAGAGATATGATCATTTTTAGATGATTCTCATGAATAATGTTGTGTTTTTAGAGGGTGGACGGTGCACACAGGGAGGTGTCGAGATTCAGGACCTTTGCCAATTCCCCTTTTCACCTTCCTCCTTTTCTCTGAAAATGAGGAAAACACAGAGAGTACTTTTAGCGTAAGAACATGAAGTAATGTGACTTCCTGTTCAGATAATAACACATTTTGTACAAAACACAGGGAGTCTAATGTGAAAGAAAGTGGTTTATTACAGGCCATTTGACATTATTCTTAAAGCACATTTTTAAAGACATTAAAGCTTATAATATTTATTTATTTTTGTTTCTTTTTAATATTTTTGTATTTACATATTCTTTATTTATAATATCTTATTTTTAGTTTATATAATACATTTTTTTTACATATTCTTTATTTATGATATTTAATTATTTATTTTTTATATTTAGTACACAACTGCACCTGAACATCTCAGTATATTTTTTTAAATATATATCAATTTAATTAGATTAAGCATTTTAAAGCTTTTAAAATAATGAAATAAATATTATAAATCTTAAAAATATAATTAAAACAGTAAAACATGGTTGATCCCTTATTCTTCCAAGTGTTATATTTTATGTATTTTATATATTTTGTATCTAAACATTTACTTTAAATTAGTCAATTTCTATTAAACTTAATTAATTATTCCAGACAATTCCAAAATACACACACACACACACACGCACGCACGCACACACACACACACAAACACACACACACGCAAGCACACACACACACACACACGCACGCACGCACGCATGCACGCACACACACACACACACCCCAATCAAGATTGAACACATTCAGAAACCCATTGACCTCCTTGATGAAATGGCAGGGTGAGGGACGCATCCACTCACACACACACACACACACACACACACACACACACACACACACACACATATGTAAAAACAATTACAGAAAAATGACCCAAAAACCTAATGATGGTAATAATAATAATAATAATAATAATAATAAGGCTTTATTTGCAGAGCACTTCTCATGCACCAAATTTAAAATGTCCCAAACCTTCTCAAAATGTGTTAAAAGATTCAGAAAATGAAATTAAACTTAATTAATTATTTTTTAATGTACTTATTTTAATATGTTCTTTTCTTCACATTTTTATAATATATAGCAAAATAAGGACACATTTGGCACATTAAACATTCTGCACACGCATATAAGTTAAATACTATATAATGAAGAGTATTTAATACAGTGTGTTATAGTAATGAAGCAGAACTCACCGTGTGAAGGACTCCAATCAGAAGCAGCTCGTTAACTCAGTCTGTGTTTTTATGATGAAGGAGTCACTTCCTGTTTCGTCCCAGCTGACGTCAGACGGACGAGTTTCTGCAGGTTTTGAAACGTTTCCTCTCCGGGTTCAAAATTACAAACCTTACAGGAAGTTTAGAAATCTCATGATTTACGCTGTTACTGCTAAAAGAGACGTTTCTGCATGTTGGGGTTTTCCACTGTCTCTGAAATAAGATCCATGACGTGAAGAGGAAATGCTGATTGGATGAATTTTAGTATTTTAAATCAATCAAACTTCAGTTATTTATATTCTAAGTGACGTCTATTTGCTGCTTGTTCAGGTTCAGGTTCAGGTCCAGGTTCAGGTCCAGGTTCAGGTTCAGGTTCAGGTTCTTTATTTGTACCCGTAGGTAGATTTTGTTTGCAGAGATAAAGACAAAGGATCCATCCATCCTCCTGATACACTCTAAAAACAAACACAAACAACAGACACATCATTAATAATAAAAGGACTAATAAAAAGTAGAAGTACACCCTGCTCCGTCAAATCTCAAAATATTTCAAAAACATTTAAGAAGGAAAACACTAGTACAAACATGGACATTCAAAATTCTTAATTAAATAAATAGGCATCTGTATGACGCTCCTATGATGTGTTCCTTTGTGCAATAGCTGCTGGGATCAAACTGTTTTAACCGCCTCGTTCTACTCTTTGGGACGACTAACCTCCGGCCCGAAGGAAGAAGTGTCGTAGCAACTTCAAATCAGCTGCGGTCTAGAGAAAATGATCAGTTAGGTAACAAACGTACAGCAACACACTATTCGTATTAAAGGTATCAAAGATCTTTTATACTTGCAAGTATGACGTCTCCACCAAAGAGCACGTACTGTTCTGAGTGAAACAGGCTCTCTTTATAGGAGGACATCAAAGCTTATTTACATTACAAACAACATTTGTTGAGGCCAGCTGATATCCCATGGCACTGTATGCAAAACTCACACCCTACAAAGAACCAATGGGATATACAGATAACGCCTTATCGTAGATTCCTTCCCCTCATCCTGTCTTCCTGTGGTTGTCATAAAACCCCCTTGTCCAAACACATCTGTTTTACACATACATTTAAAGGTCACTCCAAAGATACGACCTAATCAGAGAAACAGTTTACAGTTAGCAATGTTAATACATTTGATCACACAATTTCCTTAACAGAAGCTTAAATTCTGAGTGCAGAGGGTGGGAGTCATGGGTTGCGGTCGAATAATCCAAAAATCAGCTCCTAACGTCTATCCCTCTCCTCTGTGTGAAACCTCACGGGGTTAAGGAATAGTGGATAGGAGAATTCAAAAGGACTTAGGAGAAGAGACTGCACTTTCACTATCCCACGTGTTTATGATGCGCCAGCGGACGTCATGAATGTGCGTCTGCTGCTGTGGGGAAACTATGGAAACTACAGTTCTCTATACAGCGGACTACAACATGGATGCAGAATAAGAACGAGGGACTCCTGTAAACTCATCTAGAGACTCTGCTCCGTGCTCTGTTGCTTTAGGCTTTATGAACGTGGACAACAGAGAAACAGATTCTTCAGGACCAAAGCTGGAATTGAAATAAAAAAGGAAAGTGAACCTTATGCTCGTCACCCTCTCCCTCCGGTCCACATTAATACAAATGATCCCAATACGTATGATTGGATGCAAAGATCTTAAAATCAATACAAATGTATTGATTATAACCGTTAGTCCTTAACATCTATCACTGTGTGTATCACCATTCAGACATCTTTTAAAAGTTGAACAAACCCCACAGCTCAGTAAAGACTGAGACTTTATTTGATAATTTCAGTAAAAACTAACGTTCATATTTCTCTTTTTGATTATAATACTGATGAACGTTCAAAACAAAGCACTTTGGCAACTTACCACATACGTTTTAAAAAGCTTAATAAGCACCGTAACTTTCATCATATCATTTCTCGGACATAATCGGTTGTTTCCGTGAACGGCCGAATGTTGTGTGACGGCAAATGCTGCGGCCGCAAGGCATTGTGGGGCAGCACTTTCTCCTCTCCTTTCCTAAAGGGAGGTCCAGTGGTTCCTAAGCTAAAGGAGGTTATAAAGGAAGTTTGAAACCTCCTTTCCTATCATCTAGAGAATTGGAACGGCTCTTATCATGGCTGCCACTGAGGGACTTCCGGGTCATTTCACTCCGTTAGGAAGGTTCCTACAGGGTGTCCAGGTTTATCTCTGTCTGCCTGAGGTACAGGGTCTCCAGGTTTAGCTGTGGCTGCAGGGTCTCCAGGTTTATCTCTGTCTGCCTGAGGTACAGGGTCTCCAGGTTTATCTCTGTCTGCCTGAGGTACAGGGTCTCCAGGTTTATCTCTGTCTGCCTGAGGTACAGGGTCTCCACGTTTATCTGTGTCTGCCTGAGGTACAGGGTCTCCAGGTTTAGCTGGGTCTGCCTGAGGTACAGGGTCTCCAGGTTTAGCTGGGTCTGCCTGAGGTACAGGGTCTCCAGGTTTGGCTGTGTCTGCCTGAGGTACAGGGTCTCCAGGTTTAGCTGTGGCTGCCTGAGGTACAGGGTCTCCAGGTTTAGCTGTGGCTGCCTGAGGTACAGGGTCTCCAGGTTTAGCTGGGTCTGCCTGAGGTACAGGGTCTCCAGGTTTAGCTGGGTCTGCCTGAGGTACAGGGTCTCCAGGTTTAGCTGTGTCTGTCTGAGGTACAGGGTCTCCAGGTTTAGCTGTGGCTGCCTGAGGTACAGGGTCTCCAGGTTTAGCTGTGGCTGCCTGAGGTACAGGGTCTCCAGGTTTAGCTGGTCTGCCTCAGGTACAGGGTCTCCAGGTTTAGCTGGGTCTGCTGAGTACAGGGTCTCCAGGTTTAGCTGTGGCTGCCTGAGGTACAGGGTCTCCAGGTTTGGCTGTGTCTGCCTGAGGTACAGGGTCTCCAGGTTTAGCTGGGTCTGCCTGAGGTACAGGGTCTCCAGGTTTGGCTGTGGCTGCCTGAGGTACAGGGTCTCCACGTTTATCTGTGTCTGCCTGAGGTATAGGGTCTCCAGGTTTAGCTGGGTCTGCCTGAGGTACAGGGTCTCCAGGTTTAGCTGGGTCTGCCTGAGGTACAGGGTCTCCAGGTTTGGCTGTGTCTGCCTGAGGTACAGGGTCTCCAGGTTTAGCTGTGGCTGCCTGAGGTACAGGGTCTCCAGGTTTAGCTGTGGCTGCCTGAGGTACAGGGTCTCCAGGTTTAGCTGGGTCTGCCTGAGGTACAGGGTCTCCAGGTTTAGCTGGGTCTGCCTGAGGTACAGGGTCTCCAGGTTAGCTGTCTGTCTGAGGTACAGGGTCCAGGTTTAGCTGTGGCTGCCTGAGGTACAGGGTCTCCAGGTTTAGCTGTGGCTGCCTGAGGTACAGGGTCTCCAGGTTTAGCTGGGTCTGCCTCAGGTACAGGGTCTCCAGGTTTAGCTGGGTCTGCCTGAGGTACAGGGTCTCCAGGTTTAGCTGTGGCTGCCTGAGGTACAGGGTCTCCAGGTTTAGCTGTGGCTGCCTGAGGTACAGGGTCTCCAGGTTTAGCTGTGGCTGCCTGAGGTACAGGGTCTCCAGGTTTGGCTGTGGCTGCCTGAGGTACAGGGTCTCCAGGTTTAGCTGTGGCTGCAGGGTCTCCAGGTTTGGCTGTGGCTGCCTGAGGTACAGGGTCTCCAGGTTTAGCTGGGTCTGCCTGAGGTACAGGGTCTCCAGGTTTAGCTGGGTCTGCCTGAGGTACAGGGTCTCCAGGTTTAGCTGGGTCTGCCTGAGGTACAGGGTCTCCAGGTTTAGCTGTGGGCCTGAGGTACAGGGTCTCAGGTTTAGTGGCTGCCTGAGGTACGGGGTCTCCAGGTTTGGCTGTGGCTGCCTGAGGTACAGGGTCTCCAGGTTTAGCTGTGGCTGCCTGAGGTACAGGGTCTCCAGGTTTAGCTGTGGCTGCCTGAGGTACAGGGTCTCCAGGTTTAGCTGGGTCTGCCTGAGGTACAGGGTCTCCAGGTTTGGCTGTGGCTGCCTGAGGTACAGGGTCTCCAGGTTTGGCTGTGGCTGCCTGAGGTACAGGGTCTCCAGGTTTGGCTGTGGCTGCCTGAGGTACAGGGTCTCCAGGTTTGGCTGTGGCTGCAGGGTCTCCAGGTTTATCTGTGGCTGCCTGAGGTACAGGGTCTCCAGGTTTGGCTGTGGCTGCCTGAGGTACAGGGTCTCCAGGTTTGGCTGTGGCTGCCTGAGGTACAGGGTCTCCAGGTTTATCTGTGGCTGCCTGAGGTACAGGGTCTCCAGGTTTATCTGTGGCTGCCTGAGGTACAGGGTCTCCAGGTTTGGCTGTGGCTGCCTGAGGTACAGGGTCTCCAGGTTTGGCTGTGGCTGCCTGAGGTACAGGGTCTCCAGGTTTGGCTGTGGCTGCCTGAGGTACAGGGTCTCCAGGTTTGGCTGTGGCTGCTGAGGTACAGGGTTCCAGGTTTGGCTGTGGCTCCAATCAGTCTGCTGGACCACTTTACGATCTGACTCAGAGAGTTTCTGCTCCTTAAAGTCAGGTTACCATGACATTAAGGAAAAGACAGAATTGACTCGATCCAACGTGATCATCATGGTTTTGTCAATGTTAAAATAGGACAGTTTGCACAATCCTGGGGAAATAAGGAGCGTGGACTGAGAAGAAACCTAAACATTTAAAAAGAAAATCACATTCATTCAGGACATTTTATTATTGTATGTTTATTTTTTCCGATATTATTGTCTTTAAAAAAAATGTTAATCAAATATTGGTTAGTTTTTGCATTTTTATGTATTTAGATTTTTTTTAAACATTTTAAAATAAAACTGGCATCACATTTAAATCAGGAAATCGTATTATTTTGATGTGTTTATTATTAGATTTTTCCCCAATATATTTGACATTTATTATTTGTTTTTACTTATTATTAGTCAGTTTTTGCATTTCTTTAAAAACTGATTTAGATTTTTAAAAACATTTTACTCAATTGTTTGGAGGTCTTAATCACACATTTTTTAATTTTATTAATTAATTAAGGATATTTTCTCATCCAAATACCAATTTGGTTTTGTGTACATAATGTGACTGAATACTTAATACAAATATAATGTTCAACCAGTTTGAATAAAACACCTGCAGACCCTTAATGTTTTATCTCTGAATACTTTCCGGGGGAAACATTTGAGACCCTTTAATCTCCCTCTGATGTTTCCACTGCTCTAATCCTGCAGCTGTGTGTGGTGTGTGTGTGTGTGTGTGTGTGTGTGTGTGTGTGTGTGTGTGTGTGTGTGTGTGTGTGTGTGTGTGTGAGAGAGAGAGAGAGAGAGAGAGAGTGTGTGTGTGTGTGTGTGTGTGTGTGTGTGTGTGTGTGTGTGTGTGTGTGTGTGTGTCCACACAGCAGGGATTAGTGGGTAAAGGTAAGCGTGTGTCTCTTCCCGTGCAGGCAGATTTCCATCCCTCCGCCCTCGGATGAACCTCCCCTTTTCTCTCTCTCTCTTCACACACACACACACACACACACACACACCACACACACACACACACACACACACACACACGTGCAGCCCTGACACAAAGAGTGTGTGTGTGCGTGTGTGTTTTCTTTCGACGTGAGATGCCATTGCTCCCAGAGGACTCTGAGGGACTCCATGTCTCTTCTCTCCCGGTAAGCTCCTCCTCTTTTATCTCTCTTTTATCTTCAGAATACCTGACGATCTGCATTAAAGCCTTTTGTTTTTCTGCAGCTCCTTTAAACCTCGTGCATGTGCTCAGTCATGCATGTTAACGTGACATACCAACACGTGTTTACAGGAAACTAATAGTGTACCATTGCTCTAGGGTTATTCAACGTATCGTAACATAACATGCATATTAGCTGGTTGCACGCTGTAACAAAGATGCAAGTTAGTACTTTTTTACGGGTGTTTTGTGATCTGCAACATTAACGTGATGATCATAGCATCCATGCATGTGCACATCTGTAAATCATGCATGTTAACAGCTGCTGTGAAGGGACACACCAACATTTTCTAAAGGAAGTTATTATTCCTAGGGTAATTCAATATAGTAACACAGTATGCTTGTTGATTAGTGTGATAGCTGGTTGAACACTGCACAAAATATGCTAATTAATCATTTTTTATGGGTGTTTTGTTGTTGTGATGAACACAAGTCCGCATGCATGTCCACATCTCTACATCATGCATGCTAACAGCTGCTTTAAAGGGAGATACCAACATTATTTTTTAAAGGAAATCAATATTTTCCCATTTCTTATCGGGTATTTAAACTTCTAGTAAAATAACAGACATATAGTTTAGTGTTTCGGCTGTTAAAAGTGTGTAAAAAGATGCAAATTCATATTTGTGTATGGGTGTTTTGTTGTTCTGATGAACACAGATCCTCCTCATGCATGTGCACATCTCTCCATCATGCATGTTAACGGCTGCTTTAATACCAACATATTAAACAAAGAAAAGGTATTATTTCACTTCTCTAACAGTCTGTATGTAAAACATTCTTTTGGAAGTGTTTTTTCAAATGTTGTGTGCTATTTTTAACTCCTAACTCCTGCGTCTCTATACCTTAATCCAACGACACGATGATGCATTTTTAGTCCTTTTTCTGAGATAATCCGTCTGTTTTGGATCTGTGAAAACATCTGCTGCACTTCCAGACAGGAAGTCTCTCATATTCCTGCTTTCCTCGTAGCTTTTGGGGCCGTATTGTTTATCGTTTCCTCTGCCTGGATGCTGGTTGGATTTGTATGTTTGTCTAAAGGATGATTTTATATGAAACTAAGTGGAAAGGAGAAGCCGAGGACGTTTTGTTTACAGCTAGTGTCCACTGCTAAAGGTGGGATTTCTGCAGGTTTGAGTGTGTGCGTGCGTGCGTGCGTGCGTGCGTGCGTGCGTGCGTGCGTGCGTGCGTGCGTGCGTGCGTGCGTGCGTGCGTGTGCGTGCCTGTGTGTGTGTGTGTGTGTGTGTTAATGTCTTGTGGCAGGTGATGGAGATGATCAGGTATTAAGTGATCAGTTGAATTGCTCCCCTGTGTCTCTGCACGTTGTCGACTGTTAGTGATTTTATTTATACACGAAGACACTGTTAATCATGGTTGGACTCTATAACTCCTCACCCTTCAGTAAAGGGAACTGAGAACTTCCACCACTATGTGCAAAATAAATACCTTTACCATCATTACGTACTCTCAGCTGTATAACATGTGCAATATTATTAATAATGTTCTATAATAACGTACAATTACGTATCTGCCACTACATCTTTTTGCACTACTAAACACTGCTCGTCACTCTACAGTTTTTCACATTAACTATGTGACCGTCTGTGTTTCCTGTAGTTATTTAATTGCACTGTTAGTGAGTTGTATTGTTATGCTGCTATTGTCTCTATGTGACTCTGGCACAACAATTTCCTTCGGGATGAATAAAGTCCTGTCCTATCTAATCTAATCTTATCTTCTCTGATCTCTTACCTTTAGTGTCTCAGGTGTGAAGATTAAGTGAGGTGTTTTTGACTCGAGGTAATCTCATTATCTGCTTACGGCTCTCAGGCCTCAGCTCCTGTTGGGTCACCTTTAGTTTCAGTGACCCAGAATCCAAAATCTGGATCATCAACCCTCGTGCCTCCCTTTAAAGAGTCCCTATTCCTCTCCTGTAGTGTTTCATACAGGTGCTAAAATGTGAGTTTCTATCTTAAGTTGAAAATGATAAGAAAGCTACTACAACCTACGTGGGTGCAGAAGTCGTTTTTTTGTTTTACCTTGGTAACAATATTTTAGGTTTCAGGAAAAAAGTCAATGGTTTTCTGATTGTGTTTTTGGTTGTTTGCCTGAAATCTGTGGTTAACTCAATGACCCACAATCTGGATCATCAACCCTTGTGCATCCCTTTAAAGAGTCCCTATTCCCTCTCCTGTAGTTTGTTATATAGTGCATGTCAATGGTCTGCAAATGCTCAAATGTGAGTCTCTATCTTAAGTTGAAAATGATAAGAAAGCTACTACTTTACCAACGTGGGTGCAGAAGTCTTTTTTTTTTTTTTACCTTGGTAACAATATTTTAGGTTGTAGGAAAAAAGTCAATGGTTTTCTGAACGTGATTTTGGTTGTTCGCATGAAATCTGTTGTTAACTCAATGACCCAAAATCTGGATCATCAATCTTCCCTTTAAAGAGTCCCTATTTCCTCTCCTGTAGTGTTCTACAGGTGTTAGTGCATGTAAATGGTCTGCAAAGGCTAAAATGTGAGTTTCTATCTTCTATCTTGAAACTGATGAGAAAGCTACTACTACCTACGTGGGTGCGAAAGTCGTTTTTTGACCTTGGTGAAAATATTTTAGGTTGTAGGAAAAAAGTCAATGGTTTTCTGAATGTGTTTTTGGTTGTTAGTCTGAAATCAATGGTTAACTCAATTACCTAAAATATGGATCATCAACCCTCGTGAATCCCTTTAAAGAGTCCCTGTTCCCTATCCTGTAGTGTTTCATACAGGTGTTAGTGCATGTAAATGGTCTGCAGAGGCTAAAATCCCTGTGTTCCTCCGGAGGGAGTTTATATCTTAAGTTGAAACTGATGAGAAAGGCTACTACTTTACCTACGTGGGTGCAGAACTCATTTTTTTTTTACCTTGGTGACTATATTTTAGGTTGTAGGAAAAAACTCAATGGTTTTCTGATTGTGTTTTTGGTGGTTAGCCTGAAAGCTGTTGTTAACTCAATGACCGAAAATCTGGATCATTAACCCTCATGCATCCCTTTAAAGAGTCCCTATTCCCTCTCCTGTAGTTTGTTATATAGTGCATGTCAATGGTCTGCAAATGCTCAAATGTGAGTTTCTATCTTAAGTTGAAAATGATAAGAAAGCTACTACAACCTACGTGGGTGCGAAAGTCGTTTCTTGACCTTGATGACAATATTTTAGGTTTTAGGGAAAAAGTCAATGGTTTCCTGAATGGGTTTTTGGTTGTTAGTCTGAAATCTGTTGTTAACTCAATGACCCAAAATCTGGATCCTCAACCTTCCCTTTAAAGAGTCCCTATTCCCTCTCCTGTAGTGAGTTTTACAGGTGTTAGTGCATGTAAATGGTCTGCAGAGGATACAAATTGTGTTTTGGGTTGTTAGCCTGAAATCTGTGGTTAACACAAGCTGAAGAGATGAGTATAATACCCTGCTGGTGAATTAAAAGTAAGCCTCTCATGCAATAACTAATCCCCTGATAGAGCCTTTCATCTCCACCTGTATCAGACGATAAACAAATGAAATAATAACAAACTATTATCCTAAAAACACCTTTCCTGGGATTATCACCTCAATTGATAGAGCTTCTATAGAAACGTATTTGTGTTTATAAGTGTGTTGGGGGGGGGGTAAAGACTAAAGCAGCCTGTGGTTCCGGCCCTGCGAGGTTCAGCCTGTCCGACACAGTGAAGTGTGTCTGAGCAGAAAGTGTCTGACAGCAGCCGGATTACCTCGTCATGCTCCTTTCTTTTATTATTCATCACTGTTTGTTTGGGCTGCTTCTTCACAGCGAGGTCTGAGTCGGGGGACAATCAGACAATCTGACAAACCTGAGCGTGTGTTGTGTGGCGGAGGA
>CM062284.1:1520761-1538261 GCA_031216635.1 Dissostichus eleginoides | reverse complement strand
ACTTTGCAAAAACGATGTTATTAAAGTGATCTCTATCTGACTCTATTTCCCATCATCCTTCACTCTCTGTTCTTCTTCTTCGTTGGTGTCAGGGAGGCTGACGGACACGGCCTCTTCTTCTTCTTCCTCCCGGTCGGAGAGTCCTCAGCTGCTCAGTCCTAAAGAGGGGGTCAGCGCCCCGCCCCCCAGCGTGCACGCCCCCCCGCACGCCTTCAGGTAGGAAGCTTTATTTAAAGGTCTCCTATCATGCAAAAGTCACTTTGTGATGTCTTTTCTACATCACCATGTGTCCCTGGTGTGTCCCTGGTGTGTCCCCGGTGTGTCCCCGGTGTGTCAGGAGACTCACAAAGTGTCAGGAAATCAAACCCTCTCTCTTTTCCTCCGTACCCACATCTCTAAAAACGGGGGAACAACGGAGCTGATCCAGATTTGCTGCGTCATGACCACATTACTAAAATGTGGGCGGGCTTTGCACCCACGGGCCAATCACAAACGTTGCTGTCAGAAACAATGAGACGTGTTCTGGAAGTAATATGGTCTGTGTTAGACCCAGAATCATCTCTTTAGTAACAGCTGAGAGAGAGGGATATGAGGCTACAATGATCTGTTTGGTGTTTGGAGCAAAACACTTCAGAGACATGTTTTTGATATATATCTGAGACCAGTAATATATGCCTAAAAATAGTATAATAGGAGACCTTTAAGGACAAATACAAACAATAATAATAGTTTGTTTATTGTTAATTGTTTGTTGTTTATTGACTCTCCTGCAGTGACAGTGGGATCCAGCTGATCTGCGTTTCAAAGGGAACGGGCTTGGGGCTCGTCATCAGGGGCGGAGCTAACCGAGTCGACGGACCAATGGTGTTCATCCAGGAAGTGGTTCCTGCAGGAGACGCCCACAAGGTCAGCGGACGGTCTATTTTATTTAGCAATTTATAAAACATCTTATAATCATTTAATACAAAGATTCTCAAATAGATTTTTATTTGGAATTTAATTTCTAAATAAAAAAATAAAAATAGCATTTTTTTTTTTACATTTTCTCAATCTTTTTAGCCTTAATTATGATTTGAAAGATCTCCATCTCTACATAAACATGTAACATGTAAGATGTGTGTTCAGGACGGCCGTCTGCAGGCCGGGGATCAGCTGGTCTCGATCAATAAAGAGTCTCTGATCGGGGTCACGTACGAGGAGGCGAGGAGCGTCCTGAGCAGAACCAAACTCAGGTAGAAACGCACCGAACAATATCTATCTTATCTTATAATGAATATTAACGTCCTGTCTCCTGGTTCAGACCGGACCCCACGGTGGAGATCGCCTTCATCCACCGCTCCTCCTCCTCTTCCTCGGGGCCCCACAGCCCCGTCTCCCAGCAGGGGGCGGGGGGAGGATCCATGCCCCAGCAGAGGGCCTCGATGCTGGGGACCTCAGGAGCCTCAGGAGCCTCAGGGGCCCCGGGGGGGACCAGGATCACCTCCAGCAGGAACCCAGTCTGTGAGACCCTGCCCCCCGTCAGCGTCAGGCAGGTGAGGAACACATTATTATGAATTCATAATTCATAATGGGAGGTGTATTAATTGCCAGATCCCCCTAATTGCAATTCGTTCACATGAAAGCAATTTATGAAACCTTGCTCGTGTAACACGACACACACACACACACACTCACACACACACACACAAACACACACACTCTTTATTAAGATGTGTTAATGTGTGCAGGTGAGCGTTCCTGCAGTGAGAGCCGAGGCGACGCCAGAGAGCGACAGCAGCGCAGACACAAATACCGGTATTTATATATGATGTGTGTGTGTGTGTGTGTCTGTGTGTCAGTGTGTGTGTGTGTGTGTGTGTGTGTGTGTGTGTGCGTGTGTGTCTGTGTGTCAGTGTGTGTGTGTGTGTGTGTGCGTGTGTGTGTGTGGTGTGTGTGTGTGCGTGTGTGTGCGTGTGTGTGTGTGTGTGTGTGTGTGTGTGTGTGTGTGTGTGTGTGTGTGTCGTCTGTGTGCGTGTGTGTGTGTATGTGCGTGCGTGCGTGCGTGCGTGCGTGCGTGCGTGCGTGTGTGTGTGCGTGTGTGTGTGTGAGCCATGTGTTGTACTGTATGTGGACAGACTCTTTGTTTAGAAAAGAGCAGGACACACTAAGAGACACTACATTCTTCAGTAATGTCGTCACCGTGAGTCTGCTGGATTCTCTGTAGGCATCAGTAGCATCAGTAGGCATCAGTAGCATCAGTAGGCATCAGTAGCATCAGTAGCATCAGTAGGCATCAGTAGCATCAGTAGGCATCAGTAGCATCAGTAGCATCAGTAGCATCAGTGGCATCAGTAGCATCAGTGGCATCAGTAGGCATCAGTAGCATCAGTAGGCATCAGTAGCATCAGTAGGCATCAGTAGCATCAGTAGCATCAGTAGGCATCAGTGGCATCAGTAGCATCAGTAGCATCAGTAGGCATCAGTAGCATCAGTAGCATCAGTAGCATCAGTAGCATCAGTAGCATCAGTAGGCATCAGTAGCATCAGTAGCATCAGTAGGCATCAGTAGCATCAGTGGCATCAGTGGCATCAGTAGCATCAGTAGCATCAGTGGCATCAGTAGCATCAGTAGCATCAGTAGGCATCAGTAGCATCAGTAGCATCAGTAGCATCAGTAGGCATCAGTAGGCATCAGTAGCATCAGTAGGCATCAGTAGCATCAGTAGGCATCAGTAGCATCTGTAGCATCAGTAGGCATCAGTAGCATCAGTAGCATCAGTAGCATCAGTAGCATCAGTAGGCATCAGTGGCATCAGTGGCATCAGTGGCATCAGTAGCATCAGTAGGCATCAGTAGCATCAGTAGCATCAGTAGCATCAGTAGCATCAGTAGGCATCAGTAGCATCAGTAGCATCAGTAGGCATCAGTAGCATCAGTAGCATCAGTAGCATCAGTAGGCATCAGTAGCATCAGTAGCATCAGTAGCATCATAATAGTGTTTGTGTTGCAGAGCGTCCTCACAGGAAACACCCGCTCAGAACAAACTGTCGCCTCAAACTGGACAAGCTGGAGCAGGTCTGAGAAGCATATTTATTTATTTGTACTGTTATTTTCAATTTGTGTTTTCCTTTTTTCCTTTACTTATTTTATTTACTTAACTTGTTTTTACTTTATTTCTTTTCTTTTCTATTTTTTCTTTGGCATTTGAAGGAATGCAACTATTATTTGATTTTCCTTCATTATGTTTTTATAATTTGTTTGTATTTGTATTATTGTCATTATATTATTGAGCTCTGTGTGATGTCAGCAGTTTGAGGTCACATGCTGCCTCAGGCCTCTGTTTCTGTTCGCTGAAAACTTTCCTCCAAATCTGTTAATTATTCTGTTTTTAAATTATTTAAACAATATATTTTATTCTTCATGATTTCAGGAAGTTCTCAAATATGTATAAATATAGAAAAAACATTTATTTAATATCAAACATGGAGCAGAAACTCAGAGTGACAGCATGCACGTACACCACTGTGTATTGATCTGTGTGTGTGTGTGTGTGTGTGTGTGTGTGTGTGTGTGTGTGTGTGTGTGTGTGTGTGTGTGTGTGTGTGTAGGCTCTGTGTGTGTTAGGCTTGCAGCTCTCTGGCTCTCAGCAGCAGATCCTCCTCTGCAGACTGAGAGCCGACGCTGCAGGGACCGTGGCCTTCGCAGGTAACACTAATTACCCTTATAGATACCCTTAAACCCCCCTTAAAGATACCCTTAAATCCCCCTTAAAGATACCCTTAAATCCCCCTTAAATTGCCCTTAAATCCCCTTTAAGTTAACCCTTAAATACCCCTCACTGATGCATTATCTTTATGTAACCCTTAACATCTTCTCCTGTGATGTGATGTAACCTCTGAGATGGGATCTGAAAGCTTCACACAGACACAGACCAGAGCCACAGATTCATACGCTGGTCATGTTGTACCGTGTTGGTTGTTTAGCCTCCCTTTTGATTATTTTGCATCAATTTCAGCTCAGATTCTGTCTCTTTGGTAGCTTTGCTTCACTTTATGCACATGTGGCTTCTGTCTTTGTCGTATTCCCTCTTTTTGGTTATTTGGCTTTTTTTCGTATCACTTTGTTTTCAAATTGCATCTTTTTTGGGTTTTATTCTCTCGGTTTTTGTCACTTTTTTGTAGTTGTCTTGCTTCTCTTTTTGGAAATGTTGCGTAGCTTTATAAACACAGCGTCAGTCTTATTCTCTCTTTTCTGGTTTTTGGCATATCTTTTTAGACGTGTGTTTTTTGGTACATTTTTGTTGTTTACCGTTTGATTCCCTTCTTGGTTGTTTGTGGGTTTTTTCAGCACTTTGCAGACATTATATGTCACGTTTCTTTCATATTCGCTCTCTTTTTCGTAATTTTGCATCGCTTTATATACTTTTTGCATCTGTTTTTGGTTGTTTTTGCTTCTGTTTTGTATTTTAAAACCTGCATATTTGTGTAATTTGTGTTTGTGCAGATTTTGAGAGTCAGGTGCGGGATCTGTTCAGGTCTCAGCTGGAGGACTCGAGCTTCTCGTCTGAAGATCTGTCCGCTCTGTTGGAGTCGCCGAACACTCGGGTACGAGATCACTGCAGAATCAAAGAAATGATGCAGAAAACAACAACAACTTTATGAGAAACATTAAATCATTCTGAAAAGGGGGAAAAATAAAACAAAGCTTTCATGATTCGGTACATTTAGAACAAACATAATGACAATATAGAGAATAGTATTCAGTGTGTTCCTGCAGCAGGAAGTGACCCGCTCTCTCAGCTGATCACATCGACCTCATTGATCTGTTGGTGTGAGAAGCGTCCGACAGCAGAGATTTATCCACAGCCCGAGAGAAACCACTCTGCACGCTCTTATTCTGAAAAACCTCTCTAACAGCCCGAGAGAAAGCACTCTGCACGCTCTTATTCTGAAAAACCTCTCTCACAGCCTGAGAGAAAGCACTCTGCACGCTCTTATTCTGAAAATCTCTCTCACAGCCCGAGAGAAACCACTCTGCACACTCTTATTCTGAAAAACCTCTCTCACAGCCGAGAGAAACCACTCTGCACGCTCTTATTCTGAAAAACCTCTCTCACAGCCGAGAGAAACCACTCTGCACGCTCTTATTCTGAAAAACCTCTCTCACAGCCGAGAGAAACCACTCTGCACGCTCTTATTCTGAAAAACCTCTCTCACAGCCCGAGAGAAACCACTCTGCACGCTTTTATTCTGAAAAAGCCTGAGATTTTTTTTTATAAAGAAATGTAAAATAACTTTATCGATTAAATTAATCGTGTGTGTGTGTGTGTGTGTGTGTGTGCTTGTGTGTGCATGCGTGTGTGTGCGTGTGTGTGTGTGTTTGTGTGTGTGTTTGTTTGCGTGTGTGTGCGTGTGTGTGTGCATATGTGTGTGTGTGTGTGTGTGTGTGTGTGTGTGTGTGTGTAGCCGTGTAGGTCGGACTCGGAGGATCTGGAGGAGATGGAGAGGCTGAGGAAGGAACACATCGAGGCTCTGAGGGAAATCAAGAGGCTGCAGGTAACACACACACACACACCCACACACACACACACACCCCACACACACACACACACACACACACACCCACACACACACACACACACACACACACACACACACATGCACACACACACACACACACACACGCAATTTTGTCTCAGAATTTACAACATTTCTCAGAATTTACAAAATGTTGACTTCCTGTCTTTGACTTCCCGTTGACTTCCTGTTTCTGAACTCCCGTTTACTTCCTGTTTCTGAACTCCCGTTGACTTCCTGTTTCTGAACTCCCGTTGACTTCCTGTCTCTGATCTCCCGTTGACTTCCTGTTTCTGATCTCCCGTTGACTTCCTGTTTCTGACTTCCCGTTGACTACCTGTGTCTGATCTCCCGTTGACTTCCTGTTTCTGACTTCCCGTTGACTTCCTGTTTCTCTACTCCCGTTGACTTCCTGTCTCTGACTTCCCGTTGACTTCCCTCTACAGGAGCAGCTGGGCGAGTCTCACAGAGTTCACCATCAGACGGAGGAGGAGCTCAGTAAAGTCAAACAGGTGAGTCTGAAAATAAACCAGAACCTGTGGAGTTTAAAAACACACACACACACACACACACACTTCCTGTCCCCTGGTCTGAAGGTCAATGGTTCTCTAACAGTGTATTTGGTTGTTATCCTGAGGTTTATACGGTTTGAGGTTAACACAAACTTTTTCTCAGAATTAGGTTTTTTTCTCAGAATTTGACTTTTTCTCTTTTTTTTTTTACTTTTTCTCAGAATTAGATTTCTACGGAGCCCCTAAAGGGACATAGAAAATAAAGTCAGGATAACGGGTTAGTATCTCGTGCGCGGGAGGAACTAACCCGTTATCCTGACTTTATTGCTTTTTACGTCTCTTAAACCGTTAACTCTTTAGGGCTCCGTAGATTTCTTTCTCACTTTTTTTCTTCTCAGAATTGAACACAAAGTCTCCCCCCACCCCCCCTGCTCTGTTTATTAGTTGATGGCGTGACGCTGTTTTCTCTCCACAGGAAGTGAAGCTGCTCTCTGAGGAGAGTCAGGCTTTTTTCAGAATTTGACTTTCTTCTCAGATTTAGATTTTTTTTGGAGTTTTGACTTTTTTCTTATTATTTGACTTTTTCTCAGAATTGAACACAAAGTCTCCCCCCACCCCCCCCTCTCTGTGTATTAGTTGATGGCGTGACGCTGTTTTCTCTCCACAGGAAGTGAAGCTGCTCTCTATAAATCTATTCTAGTAGACCTCAACAATGGAATTATGATCAGTAGAAATGGCCATGACATGGGACCTTTAACTTTTTCTCAGAATTTGACTTTTTTCTCAGAATTTGACTTTTTTTCTCAATTTTTTTAACTTTTTCTCCGATTTTGACCTTTTTCTCAAATGTTGACTTTTTCCCAGAATTTAAAATTTCTTCTCAGAATTTGACTTTTTTTCTTCTCAGAATTGAACACAAAGTCTCCCCCCACCCCCCCTGCTCTGTTTATTAGTTGATGTCGTGACGCTGTTTTCTCTCCACAGGAAGTGAAGCTGCTCTCTGAGGAGAGTCTGGCTTTTCTCAGAATTTGACTTTTTTCTCACATTTTCAAATTGTTCTCATGTTTTGAATTTTTTCTCAGAATTAGATTTTTTCTCAGATTTTAACTTTTTCTCAGAATTTGATTTTTTTCTCAGAATTTAACTTTCTACACAGAATTTGACTTTTTTCTCAGAATTTGACTTTTTTCTCAGAATTTTATATTTGACTATTTATATTTGACTTTTTCTCAAATATTGACTTTTTTCTCAAATGTCTCCACAGGAAGTGAAGCTCTGTTTTCTCTCCACAGGAAGTGAAGCTCTGTTTTCTCTCCACAGGAAGTGAAGCTCTGTTTTCTCTCCACAGGAAGTGAAGCTCTGTTTTCTCTCCACAGGAAGTGAAGCTGGTCTCAGAGGAGAGTCGGGCTCTCTGGTCTCGGGTGCAGATGGCGGAGGCGGCTCAGAAGCAGGCCAGAGGAATGGAGATGGACTACGAGGAGGTGATCCACCTTCTGGAGGCCGAGATCGCCGAGCTGAAGACTCTGAGGGCGGAGCCACCGGGGGTAACAACCAATAAGGTGACAGAGAATTGGGAAATTGGGGTCAATTCCAACAAATAAGGTGATCGACGGGACAAACGGAAGTCAAAGTCAACTTTAATGTCAATCTTTCAGTTTGTGTGTACAGACAGAGAGATCGAAATACCGTTTCCCATAAGACATAAATACAAGCACAACAATCAATACTGTCCATAGATACATTTATATAATGTAATATTAACCGCATCTAAAATAAAATGTAGTTTATTACCAAATTCAGCCAACTAATAAGGGGGACATTGGGACATTGGGACATTGGGACAAAAGGGACTGTGGATTTACTTTATTTGTTTTCTTAAATCCCCAATTCATCGGTAAAAACTCTTGGAAAATGTACAGAATTATCCAGTTTTTACTTTTATAAATGAGGTTAAAATCTAACCAACAAGGATTTCTTTTTTTGGGTAAAACTTCTAGGAGTATTTTTCTGACCCTGCTTCCCCTCCATGTTTTGATTTTTCCTCCATCATCATCTTCATCATCATCATCTTCAGTGAATCTTGGTCAGGGTTTTTTTGCTTGTTTTTCAGCGACGTCTCCTCTCTCTCCGTCCGGTTCATTTTACAGAAATCTGTCCAGCAACCTGCAGGTCAGCAGATCTGACGCTGACAGACGCTGCGCTTTCATTTAATGAGTCGCCAAAACACAAAGTGCTGACTCCGGCTTTTTCTGACAGTGTCAAAATATTAAATGCACAATCCTAAGAGCACTTCCTCCCTTCAGCGCTGCACTGCAAACATATTTTGAGAATATATCATGACTTTTTCTCGCTGCATGTTTGAGCAAATCCCTGAAATGTGGATACCTGGAATTCTTACCAATGATTGGAAGTTGTTTGCACTTAAATCTCAACAAATATGAACCCATTTGGCCTGAAGGGGGCGCTGTAATCAAAACTCAAAATGTTGAATTTTAGTTACAAACATTGGAATGGTCCCGGTGCAAATTTGGCCATAAATCTTCTAATCTGTCTAATTAAGATGTTTGATGTTAACCGATAGTAGGCGAATGAATCACAGAAGTTTTGGACATAAATGAATGAGCGCCCTGGGAAACTTTCTACAGACATACATTTCCATTTTCTTTTGATTACACCTTACTCTTTGGGCCTTTCATCGCAAAACTTACAAGACCACAAATGCTTTTATTATGCAAATCAAGACTTCATAACTGAAACTTAACGGCTCCAAAACCGAAGCCATTCTAGTTGGCACCCCAAGCCAGGTTCGGTCTTCCACCATCACCACCATCACCTTCTCCGGCCAGGACATTACCCTCTCCTCAACAGTCACCAACCTAAGTGTCAAAATGGACGCCCATCTGACCTTTGAGGCCCACATTAAACAGCTGTGCAAGAACTCCTTCTATCACCTCAGGAATATCGCCAAACTCCGCCCCACACTCACTCTGTCTGACGCCGAAAAGCTAGTCCACACCTTTGTCTCTTCCAGGCTGGACTATTGCAATGCACTCCTCATCGGGATCCCTAACAGAAGCATCCAGAAGCTCCAGTACATCCAGAACAGATAATATGATCACATCACCCCCAAATCCTGAAATCACTTCACTGGCTCCCCGTCGAACTGAGGATCGAATTCAAGGTCTCCCTCCTCACCCACCACTGTATCCATGGAACTGCCCCTCCCTACCTCAAGGACCTCCTCACCCCCATACTTCCTTGCGGACCTCCGCTCCAAAAAAGCCAACCTCCTCAGACCCCCCAGGACCAACCTCCTCAGACCCCCCAGGACCAACCTCCTCAGACCCCCCAGGACCAACCTCCTCAGACCCCACTGGACCAACCTCCTCAGACCCCCCAGGACCAACCTCCTCAGACCCCCCATGACCAACCTCCTCAGACCCCCCATGACCAACCTCCTCAGACCCCCTAGGACCAACCTCCTCAGACCCCCCAGGACCAACCTCCTCAGACCCCCCAGGACCAACCTCCTCAGACCCCACAGGACCAACCTCCTCAGACCCCCCAGGACCAACCTCCTCAGACCCCACAGGACCAACCTCCTCAGACCCCCAGGACCAACCTCCTCTGACCCCACAGGACCAACCTCCTCAGACCCCCCAGGACCAACCTCCTCTGACCCCACAGGACCAACCTCCTCAGACCCCCCAGGACCAACCTCCTCTGACCCCACAGGACCAACCTCCTCAGACCCCCCAGGACCAAGCTCCGTACTATGGGAGACCGGGCCTTCTGCTCAGCTGCCCCCAGTCTGTGGAAGGCTCTCCCCGACCACATGAGAGCACCACAGACCGTGGAGGCTTTTAAAAAAGGCCTCAAAACCCATCTGTTCAATAGAGCCTCTCCCTAGACCTTTAATTTGTTACTTCCCCTTTTTACTGCTTATACTCTTCACTCTCCACTCTTCACTCTTCACTCTTCACTCTCCACTCTCCACTCTTCACTCTTCACTCTCCACTCTTCACTCTCCACTCTTCACTCTTCACTCTCCACTCTTCACTCTTCACTCTTCACTCTTCACTCTCCACTCTTCACTCTTCACTCTTCACTCTTCACTCTCCACTCTTCACTCTTCACTCTTCACTCTTCACTCTCCACTCTCCACTCTTCACTCTTCACTCTTCACTCTCCACTCTTCACTCTTCACTCTTCACTCTTCACTCTTCACTCTTCACTCTCCACTCTTCACTCTTCACTCTTCACTCTCCACTCTTCACTCTCCACTCTCCACTCTTCACTCTTCATTCTTCACTCTTCACTCTTCACTCTTCACTCTTCACTCTTCACTCTTCACTCTCCACTCTTCACTCTTCATTCTTCACTCTCCCTGTTCTGTGCTGTTTTATATTGTTCTATTCTCACTGCTTGTAGCACTTCAGGATTTCTCTTCAAATATGAAGTGCGTTACAAATAAAACCCATTATTATTTGATTTATCAAACATTTTGAAATACCAATATTGTCCGATATATTTTATAACAATGTTAAACCACGTGTGTGTAAAATCATGTTTGACCCCAGTTTGGGAGTGGGCCTGGTGCACGTTTGGCCATAAATCAACAAATGGGATGTAAATGTTTAGCTTTTGGAAAATGTTCCCAAAAAGATTTAGACATTTACCGATAGTTGGGTAACGGATCACAGAGGTTGGGGAATAGATGAATGACTGTCTATCAAATTGTGTTAAAACCTGTCATTTATTTGTAATACTGTTGTGGGATAGTAGTAAAGAGAGGTCGTGCGGTTCAGTATAAACGTTGTTTTTATTTATTGTTTTTTACCCCAGGATGACGCGGAGGATCTGAAGAAGAAAGTGGCCGTCCTCGAGTGTCAACTACGGAAGAGCGAAGCGACCAAAAAGGGCTTCGAGCTGTCCACGGGGAAACTGCTGAGCTTCGTGGAGGTTAAGAAGAGTCAAACTTGTATTCTTTATCTTAAAGTCATCAAATCTACGTCAGGCATCAGTTCTGTGTTTCAGTTAGTGATCAGAACATCTTGTGTTTCTGCAGAACATTCACGAGTTCCTGCTGGAGAGTCACGCACCAATCAAGAGCTTCAGGTAGAGTGTGCGTGTGCGTGTGTGTGTGTGTGTGCGTGTGTGTGTGTGTGTGTGTGTGTGTGTGTGTGTTTGTGTGTGTGTGTGTGTGTGTGTGCGTGTGTGTGCGTGTGCGTGTGTGTGTGTGTGTGTCTGAACTGGGCTAATGGGCTCAGCTCTCTGCAGGATCTCTCATTATGTGACTCCAATTGTGGTGTCTGGGTCACACACACAAACACACACACACACACACACACAGACACACAGGTAGGTCACAGTTAGCTCTTGTTAGTGGCTTCCTGCGGCGAGCAATAATTACATTTCTTGACCGGAGGTGACTGTAAAGGCACCACAGAAGAAGAACTTTTACCCTCCTTTACTTCAGTGTCTTTTATTATCTTTCCTTATCACACGGCTTGGTTCAATACTCGATGCTGATTGGTCTATTTTGAATATTCTGCGAGGGAGAGAGGAAGATAGACGGGAAGTAAATACTGAAGGGAACAGCAGAAGAAGTCCGACAGGATTTCCCTCTATAGTTGAGGTTGCAGTTTAGTTGGGATGTAGACTTTACCCTCCTTTACTAACAGACCGGTGCTAAGAAAGACGCTCTGATGGAAAGAGAGGAAGACAGACAGTATGTGAACACTAAGAAGAAGACAGACAGGAAATGAAACTATGAAATGAAACTTGATGTAAAGCAGGATTTCCCTCTATAGACGTAGGTGAGGATGCAGTTTAGATGCTTGGTGTTGGGAACATCCTGAATGTCCTCTTCCAATATGAGAGTAACATGATAACAAAGGTATCCCAACTGTAGCGGTGAACATGACAGGATGTATGATTACCTAGAAGAGCATCAGGACTGTGTTAGGCATTTGATAGCTATGTGATTAACATGATGATTCAGCCTCTATGGAGATAGACATATGACAAGCATGATCATTTCTGACGTGGAGCTAATCTGAACTAAACATTGAATACTGCTTTCTATTCCTCCATCTTGTGACTGTGTAACTCCCTCTCTTGGATATCAGCATGTGAAGGACACTGTTCAGGAACTAGTTGATGCTCTGTATGTGATGACTACTTCCATTCTGGAGAGGATCATAGACATGGATCCTGAGATTGAAGCTCAAGCCGGGGACCAGGGAGATTGTTCTAACACTTGGGATGTATGTTAGGTATCTGATCCATCGACGTCTCCACCTGCACCTGTGTAGTTCCTCACCTGTCCGTTTCTTCCTCGCAGCTCCGGAGATGTTAAAGTGGGCGTGTCCTCCCCAGGCCCCGCCCCCCGACACAGAAAGACCCCCTGGACAGCGCTGACTCTCGCTCAGGAGGCCAAAGACCTGGGCAGGACGGTGAGGTCCCTGCTGGAGGCGGACTGTAAGTGATCTGAACCCAGCATGCCCTCCTTCCTCTGCATGACATCCCCCCCCCTCTCTGGAAGGAAGTGAACCTGCCTCTGAGGTTAACTGTCCTCCCCGTTGCAGTGCTGACCTTCTAGAAGATTCTACAACGTCTGCAAGACAACACAACAACAACAACAACCGTGAACCCAAACTGTCCCTGAACCTCCTCAGACCCTCACTTCAAAGTCAACTTTATTGTCAATCTTTCAGTTTGTGTGTACAGACAGAGAGATCGAAATACCGTTTCAGATTCAAAAGATTCAACATTCAAAGGTTTTATTGTCCTATATAAGCTACAGTGTAGAAGAAGACTCTGAGGGCGGAGCCACCGGGGATAACAACCAATTAAAGTGACAGAGAATTGGGGAATTCGGGTCAATTCTAACCAAAAAAGGTGACCGACGGGACAAGCAGAAGTCAAAGTCAACTTTATTGTCAATCTTTCAGTTTGTGTGTACAGAGAGATCGAAATACTGTTTCCCACAATCCTGAGGAATACAAAATACAAATATATATAATACAAATATGTATATACCTATATATACACAATCAACAGACACATTTATACATATGCACACATTAAGACATGAATAAAAGCACACTTCCTGCTTCTCTCTGCATGAATCACTGCCATTGATCCATGCACTCCTTATTGTGAGCACAGCAGGGTTTCTTTAGCATTACATCTGCAGATCTCTCTGAAAGCAGAGCTTGAAACGAGCAGCTTCATGCGTGTCTACAGGTCCCTACTCTGTAAGGAAATGGACTGTATTAACATTTAGATTTTGGCCAATTGACGTTTGTTTGTACAGGATAACAGACTTCTGTTCATCTGGAGATTTACGGACTATTTGGGTTTGGAAACACCTGCAGAACCACATATTTTGAAAAGACATGCAGTTAAAGTTAGCTGTGCTTCAGGTCTGTTGCAGAGCTTCCACGTTAATGCGTTCTTAGGTTTTCTTTAGCATTTAGAGATGGTGCCAAATGAAAAAGTGAGTGATGCACAGACTCCCAGAGCGTTGGTTCAGTCCTTCAGATTTGACCCATCCTCTGTCTCTTTAGCATCAACCAATACCTTCCTTTAACGAGCAATAAAAGGGAATATCAAACTTCATATACAGTCGGCATTACCTGTAGCTAAGAGCGAGTTAGAAAACACGACCTGTAGCTGCACGTCTCTCTGTTACTAGCTTTATGTTTGAGAGGCTGGATGCTGTAGATTAGACAACGAATCATCGAGCATCACAAGAGGAGGAACCCCGAAAGAACTCTTACGTCCAAATACGAGGGGTGAACAGAAACGCTAAAGGAGTCACGATATCCGTCCGGGAATGTCGTAAAGCAGCGATGAATAAAGGACAGCCTGATTGGACGCTTTAGACGCTTTCATCATGTGTGGACTTATTTGCTGTGTTTCCTCTGTCTTTGTCTGAGTAAATGTTCTGGAACAAACTGTCATGGGTTCTTCTTTGTTAAGAGAAAACGTTTCATTCATTCTTATTTTGGTTCAGCCACAATTTAAGATTGAGAGAAGTCGAGGCAAACAGAAGCACCAGATATAGTCTAAAGAGCTTTGTTTGTGTTTGTCACAAGTTAGATGTGAAATATCATCCGTGCAATGTTGTGAAAAAACAGCTCAGAGTTTCCAGAGTTTGGATGTCAATGCTTCCTCGAACATATCAAGCCTGTTTTTACTCATGTGACACGACAACATGGTGACTGAGATGAAGGCACTTTTTGTTTTAACATATTAAAGTGGGACTCTGGGCAACGTCTCCAAAGAGATGTAGTGTGTCCAACACTTTGAGATTCTTGCATCAAACCATTGCAACCGTTGCTTCTGAGGTTGCATTCAGACACTACCTTTTCCAGAGAGTCAGTAGTTTCTGCACATCAACAGCATCAAAAAAGGCAGTTTTTGTTCCAAGACTTATGTTTGGGGCATTTGATGTCTTAATTGACAGCTGATAATAGAGAGATTATGGGTAAACGTTCAAATATGTATAATAGACTCATATTAAAGTGAACATCTTGGGGTTTCATAGGGACACAAGAAGACATTTAAAGATATCAAGTTGGGCTTTGAAAGACTGGGATGGACATTTCTAAATATGCACGACTGCTGGTGACAGAAAAGCAGCAATATGGGGCATGACCTTCTGCTAGTCTGTTTTATAAATATCAGATGATATCTTAAATGAAGGCAGGATGTGAGCGTCGTTCCATAATCAACAGCTGAGATTCAGGAGACCTTTCCATCACTGTGTGTGTGTGGTGTGTGGTGTGTGTGTGTGTGTGTGTGTGTGTGTGTGTGTGTGTGTGTGTGTGTGTGTGTGTGTGTGTGTGTGTGTGTGGTGTGTGTGTGTGTGTGTGTGTGTGTGTGTGTGTGTGTGTGTGTGTGTGTGTGTGTGTGTGTGTGTTCTTTACAATCACCTATAACTGGTTCTCATAACAGTCCTTGTTGCCTGGAGACGTGCTCGGCTTTCTTTTTTAAATCAGAAAGCTGCATAAACCTCTGTCTTCTGCACACACACACACACACACACACACACACTAGACAACAAGATGATGATAGAGTAGTACATATTTGTATAATAAAATATACCTAAGTAATAATAATTCAATAACTAGGTGGCAAAATAAGGAAGGAATGAAAATAAATAATAATTTAAATAATAATGATCTATTTTTTCTTTCTCTATGAACTCGCTCACCGCTCTCCAACCTCTTTCCTTCTGATTCATTCATTCATCCTTCACAATAAAAGCCTCTGAGTTTATATTTCACATTGAATGAATCTTCGCTCATTACATTTAGAAATAAGTGAGCGCTGAACGTCCAGAGACAGATTCACTCTGTGTTTCTAATGGAGATGAAAATACACCTGGAAACAGATTTATCTTTATTTAGCTTCAGGATAAATGAGAAGTCAGAGTTCGTTTTAATCACCGAGCATTTTATTTAATGGGGAGATTACTAATAAAACGTGTTTAAAGCACTCAGATATGCAACACGATGTGCTTCATATACACGCACACATATAGATATATTTACCCTTTTATAAAAAATATATACCCACTAAGGTGTTAAAATGATTCATGTGAATTATTATTACATTCATTTTCCCGTTTACTTGCAGCCTTCATATCGTAGCATTTAAAACATATAAACGACCCAATTCAAAGGTTTTAAAAGCTGTTCAAATGTTTGCATTAAGATCTTTTTATTGCGTTATTGGCTCCACATTTTGAAAGAAATCTCAGTTATAACCTTATTATTATATAATACAGTGCTAAAGTAGTTTAGTTTATTTAGTTCTAGTGTCGTGGACAGTCCCCATCGATGAACTGTCACAAAAACAGTAAATGGAGCAGCTTGAGCCGACATGGCTAATTTCCAGCTGTAGCCAGATGGAAATACACACCCTTACAATCACAACATATCAACAGCATTAGTTATAAAAAAATATAAAATAAAATAAAAAGGATGAAAGACAAGAAGATACAGGCGAGAGGATAAGAGAGAACAATACACAACACACGTTACTACATACAGTACATGTCACATAGAGCACATCACAATCACATAACAGAAACGAGGGGTCCATGATCACAACATGTAACACAACATGTAACACAACATGTAACACAACATGTATCACAACATGTATCACAACATGTATCACAACATGTATCACAACATGTAACACAACATGTAACACAACATGTATCACAACATGTAACACAACATGTAACACAACATGTATCACAACATGTATCACAACATGTATCACAACATGTAACACAACATGTATCACAACATGTAACACAACATGTATCACAACATGTAACACAACATGTAACACAACATGTATCACAACATGTAACACAACATGTATCACAACATGTAACACAACATGTAACACAACATGTATCACAACATGTAACAAAACATGTAACACAACATGTAACACAACATGTAACACAACATGTATCACAACATGTAACACAACATGTAACACAACATGTATCACAACATGTAACACAACATGTAACACAACATGTAACACAACATGTATCACAACATGTAACACAACACAACATGTATCACAACATGTAACACAACATGTAACACAACATGTAACACAACATGTATCACAACATGTAACACAACATGTATCACAACATGTAACACAACAATTAACACAACATGTATCACAACATGTAACACAACATGTAACACAACATGTATCACAACATGTAACACAGCATGTAACACAACATGTAACACAAAATGTAACACAACATGTAACACAACATGTATCACAACATGTAACACAACATGTAACACAACATGTATCACAACATGTAACACAACATGTATCACAACATGTATCACAACATGTATCACAACATGTAACACAACATGTAACACAACATGTAACACAACATGTAACACAACATGTATCACAACATGTAACACAACATGTATCACAACATGTAACACAACATGTAACACAACATGTATCACAACATGTAACACAGCATGTAACACAACATGTAACACAAAATGTAACACAACATGTAACACAACATGTATCACAACATGTATCACAACATGTAACACAACATGTTACACAACATGTAACACAACATGTATCACAACATGTATCACAACATGTAACACAACATGTAACACACACGCCATACTCAACACAGACCAGTGTGTGCAGGTGTAGTTCTCAGTGAACCATGTTTTTAAGTGAGCTGTGAAGGTGGTGTGTGTGTCTTTGTACTGTTTGTGTGGACGTTAAGGGGCGACTGAGAAGAGGTTTCTGCGTCATTAGGTGCAAATGTTATAATATTTTAGGGAATATTACATAGCGTGTGAATGTGTGGTGATGACTCAGAAGGAGCTGAGG
>CM062284.1:1513261-1515761 GCA_031216635.1 Dissostichus eleginoides | reverse complement strand
TTCGATTCTTCTCTCCTCCTCTCTTGTTTCCTCTCCTACTATCTTGTTTCCTTTCTCTTCACTCCCTCTCCTCCTCTGTCCTTTCCTCTCTCCTTGTCTCTTTTCTTGTCCCCTTTCCTCATCTCGTTTTCTCTCCTCTCTTGGTTCCATCTCCCCCTTTCTTATCACTTTTCATGTCCTACAATCTCTACTTTGCTTTTCCACAACTCCTTTCCTCTTTGGTTACCTTGAATTCTCTAATTTCCTCTCCTCCTCCTCCTCCTCCTCTCTCCTTTCTTGTCACCTCTCCTCCTCTCTCCTCGTGTCCTCCGCTCTGGTTGTGTTTTCCTCTCACATGTTGCTGCAGTGGGGGGTGGGGGGGAGGCTTCTCATTGGCCGTAAGTAGGTCAGGCCGGACCAATCATATATATAGGAATATTAGAATTCAGCATTTTTTAAGACTCTGTTCTTATACAATAGCTTCCATGTCATGTGACCTCATGACCCACAATGCAGCACTGTGTTCTACAAGCTAGAGGTTCTGTTAGAAGGCATTCATAGCATCAAGTGCTCAGAGCGGACACAGGCTTCCTTTCAGGCGTTAGTCAAACATCAAATAGAAGAGGGACTAAAAACGAGTTCATTATATTGAAGCTATTACCAAAATGTAATTAACAGCCATTAACGTAACAGCAACAACAACAACAACAACAACAACAAACACACTTTATCAGGGTTTTTTACTGGTCCTTTTTGTGGTTTGTTTACAGATGAGTTTTCATAATAACTGTTAGAGATTCACTCAAGACTGGACCTCTTCTGTTTCCTCTCTCCTCGTGTCCTCTCATGTTTCCTTCCTTCATCTAGTTTCCTCTCCTCTTCTGTTCCTTTCTCCTCGTCTCCTCTCATGTTTCTTCTTCATCTAGTTTTCCTCCTCCTCTCTTCTGTTTCCTCTCTCTCGTCTCCTCTCATGTTTCCTTCCTTCATCCAGTTTCCTCTCCTCTTCTGTCCTCTCCTCGTGTCCTCTCATGTTTCCTTCCTTCATCTAGTTTCCTCTCCTCTTCTGTTTCCTCTCTCCTCGTCTCCTCTCATGTTTCCTTCCTTCATCCAGTTTCCTCTCCTCTTCTGTTTCCTCTCTCCTCGTCTCCTCTCATGTTTCCTTCCTTCATCCAGTTTCCTCTCCTCTTCTGTTTCCTCTCTCCTCTCGTCCTCTCATGTTTCCTTCCTTCATCTAGTTTCCTCTCCTCTTCTGTTTCCTCTCTCCTGTCTCCTCTCATGTTTCCTCCTTCATCAGTTTTCTCTCCTCTTCTGTTTCCTCTCTCCTCGTCTCCTCTCATGTTTCCTTCCTTCATCCAGTTTCCTCTCCTCTTCTGTTTTCTCTCTCCTCGTCTCCTCTCATGTTTCCTTCCTTCATCCAGTTTCCTCTCCTCTTCTGTTTCCTCTCTCTCGTCTCCTCTCATGTTTCCTTCCTTCATCCAGTTTCTCCTCTTCTGTTTCCTCTCTCCTCGTGTCCTCTCATGTTTCCTTCCTTCATCTAGTTTCTCTCCTCTTCTGTTTCCTCTCTCCTCGTCTCCTCTCATGTTTCCTTCCTTCATCCAGTTTCCTCTCCTTTCTGTTTCCTCTCTCTCGTCTCCTCTCATGTTTCCTTCCTTCATCCAGTTTCCTCTCCTCTTCTGTTTCCTCTCTCCTCGTGTCCTCTCATGTTTCCTTCCTTCATCTAGTTTCCTCTCCTCTTCTGTTTCCTCTCTCCTCGTGTCCTCTCATGTTTCCTTCCTTAATCTAGTTTTCTCTCCTCTTCTGTTTCCTCTCTCCTCGTGTCCTCTCATGTTTCCTTCCTTCATCTAGTTTCTCTCTCCTCTTCTGTTTCCTCTCTCCTCGTGTCCTCTCATGTTCCTTCCTTCATCCAGTTTTTCTCTCCTCTTCTGTTTCCTCTCTCCTCGTGTCCTCTCATGTTTCCTTCCTTCATCCAGTTTCCGCTCCTCTTCTGTTCCTCTCTCCTCGTGTCCTCTCATGTTTCCTCCTTCATAGTTTCTCTCCTCTTCTGTTTCCTCTCTCCTCGTCTCTCTCACGTTTCCTTCCTTCATCCAGTTTCCTCTCCTCTTCTGTTTCCATCTCCTCCTTTCTTGTCTCCTCCACTTTTAAAAAACATTAGCCGTGTTTCCATTCAACATTAAAGGTCCCCTATCATCTCCTCTTCATCAATATATCCCAGGTCCCCTATCATCCTCCTCTCATCAATATATCACAGGTCTCAGATATATCCAGAGCCTGTCTCTGATTGGCTGAAACACCAAACAGATCATTGCAGCATTACCCATAATCCCCTCTGTTTCAGCCCTGTTTCCAAAGAGCTGATTCTCTGTCTGTTACTTTAGAAGAAAATAAGGAGCCCCTCCCCACGCCCCTCTGAGAGAGATTTGGTTACAAAGAACTCAAGAGCCGCTTTCACACCAAGTACTTTGCCGTACTTAGTGCCAGCACTTAGTTCCCCCAGGGCACTGAGTACAGATCGCGTTCACAC
>CM062284.1:1475761-1510761 GCA_031216635.1 Dissostichus eleginoides | reverse complement strand
TGTTTACCATATGTTTTGTTTTGAATTGTTTTGAATTGCTATTGTTTGATTCAGATATATTTTAAATACCTATTTATTTTATTTTGTGTCTTTTCTAATATTTACATTTGTATTGAATTCCTCTCATTTGTAATGTTCCTATATTCTAGATGTTCCTTTATTTAATGCTCCTTTTCTTTGTTTATGCTATTTTATTATCTCTTATTATTCACAACAACACCAACAACAACACCAACAACAACACCAACAACCACACCTTAAAATCCCCACAATGCTTTGCGCACGGACCAATTTCCCCAAATCTGTGGCGGAAAATGTGAGGCGGGGCCTCTCATGTGACGCACACCTGGACCCCTGCTCGCCTGTTCCACTCTTCGTTTTCCGAATGCCAGGAAGGATTCTTGCCTAGCCTCTGAAGGACCTGACTCGGAGGGACATGTCCTACCAAGGAAGCGTCCTCGACTTTGAGAAACACCCCGAATCACTCGTCAATATCCTGCCAATCCTTTGATGGAAAGCGCCCCCTGCAGGTATAACAATGTTGGTGACATCAAGTAACAACTAAGGAATCATATCATTCATAAATTGTCAAAGTATTGATTTTATGTTTGCAGGAAACTATGATTATTCACCTGTCCACTAAAGAGGACGTCATGCATCACCGGCTATATGTCATACACTTCATACTGCTACTGTTGTTCTTGAAAATACTTCATCTGCAATATCTCTTTGCCTTAAATCAATATACTTCAGTTATTATAATGTCATTTTAAGTTTGCACATCTTTATTTATCATTTTTTCCGAATGTACATGTCTTCAGTTTAGACTTTGACGCATACTGTCCCCCTGAGTGGACATATAAAACAATTGTTTTCTATAAAAAGAAACCAAAGTTCAAATCTTGTTTGTCCTGAGAGAAATCAAAACACTTGAAGCGTCTCTATTGCTGGTGTTTCTGAGCCTCTGCGACGCGCTGAGTTCAAACAGCGGTTATGTAATTCCATTTTCCCAAAGTGAAAGAGAGCAGATTAGGATGTTCAGATAATCTGCAGCTCAGCGTCAGCGTGACGCACTCTCTCAGGGCGGGGGGTCCGAGGCCTGCAGGACATAGAGAGGGAAATAAGAGGAACCATGTTGTTTTTAGGACAGTTCTATCTGTTAAAACACCTCGTTGTTGTTTCAGCCGTTCGAGCTCATCTCCCTGTTTGCATTACTGAAATATAATCTTAATCTTTCAATATAATCTTTATCTAAATGTTAATGCAAACGTTTCGGTCCATTTCTGACCATATTTAATTGAAGATTAGCTTCTTTGGTGTTTGGTGTTTGGTGTTCTTGGTGTTGAATCAAATAATCTGTGTTTGTAGATTTCTCCTAAATTCACCAACCGTAAGAATTACATTATGCCTCGTTTGCATATTTATGTGTGCGTCACTCTTTAGTGTCCCCTGGTCTCCAGCTGTGTGCGTCACTCTTTAGTGTCCCCTAGTCTCTCAGCTGTGTGCGTCACTCTTTAGTGTCCCCTGGTCTCCAGCTGTGTGCGTCACTCTTTAGTGTCCCCTGGTCTCCCAGCTGTGTGCGTCACTCTTTAGTGTGTCCTGGTCTCCCAGCTGTGTGCGTCACTCTTTAGTGTGTCCTGGTCTCCCAGCTCTGTGCGTCACTCTTTAGTGACCCCTGGTCTCCCAGCTGTGTGCGTCACTCTTTAGTGTCCCCTGGTCTCCCAGCTGTGTGCGTCACTCTTTAGTGACCCCTGGTCTCCCAGATGTGTGCGTCACTCTTTAGTGTCCCCTGGTCTCCAGCTGTGTGCGTCACTCTTTAGTGTCCCCTGGTCTCCCAGCTGTGTGCGTCACTCTTTAGTGTCCCCTGGTCTCCGTTGTGTTTTGAGCTTCTTCAGCATTTTTTATTTGCAGCATTTGGTTTCTGCAGCTTTTAGTAAACGCTGCACATGTCTCCTCAAGATGCTGAATGTTCTCTAAATGCTGCATGTCTCCTCAAGTTGCTGAATGTTTTCTAAATGCTGCATGTGTGGTCAAGTTGCTGAAGATGTTTCTTCATGTGGAACATTTGGGTTTTTCTATCTGCATCCTTTCTGAATCTGTTTCTCCTGATGGAGGAGCTTTGGGTCAAACTGTAACTTCAGAAGCTTCTTTTTGTGTGTGTTTCTCTTCATGCACATAATCTGTTTCAAACTGGTTGAACTATCAGAAGCGTTCTGATTCGGTCGTTGCTCCCCGGAGTCCGGATCTCTCTGACGTCACAGACGGTCATCTCTTGCGTGCCGCTCTCTGAACACGAAACAAATCTGTTGACGACCTGCAGCTTACGTAACCTTCCCCGCGGACAAAAAAGCAGCACAGGGCAAAAACAAACACATAATGCATGCTCCTAATACCCTGCACCACATAATCCACTGACATGGAATATGGAGGGGGGGATGGATATTTGTGCAATTCATATTATGGAGTGTGCTAGCTGGTTTTTCTTTTTATGTAAGAGGATTTGTCCCGGGTGGCACGAGTCGCCCAAACGCTCATCGGTCCAACGAGCCAATGAGAGGCCGCGGACGCTTTGACGTACATAACGAGAGTCTTTTGGGCCGGGGGGGATTTGGTCGCTTCAGGAAGGACGAGAGATTAAAGCAGTTTGCCATTTTGTGCACAAATAAAATCAAAGAAAGGAGATGAATCTGTTCTGCAACGGGGCGTTCAAGCATTAAACATTTAGACTCGTCATTGCTCCCAAAATGTCGAAGGTTTCTAGCCTTCCCAAATCTGTAATTGTCCCTTTAACAAAGACGACTGAACTGTTTACTCCCATCTTCTTATTGTCTGTGTGCCTTTTGAATCCATTTATTTCTCCGTATGCAAACTTAAACACACAAACCGTTGGCGAATAAAAACACAAAAATGCAAATATCCAATATTTTATGTAACCTGGAGGTTTGAAGCTTCACCAAATACATAAATACTTAAAACATATATGGTTGCTCTCACAAATAACCCCATGATGTTTGAAGTAATAACTCAAAGTATGACAAAAATATAAATTAGAGTTTATCTTTCATTTAGTTCATTTAGCCCTAATTGGCTTTTTCCTGCAAGAAATGCTTATTTCACTCAAGATTCTCCTATATATGTATAAAGATTACGAATATCTGAGTCCTCCGACTTTCCCAAAACAAGAAAATAACAGTACGTATATATACAGTACATCAACTGGTCATCCGTCCATCTTCAGGAAGCAGTTTCAGAGGAGGGTCCCAAACCTCCCTTCCCCCCCAATAACAAGTCCTTAAGATGCAGAACACCCTCCGGAGGAAAACATCCTGCTCTTGGATAATAAGAGAGGGTTGGAACGGAGATTAATAAACATTGTTTTTGATTTACAGCTCGTCTCTTTACCTCCGAGCCATCAGATTGTTTTGCTACCTATTGCCAGGTGTCACTGTCTTGATTCTCCATTAGCAAACACTTCAGATAGTACCGTGTGCTTTTTGTGGTTCGAGGTGAAACGCTAGCTTAGCCAATGGTCAAATCTGCTGACCACTCAGAACTACGTGCACGGACTATTTTCAGATAGCCGAGCTACGACCAATAAGCCATTACAAATTGTTCTATTAGCTTCTTCGAAAATGAGCAGCCCGCAAACCTACGATCCACAAAGCTCGGACGTTCCTATGTTTGGTTGCTGATGAAAGGATTCAGCAGGTGTTGTGTTTGATGTGATTTGATGGCAGTCTTGATGTGAGGGTAACTATCGGCAGAAAACAAAATGCTAAGTAAGTTGACACACCTTGGCAACAAAGCATACATCAGCTTATCTGTTGAAGACACCTACGTTAGCTTGTTAGCTAGTTGTTAGCTTGTTTGAGAGTCTTCTATACATATGAATCACCCTAGCTTCACATTATCACTTATATTCTCACCTCCTGCATTTAAACCTAGTCTTTGCACACTTTACCCGGCCTGACAGACTTGTTAAGCTTCCTCACATGGCTCTGTTTTGCAGTTTTATGTTTTTATACATTACTTGCGCTCATGTCCTTTCTTAGCACGTGTCCATGTTGGTGCGAGCTGTGATTATTGACCATAACATCTTCTCTTCTTTAACCCAGCATGTTCTTATCCACCATCTGATGCACTACCACCTCTTTAGCAGCAGCTCAGTCCCAGTTATCTTAAAACTTTGTAATAGAAACACTAATGTGAGTCCAAATGTCTTTCCATTCCCTGCATGAAATCAGACGTGTTGTTGTCCTCTCCGTCTGATAAGGAACAGGACCCTGAACGCATCATTCAGTCAGTGGAGGATGTCTTTAGTGGGTTGTGTTGAAGTCCCTCGGGCTGAAGATGCTGCAGGAGATGACGGGAAGGTGGAAGGATTCTTGGAGTTCCTAGGAAATCATAAACAAAAAAACATGAGCAAAACTTGTCGTGCAATTGTTGTGATATTGTCCTGTTCTGTTTTCCATTTGTTTGAGAGCGTGTTGAACGCTTTCAAACACAAGACGTTTCTGACAAAAGATAGAAAGCTTTGGAACATTTGAAATGACAAGTGTAGACGATCATTCACCTGTAAATATGTAACTCTTAAGAGCTAATGCTAACGGCATGGCTTTAGGGTTGGGATGTTGATTGGTTAGTCGTGGATCACCGGGCATCATCAGTCTGGTCTGAGGCGCCATTATTTCAAAAACTCAACATATGGAAATATGTACTAAACAAAAAGCCCATTAGTCTAACGGACCTTTATCCTGAAAGCAACAGCCTCTGATAATACTCTCTGGAGTTGGAGTTCAGTGGCTAGCATTACTTTCCAGACTCCTCGATGGCTTTGCGTGACTCATAAAGAAATACTTTTTATTTCGACTTCAAAAGCTCTTCTGTGTAACTTAGTTTAAACACCAAAAAAGTGTTTTTTGGGATAAAAGTCTGCCGGACTATTTCAACGATTGGGTCCTGGGAATATTGATCCATCGGTCAAGACTGAAATATCTCAACAAATATGAGATGTATTGGCATGAAATTTGGTGCAAATATCTATGATCCCTAGAGGATGAATCCTACTGACTTTAGTGATGTTCCAACTTTTCTTTACGTCACTTCTGTTAAACTAAGCTCAATAAGGAAAAGGGGGATTTAGCTTTTCGGGATATTTTGGGGATTAGGGGTTTTGAAACCATAGGTCTTCAGAACTGACATTTCTCAATTATGAGATGAATTGGTATGACATTTGGTACAGACATCCTTCTTCCCTAGAGGATGAATCCTACTGACTTTAGTGATCCTTCAACTTTTCCTCACACCATCATCGGATCCACACTCGGATAAATAACTAAGGAGTTTCCCGTCGGCTTCAGTCGTTGAATTCCCCTCGTTTTGATATGAAACATTTCTCTATTTGAGATCAACAGATTTGTTGTGGTGTCTGGGATGGATTTGCGGGTAAACAAACATCAGCTGAGATTTTTTATCAGCTTTTTTTGACACCATCCCACAAATCTCCATTAACGCCAACATCTGCCGGCTGTAAACCTTAACCCTGCAGCCTCTGGGGTGAGAGCCGCTGTCCAGCATACGTCAAAGGGATGAGCATCTGTGCAGCCATTCATTATTTCCCTGTCCTCTCAGGGTTTATGTTGTCACTTCATCTCAGTGATGCATGGGGGGGGGGGGGGGGGGGTCGGGGAGGGGATTTATAAAGGCTGGTTTCAGACCTTCATGCAGCCGAACGAGGGCTTTAAATCTGGGGTCCAGAGTTTGGGGGGAGGGGAGCCAACTCATGATGATTTATGCATTTTATAAATATGTATTATGTCATTTTACTGAGACAAACAAGTCTTACGTTTCAAGCAAAGATTGGCCATTCCCAAAGTGCTAAACAAGTCATACTGCAATTTGATTTTTGTTGACTAGCTGTAGTTTTGTACGCAAATAAAATCATCTTTGGTTTATATTCTTTTCTAACTGGCTCACAGTAACGCAACATGCTATTTGTTGTTCTGTCCTGCAATTTGATTGGATGCTGCCTGATTGGTTTAACCATAATAGATGCAGGGATGAATTGTTGTAAGGTGCATTGGATGAAGTATGAAGTGATAAAGTGTGGTCTTGCTGGGAATGAATAACGCTAAAACAATTTGGTTTAAAGGCCAATTACTTAATTGGTTGCATACCTTTGTTTTAATCTTTGTGCTTGAGGGAAGGTATCAAGTCTAATTAAAGTCGTTGGTGTTTCAGTCCAAGTTTAAGTCTAAAGTGAAGCTTTTGTATCCCTGCAAGCGTCGTCAGTGATTGTTAACGTGGTCTGTACGTTGATGCAGCACTTTGGTCCAGACTGACCTGATAAATAATGGACAGATTGAGACATACATTTAGTTCAGATAGCAATAATCTCCAGAGGATAAATCCTAATGACCTTGTTGGACCTCTGACTTTAATCTAGTCACACCAACAGGTCAAAGATTAATGAGAAATCTCCACATCTACAAGATCAACTCACCCAACGTTTCCTACAAATATCCTTTGATGCTATGAACCTAATTAACATTATTTAGCACCAATAGAGGCTCGTCTCCAAACTGTTAGATTATTCACATCTCCTAGAAATGACATTCACAAGGTCAGTTTTCCCGATGTACGTAGACGTTTTGAACAGATCCTTAAATGTATTTTGCGAACATTTACCAGCATTTTTAAGAGAAAAGCCAACATTTCTGAGGGTTAGGAATCATTTGTTTAAATGATCCAAAGGACCCATGTTTTGATTTAGTATAATATCAAGTCTTGGGTTAAAATTAATACTTTTTATGACGAAACTTAAGTTTTGTTTGTATGTTTAGCTTTGGTTTCACACAGGACACATTGAAATTCCTGTATCAGACTCATTAGATGTGTTTGAGACGCGTCAAAATGAACGTAATCCAGGAGGGAATCCCTCGGAACAGAATCGACCATTTCCTTCAGACAGTTTTAGGAAACCAGGTTGCAAATGCATGATTTTTTTGTGTGCAATTCTCCAAGAAGTGAACTATATCCTTTTGATATCAGTATTGGTCCAGCAGTACGAGTTTGACAAAGATATTTAACAGAAACGTAATGTTTTAGTGACAGTCCTGCACAATCTCACATCTTGTGTTATTCAGATTTACAACAGCAGTTTTGCATCCAAACTACTGGTTAGACTTCATTTAAAGACTTCAGAGCTGAACCAGAATTGGCAGAAAGCGTCAATTTAAAAATACCTCTACTTTACATTTTGCTGTCGACAGATCCTCCTGAAACGAATGAACGAGGTTTTGTTAATCTGATGATGACAGAACGAGCCCCGGACGCTCCGCTGGCCTCGCTGCGTGCCGTGCACTCAGACACATATCAGTAATAATTGATTTCCATGCATTTGCTTAATGGATTACAGCAGCACGACATCCCTGCATGTTCGATGGGATCAACAGACAACCTTGACACAGAAAACCAGCTCTAACATCAGGACACACACAGATGTTCAGGACGAGCTAACGGAGAAATGCTAATCTCTTTATGTCTGAATTCAGACATGTATATCCTTTTATTTACTGTATGTTCTCTTGGTTTGGTTCTTGATTTGATCCGGACTAAACGGACAATGTTCTGGAAATCCCATCTTTAGTTATCAGCTATTTGCTCATTTAGATCCAACCTAGATAACTGATCTCATGTAAGTTACATTAATAATGATAACAAAACCAACCCAGTGCCAGAACTAAATGTGTGTTTATGCAAACTACGGATACGTTGAATCTTGGACTAAAGATATTAACATTTCTAGCTACATGTATGTCAACGTTGTAGTGCTGTTATAGAGTTTAAAAACCCCAAAAACTGACAAACAAACCTTTAACCACAATCATTCTGTACTTTCATAAGTTCCTTTTAATCTGCCTTAATTGAGTCGTTTAACTTTTTTCTGTCCAAAAGCTGCCACAAAATGATTTGCTTCACATATTTGTTCCAACTAAGTTTTGACTTGTTTGATTTTAGTGCAGAATAGCATTATCCTCTCTGAAGATACGGAGCCTCAAATCTGGAAAACTCTGGAAAGTACTCGTATTTTTCGTGGCAAAAATGGATGTATCCCCAATCCATGGTCTAATCTAGTCTCTGGGATTTTGGAACTGTTGTCAATTTATAGACTAAATGATCCCAAAAGATATTCAGTAGAGAAAAGTTATTGTTAGTTGCACTTTTTTTACTTTGAGGAATTTCGTAAGGAACTTTAAAACAATGACGCGTCAGGACGAGGAATGTTTAGGCTCAATTTCTCAGAGATTTCCAAAGTGTCATTAGGGTTTTTATAAACTGTCCAAATGTCCAACTTTATTCTGAAAAAAACTATTTTGTTAAATAAATATTAATTAGGGTTTTAGTTTTTCCCCAAGCTTTTAGACCCTTTTCAGACTAACTAGTCATTTTCATCAAATGTAGGAATTTTGTATCTGCACTCAATTGGCTAGGGAGTGTTTCGGCTTATTTTAGAGTCATTTCCAACATGTGAATTAAGGTTAGGGTTATGCTCTACAGTCATGAGGTTAGGGTTAGGGTTATGCTCTACACAGTAATGGGGTTAGGGTTAGGGTTATGCTCTACACAGTGATGGGGTTAGGGTTAGGGTTATGCTCTACACAGTAATGGGTTAGGTTAGGGTTATGCTCTACAGTCATGGGTTAGGGGGTTAGGGTTATGCTCTACACAGTAATGGGGTTAAGGTTAGGGTTATGCTCTACACAGTGATGAGGTTAGGGTTATGCTCTACACAGTAATGGGGTTAGGGTTATTCTCTACAGTAATGAGGTTAAGGTTATGCTCTACACAGTAATGGGGTTAGGGTTATTCTCTACAGTAATGAGGTTAGGGTTATGCTCTACACAGTAATGGGTTAGGGTTAGGGTTATGCTCTACACAGTAATGGGGTTAGGGTTATTCTACAGTAATGGGTTAGGGTTATTCTCTACAGTAATGGGTTAGGTTATGCTCTACAGTAATGGGTTAAGGTTAGGGTTATGCTCTACAGTAATGAGGTTAGGTTATTCTCTACAGTAATGAGGTTAAGGTTATGCTCTACACAGTAATTGGGTTAGGGTTATGCTCTACACAGTAATGGGGTTAGGGTTAGGGTTATGCTCTACACAGTAATGGGGTTAGGGTTATTCTCTACAGTAATGGGGTTAGGGTTATTCTCTACAGTAATGGGGTTAGGGTTATGCTCTACACAGTAATGGGGTTAAGGTTAGGGTTATGCTCTACACAGTAATGAGGTTAGGGTTATTCTCTACAGTAATGAGGTTAAGGTTATGCTCTACACAGTAATTGGGTTAGGGTTATGCTCTACACAGTAATGGGGTTAGGGTTAGGGTTATGCTCTACACAGTAATTAGGTTAGGGTTATGCTCTACACAGTAATGGGGTTAGGGTTATGCTCTACACAGTAATTGGGTTAGGGTTATTCTCTACAGTAATGAGGTTAAGGTTATGCTCTACACAGTAATTGGGTTAGGGTTATGCTCTACACAGTAATGGGGTTAGGGTTAGGGTTATGCTCTACACAGTAATGGGGTTAGGGTTATTCTCTACACAGTAATGAGGTTAGGGTTATTCTCTACACAGTAATGGGGTTAGGGTTATGGTTATGCTCTACACAGTAATGGGGTTAGGGTTATTCTCTACAGTAATGAGGTTAGGGTTATGCTCTACACAGTAATGGGGTTAGGGTTATGCGGGTTACGGTTAGGGTTAGGGTTAGGGTTATGCTCTACATTGCAGTATTTTGGTCTTCTCGAAAGTGTTTCCTACCTCCTGCAGACCCTCATTCAGCAGCTCTTGATCGTAAAAGTAAAAGTAAGAGTTCAGATCGGCTTCCTTCAGACCAGAGTGCTCCTCTTCTCGCGCTCAATTTCTCAGAGATTTCCAAAGTGTCATTGGGGTTTTTATAAACTGTCCAAATGTCCAACTTTATTCTGAAAATATGAATTGGGGTTTTTTCCCCAAGTTTTTAGACACTTCATAGACTAACTCATAATTGTCATGTTAGGAATTTTGTGTCGGCACTAAATTGGAATGTCGGCTTATTTGGCTCATTTCTAAGAGTAATTTCCAACTTGTGAATTAGGGTTAGGGTTATGCTCTAAAGTAATGGGGTTATGGGTTAGTGTTATGCTCTACATCGCAGTATTTTGGGTTTATTGATCGTTTATCCTACCTCCTGCAGACCCTCGTTCAGCAGCTCTTGATCGTAAAAGTAAAAATAAGAGTTCAGAGTGGCTTCCTTCAGACCAGAGTGCTCCTCTTCTCGCGCTCGGCTCGCTCGCGGCTCAGGTCCGGCGTCTGCATCTCGCTGTGGCTCGCCGGCGTGTTGTTGGGCTCGTATCGCGACGAGGCCGGCGAGTTCTGCATGACGACCAGGCGGATCGGAGACTGGCTGGGCGGCGGCGGCGTGTTGTCGGGAGCGTACTCCTTGGTGGGGTCTTTCCCCCGGCAGTCGTACAGGATGCAGGAAATGAGGAAGACGAGCAGCAGGATGACATAACTGGCCACCAGGATGATGAGGTTCAGGGTCACCGGGTCAATCTCCAGGTAGAATTCCATAAAACCCATGGTGTCGCTTCATATCTCGCCTCAGATCAGCTGGAAGATGTGTGTATTTATATGTTAAAGAGGAGCAGTGGGAGGCAGCTGCTGCACAGAGAAAGAGCAAAAGATGAAATGAGGATGAGGCGAGGCAGCGCCGGCTTTCTGCTCTAATCCCAACGTTCAGCAGCCAATGATTAAAGCTGCTTTTAATAACTTAAGCCACCATTTTGATTTGACCAACTATAAAAAAACAGAATTTCAGTAAAATGGGGGAAGGGACACATCGGGATATGAGCGTCACTTTTGGGGATTCATATAATAACTATTAAACAACTCGGAGTGATTGTTTTTTAAGGTCACAGAACAATGATTTGAACATGAAATGGTGTGAAATCGTGCTGTTTGGGTTTGCATCTTCCTAGTGTTTTGTATTGTTGTTACGTCATGTAGGAGAGTTTCTCCGTCTGTGGCTTCTGATCTGGTTTCATTGTCTCGTGTTTTTACATTTGTTTCATGTCCTGTCTGTTTTTTATGTATTTGTGCTATGTTTATATACAGTTGTTGATGTACAGCACTTTGTTCAACTCTGTTGTTTTTAAATGTGCTATAGAAATAAAGTGGATTGGATGAAATATTAAAGAGAATTGTTGTTGGCGTGTGAGCACATCCTGGTAATCATTAATGGATCCATGAATATCCTCAGTGACCTACAGCGAGTCACTCAGAGGGACACAAACCAACCAGGAAACTAAATAACTGCAGCAAAACAAGACTAAAAAGAGACAGAAAATGACTTTAAAGAAGCAAAAGAACCAGCCTTAACCTTAATGCAAGTTTATTCTGAAAATATGAAATGTTTGGAAAATGCTGAAATTTCATTCTGAGAGTATTACAGCTTTATTTTTTAAATGTTGCAACTTTATTCTGAAAATATTGTAACTTTATTCTCAAAATGCATCAACTTTATTCTGAAAATATTGCAACTTTATTCTGAAAATATTGCATTATTCTGAAAATCTTGTCACTTTATTCTGAAAATATTGTAACTTTATTCTGAAAATGTTGTAACTTTATTCTGATAATCTTGTAACTTTATTCTGAAAATCTTGTATCTTGTAACTTTATTCTGAAAATATTGTAACTTTATTCTCAAAATATTTCTTGCATCTTTTAAATAATATGGAATTTTATTTTTTCCTGAAATAACTTTTGCTCATAATATTTAGTATTATTTCCTTCATTATTTCCCTGATCCGGTGCTCCAACCCATCTGAGCGACTTGCCTCTGCAGAGCTTTACAGTGACGCAGAGAGAAAGCTTTAAATAAAAGACATCATGCGTTGCTCCAGACATAAAGACATTAATAAAAGCCTGTCCTCTGACCCCTGACCTCTGACCCCTGATATCAGCCGGCTGTAAGCCTCCGTCTGACTTCATGTTTTCTCCGGAGAGGAAACACAATCCCCGGAGAGGAGAGAGGCTTCAGGGTGAATGGATTTCATTAGAAAGAGTGAAGGAGGATGTAATCTGCATTAAAGCACCATATGGTCAGTGTATTGTGTGTGTGTGTGTGTGTGTGTGTGTGTGTGTGTGTGTGTGTGTGTGTGTGTGCGCGTGTGCGTGTGCGTGTGTGTGTGTGTGTGTGTGCGTGTGTGTGTGTGTGTGTGTGTGGAAGAGGAGGTAAAACACACTGATGAAGAGTTTTAAAGACACACTTTGTTTTGTTTCTGCTGCTGTTTGATAGTTTCTGACAGTCTGTATTTAATCGTCTGTTAAATCTCCTTCCTGTTTGTGCAAAAACATCAAACTGCAGCTTCCTGTTGGAGGGTCACTAATGCAGAACGTCACTACAGGGAATATTATGACTTCATTCTGGAGATTCTAAAGGTCCCATGTCATGGCCATTTCTACTGATCATAATTCCATTGTTGAGGTCTACTAGAATAGATTCACATTGTTCAATGTTCCAAACTCACACTGGTTTCTCACACAGCATCTCTGTATAGCATGTGTATTCACTCTCTGTCCTACACGGCTTGTTGGAGCTCCTGCCTCCCCCTGCCTGTGAGCCTAGTGGCCGTCTGCGAGACAGCGAGACACAGCGAAATCCAGCCCGAACACACACACACACACACCCATAGCCTGGCTGTGAGTCGGTGTGTGTACTCACACACCGACTCACAGCCTCGCCGCATCCCGTCGTCTCAGGGAGGAGAAATTGGCGGAGCTGCAGCTGAGAAAAGATTGAGTGTGTGTGCGTGTGAGGAAGTCCGCGGATTGGTCAATTTGGACCAATCCACGGACTTAACGTAACGGCTCCGCGGACGTAACGTAACGGCTCCACGGAGTGGTCCATTTGGACCAATGGGTCCATTTGGGTATGGTCACGTCACTGTACCCAGGAAGAAAAAGAGAAATGTCCAACGAGGCGTTCTGGGGCAGCATAGACAGGTCTTCTCTGTGTTAGAGTTTTACTCGCTACAGGGTGTACTTTGAGGGTTTGTGACTCTGCAGACCGTTTACATGCAGAAGAACCTTCATAACACAAGGGGACGGGTAATAACCAGAAAAGCATGACATGGGACCTTTAAGACTTTATTCTGAAAATATTACAATTTTATTTTTTAAATATTATTTGGAAGTTTAACTTTATTTTTCAGTCTGAAAATATTACGATTTCTTACAGAAAATGTTACGCCTATATTCTAAAAATACTAGAATACTTCACATACGAAAACATAAATACTTTACTGTGAAAATATTACAAGTTTATTCTGAAAATATTACGACTTTATTCAGAAATATTACGACTTTATTCTGAAAATATTACAACTTTATTCTGAAAATATTGCGACTTTATTCTGAAAATATTACGACTTTATTCTGAAAATATTACGACTTTATTCTGAAAATACTGCAACTTTATTCTCAAAATATTACGACTTTATTCTGAAAATACTGCAACTTTATTCTCAAAATATTACGACTTTATTCTGAAAATACTGCAACTTTAGTCTGAAAATATTACTAATTTATTCTGAAAATATTATGACTTTATTCTGAAAATACTGGAACTTTTATTCTGAAAATATGACAGTTTTATTCTGAAAATACTGCAACTTTATGTGTCTCCAGTCCTCAGACAAAAACCCAATTGTGAATGTTTTCTCAAAACTCTGTCTTCCAGCAGAAATAAAACATAGAAACTGAAAAGAGGAAATCCAGTCTCTTTAGAAATCTTGTAAAATAACATAAACAGGAAATAGGTTTTAGAGGAATCCTCACTTCTGTTGATGATGAGTTCCGAGGGGAAGACAAGGAGGGTAAAAATAACAGAGCCGGAGAGATGAAGAGGAAATGAGATTCAGAGAGGAGCCCAACGCTGAATCACTGCTGATGTTAAAACAGATTCCTGACCTAATGCACGGTGAGACGTCTGCAGAAAACTGACAGCAAATGAAGAATCGAGGATGCTTTGGTGCAATGAAAGCAAACGTTCAGGGAGTGTGACTTCTGCATTAAATACGCCTCTCTTCTGTCCCTTAAACTCTTTGAGTCTTTCTCTGATCCTGTAGAAAAATTGTACAGTTTTTGATAATGAAACAGAAACGTTGCTACCCCGTTCTCTATCCTTACGTAACGTCCACACGGTTCCGTCTCGTGCTTCAACGGAGACGCTTCCCATTCACTTTGAATGGGGTGACGTCACGCTTTGCCGAACTGCATTGTGGTTCCGTCGCTTTGCCTCCGTTGCTCGCTTCGAAAGTGGAGAAAAGTTCAACTTTTCAAGCTTCGACGGAAGCGCCAGCCAATCCAATCATATGCCAGTACAAGCGCTAGCCAATCAAACCGCGTGCTTGTGTGTCCGGGCGGGAGATTAATGTGATTGGTTGTTGGTCGCACGCCAGACACGCCCACCGGCAAGCTTCAACGCACGCTGCCATGTGGACGTACCGTTAGACCCTTGATCCAGAAAAGGAAACACCTCCCACAAAGGAGTCCTCCAGCTGCCGATCAGACAGAGTTTGAGGCCTTTTCTGTAACTGTTCTCCGTGTGTGTTTGGCTTGCTGCTGAGTTGGAAAAACGTAAACTAAGGGGAAACAGGCGACTTCTTTAGCCTTCTTAAATCGTTCTCAGAGGCAGCCTTCTGTGGAGCTTTACCAAAACAACTTATTGTGATTAAAACTCATTAATTGCCGAACGGTTTGAGTTCAGCTAAGGTTAGCACTCATCAGGTCTTTGCATGGAAACAATACTTTACAAAAAAGATGAAGCAACCTGCAAAAACCCGGATCCCGGAGTCAAAATGATTAGCTGCACAGCGACTCCTGCAGAGTTCAATCACTTTATACATTTTTGAGGAGACCAAGGAACCGTGCGTTGAGTAGAGTCTACTTGCAGAAAAAGCATTGCACACTAACATCTCAGATTCGAGATTCCCAACCTGCACCCCCTCCATGATCCACAATCTGAGAGGGGCCGTTCACAGGAGGTGAAGCCTTCAGTGTTTTCAGCTCTCTCTTTCTGCCTTTCTTCTGAAACACAATGTGACTTCCTGTGTCACTCCCTTTTATTTCAATGCGACTCTAAATCCATCAGCAGCGGCACAATGAAAGAGAAGGAAGCAGAGAAAGTTAGAGGAAGTGCCTCTCCCGGGTTAATGATGCCTTCAGGGACCTTCAGGGGCCGAGGGGTTTATTGCTGCTGAGGCTGAAACCAGTCTATCTCCATCTCTCCCAGCAGCAAGAAACAAGTCTACCCCTCAGGGTGAGCTGCATTTGTACTTAAATGAATCGATCTGTGTTTCCAGCAACGTGTTTCATGCAGACCTTAATGTGTGGAATGAAAAATCTGCCTCAAAACAGAACTATTTATAAAGAAATCCCCAATTAGAGAAGCTTCCAACATTTATAAAACTGCACATTTGGAAATTATAGAAATTAATAGACCTGGTAAAAAAACAATTGGTGCATAATTATATTATAAATAAACCACATCTATGATTGTGAAGAAAGAGGGGTGCTAGTGAATTGTCAACGGACCTCTGTCGCTTGTCAGCGCAACTTCAATGATGCCGTTTAAAAACAGCCGTCAGCGAACCGACCCGGCCGAGATGGCCAGTCCGCCCCTGCCGGTACCGAAGTGGCCCGATCGGAGTGGGCCGAGTGGCCCGACCAGCCCTCTTCAGTACCGGCCCATCGGGATTCGTCCCGAACGTCCCGATGGCCAGTCCGCCACTGTGTCCTGATATCTCTGCAGGATCCTCGTTTCTCTTCCTCCTCACCGTCTGATGACAGGAAACTCACCTGCTGCTGAAGAACTGTTGGGAAAATAGTGAATGTCCTCTTCCAACATGAGAGTAACGTGATAACAAAGGTATCCCAACTGTAGCTGTGTACATGACAAGATGTCTGATTACCTAGAAGAGCATCAGGACTGTTTGAGGCATATGATTGCTATGTGATTAACATGATGATTCAGCCTCTATGGAGAGAGACATATGACAAGCATGATCATTTCTGACGTGGAGCTAATCTGAACTAAACATTGAATACTGCTTTCTATTCCTCCATCGTGTGGCTGTGTAACTCCCTCTCTTGGATATCAGCATGTGAAGGACACTGTTCAGGAACTAGTTGATGCTCTGTATGTGATGACTACTTCCATTCTGGAGAGGATCAGAAATACATTATTTGTATTGTATTGTACATTATTTATTTGGCCGGGGACCAGTGATATTTTTCTAACATGAACATTTCTCTTTCTAACTCTCTCTGACCTCAGACCTGTGGGGGGGCGTTGGTGCAGAACGCTCTCACACTGCAGGGGAATTATTACCTCAGAAAAACTGCTTCCTGTTCTCAGCTGATCCATCACGCGACTCTTTTCGTTTCGTGCCAGGCTGGGGGAGGAAGAGGGAGTTATTGCCACTGTGGTGCCCCCGATTACAGGAAGGGAGTCTGGGCACTTCCCCTCTGAGATCGGCCTCGTTAGTCAGCATTTACATCCAATAAAGATTCAAAGGTTCAAAGGTGTTATCATCCGATGCTCAGCAGCTTCAGGGTAGAAATGGCAATACAACTCTTCTGACCTGAGCTCCTCCAACGATGCAACATATATAACAAAATACAACAATACTAATAATAATATATGACATGTAAATAGAATATGATATGTACAAGAACAGAATATGAAATTAAATAATGTACATTGAGACAAATTTAAATACGGTTTATAAGAGTAAGGAAGTATTAGAAATGAGTCCGATCTGAACAGTTATTGGACTTTTACTTTTAGATTTCATTTATGGGTTTTCCTTCAAGTTTAAATATTTGCATTTTCACTTTTATTTGATTTATGCTGCAATTTAAAAGGTAGACACAAAAGGATCACTCTGTATCAGGTCATCTTAATAAAACGTTTTATTCACTGACATTTCTTGTAAATGCAACACTTTAATTTCAGAATATATATATTTTTTTAAATCATCCTGAATTATTATTATTTTTTAATGTAAATGTCACATTTTTATCCCAGAGAATCTTCACCTTTTTTACTTTTTTTAAAATTAAAAATAATATATGGGGCGGCCCATATGCGTAAACCGCTTCCTAAAAAGTCGGTTTGATTCCCGAGTGTCCTCCCCTCTGTCTCCCCCTTTCAACTCTATAAAGGTCCCAAAGAAATACCAAAAACGTGTATTTTATTTCTCTTGTTGATTTATTATTATCGTTTATCTGGAATATAATATGTCAGTATTTTCCTCACAAATCCAAAGGCTGAGATTAAAGTGCTGACCGCCATAAAGAAAAGGAATTAGTAACCATCCGGATCAGATAAAACACACACACACACATACTCTAGATGTGTCCCCCCCCCTTATGTGCCCAATCCCCCCATGTGAATCACACTGGCACACATTTAAAGACTATTCACTTTTTTTTTTGTACATTTACCGATTTATTTAAACATTGCAGTTTTCTTGTAGTAAATTCAGGACTTTAATGTTGAAAATGTTCCGTTTTTCTTTTACTATAACCCCCAAACTGTACTGTCTGCAGGAGAGACTGAAGATGCATGGAGGTGATGCAACCCCCCCCCTTTCTCTCTCTTTCTCCCCCCTCCTCTCTCTCTTTCTCCCCCTCCTCACATTCCCAGGATGCTTCACTTAGATAAAGTTAGCACCACAGAAGTGACGACGCATTGTAACCGTCAGCCGTCAACACAACCTCCCAATGACGCAACTTCATCTGTGTGAGTGTGTGTGTGTGTGTGTGTGTGTGTGTGTGTGTGTGTGTGTGTGTGTGTGTGTGTGTGTGTGTGTTGCTAGGCAACATAAACACAGCTGAATATAAACACTGCTCTAACTACAGACTACAGAACAAACCGTCTGAGGAGAATCAAAGATCTCTCACGTTGGTTTTTAAAGATTCCCTTTAATACAACAAGGGCACGGAATAAATACAACTGAGAAAAGGAAAGTTTAACAGCTTCATGTGAGCTCTTAAAAACAAAGGGATATATAACGTGTGGTTATTTTTCATCACTTAGGATCATAGTGCATCGGTTGAAAGATATCATGCATATCACAGATTAGATTAGATTAGATTATTGGGCGTACTGCCACCATTAGCTGTAAAATAACTTTATTACAGTCGGGGGTGGGGATAATATTCGAAGACATTCCAAAATCAAATAATACATTCCGAGAAACAAAAGTGGATATTTTCCGAGTTTAAAATGGTAAATTCACAACAAAAATGTCTAATTTACAAGAAGAAAACATCATATCCTCAAATGTTTTCTATATTCTCAGAGATTACTTTCACAAATGACTCCTTTGTCCCATAAATGTAACATAATATTCAATTGTTCTTCCCTAAATTTGAGTTTTTCCCCCATCCCCTAGTTATGTTTTACAAATACTGTATCTACAAAGACCCTTGCAGACAAAGAAAGAAACTTCCAATACTAAAGTGGAGTTTATCAGAGCAGAAGGAACTTAGAGTACCTTGTTAAATGTGTTTAATAGCTTATTAGCAGGTTTTTGATTACTGTATGTCATCCATGTAGTGCAGAGTCCTCCATGTAGTGCAGAGTCCTCCATGTAGTGCAGAGTCCTCCACCAAAGCCCTTTCAATAACTCGATAACAGGTCTGAGGAATGGATAATTAACCTCATCGTCTCACCTTAAAAAATCTCCTCTCCATCATCCATTTATTACTTTCTGCTCCTGAATCTGTGCCATGCTATTTGTGCAATGGCCCATTATTCTGAAACCCCAATTAACGGGACCTTTTGTCCGAAAGCCCGTTATCCCAAATTGAACAGCCATTGTTCCAAAGGTCCGATGACATCATTAGCGATGAATATTAGCCATTTGTGCTTCTGTTTGTTTCAGAAAGTGTGTTTTCCAGTCTATATTCGTTGGTTATCGAGCTATATGCTGTCAGACAAACGGGCCATCACAACAATTATTCCCGAAACACCAATAAAAATGACCAAAAGCTGATTTGTCCGACAGTCCGTTGTCCCAAAGTAAACAGATATTGTTTCAAAGGTCTGACGGCATAATTTGAGACGATAGTCAGCCATGTGCTTCTGTTTCGGGACAATAGTTGTTAAAGATTGTTGGGCCATCGGAACAAAGGGCCTCCTCCTGCAGGATGTCGTGTTTAAATCCTCGTTCTTTGAGTCTCTGCAGAGTATTCGCCGCCTGCAGCGAGTACAAACGGATCCATCTCTTTAGGAAATGCAGAGTCGACCAATCCGAGTCTCTGTTTAACTCGTGGTGTATTAATCACCTGAACCGGACGGTGTTCAGGCCACGCAGTACCCCTGACTTGCCAGCAGGGCGGTCTGGCTCTCGCGGCGCTTGTCCGTCTTCTTGCTGCCTCTCAGCCTCCAGCAGAGGGCGCTGGAGCCCAGCAGGAACAGTCCAGCAGACAGCATCACCAGCCCCAGCAGCGAGATGTTGGACCCGTGGGAGTTGAAGGTGTACGCCACCACCGTGACCACGATGCCAGCGATCAGAACCACAACGCCGAACGGCACGATGCATCGATTACACGACATCTCTGCTCCACCTGTAGCCGCCGTTAGCTGTAGCTCGTTAACGTGCGGGACGCGAGACAACAACACGACTCTGGACTTGTTCTGGTTCAGATTCTCTGCAGGAATCTGTGTTTTCATGGCGCTTTGAGGGGGTATCTTGGCGTCCAGCATGGAGATCTTACTGGCGAGGAAGAGGTGGGCCATCTTTACACTGATGTCAGAGATCAGCCAATCACAGCACAGCTAGCTGTAAACAGAGAACAATAACAGCCGTTTAGGACAATGTCTAGAAATGTGTTTCTCACAATAAAACAAATAATACCCGGCAATCCTTTTTTATACAGACCTATCCCACACCTCCAAGCGTAGTGAAATATTTAACTTGTGTTGTTTAAAAAAAAAGTAAAATTACGTTTTCAAGTTTGTTTAAATATTTAACTTTTCTGCAGCTTTTCTGATATTTGTTGTCCTTTCAGAACGTCAGACCGAGGTGTTTTAAATGTGGTAGAATACATTCAGAAAAGGAACTAGATGGAAATCTAGAGGAGAGTTTGAAATGATGCACATTTCTATCTAGTTTTCTACTTTCTAACCTCGCAAAAGCAGCTTTTTTGTCATTGGAGAAATTCAAGTTCATAATTTTTGAAAATCTGGTTTGTGCACGAAATCTTGTCTAAAATGTTCAATGGAAAACAATGATTCTGCTCAAAACTGTAAACACTGTAAAATGCCATCTTTATACTGATGTCAGAGATCAGCCAATCACAGCACAGCTAGCTGTAAACAGAAAACAATAACAGACGTTTAGGACAATGTCTAGAAATGTGTTTCTAAAAGACAAATATGAAATGAAATGTTACCCCACAAGCCTTCTGACTGTTTTCTCGCACAGATCATAGACCTATCCCCCACTGGGAAAAGATACCTCTGAGCATAAAGCCAGGATTTAACTTGTGTCATTTTTTATTGGAGACAAAGAAAGTAAATTAACGTTTTAAAGTTGGTTAAATTATTACATTTTTCGGCAGCTTTTCTGATATTATCTGTCCTTTCAGAACGTCAGACCGAGGTGTTTTAAATGTGGGAGAACACATCCAGAAGATTTACTAAGTTGAAATCTAGAGGAGAGTTTACATCGTAGTGAGAAATGATGCACATCTAACCGCATGTGCAGATTCAATGTCACGTCGTTTTCTACTTTCTTTCCTCACAAAAGCAGCTTTTTTCTCATTGGAGAAATTCAAGTCATTCAAGAAATCTGCCATGGGAACAATGATTCTGCTTAAAACTGCAAACACTTTAAAATGCTTTTCTTTATTAACAACGAATGCGCAGACTTCACACAAAGACCACTAAGTCTCTCAATCCAACGCCTTGAATTGAACTTAATGTTTAAGATTCATGCCCCCCCCCCTTAAACAGAGCTATAAGTCCTTGTGAGAGCAGAATCATTCCTAGTCACTAACAACGTAAAGCTGCAGGTTGATAAGTGATGCAAACCCTTTCTCTCCTGGAACATAAAGAATAACTCACAGTTGTGTCTCCATTCTGTTTCAGGTCGTCTCTCTGCAGGATAAATGGGGGAATAAAGGCTATCAATAGAAAAAACGTGGACTTCCCTCCCCCCCGAACCACCTCCTCCTGACTAACATGGAAAGATTTAACTCTTTCCTCCCTTCAGCCGGTACCAACACACTCATGTTCTTTAAAATAACCTCACTGTAACTCTATCTTCACTTAATTAATGCCAACATCCCTTAAAATAAACTGCAGGACGAGGCTCACAAAGACCGCCTTCAAAAGTCCTTATTGTTGACGGTTCGCTGCTGATTAACTAAAGCTTTGTTGGGAGATTTATTCTGTGGGGACACAGTGAGTTTAAATGATTGATTGTCATTTGGTGCAGACTTATCCTTCCTGGTTTTCATCCCAAAAATAATCTATAATTGCAGAAATTGAACCGGGGAAATAGGATCAGGCGTTGGTAAGAAATGTCGGTAAACAGTTTCAAGGAAATGTTCCCAAAAAGTTTTGACTTTGTTTCCATTTTGGACATTTTCAGACTATCGGGCGATGGGAATAACAGGTCATCAAATAGTGTCAGGGGTTTGTAAGAAATGTCGGTAAACTGTTTCGAGGAAATGTTCCCGAAAGTCTGGAAATATTTGGAAATGTTCCGAATAATGGGCCATCAGGATAATAATGATTCTATTTATGAATCTAAAGGAGTGGGACCATCCTACCACTGAAGGACCCTCAGACCTTGCTAAGATCCTTTCCAAAAGGTAGATGTTTCTGCAGCTTCATTTGGATTCGCTCTGAAATTGAAAGTCTTCCTTCATCCATCTACCAAGTGTTACCAAATGTTTAAATTAAACAATGCAATCTGAACCAAAAACAGGACCTCCTTGTTGGATGAAATAAAGGCCTCGGAGAATAATGTAGTTCCTGCTGTTCTGTAGAAATCTCCTCCGATCGTACGACGCTGAAATGTTAAACGCCAACAAGTTGTTGAGATTTGGGAAGCAAAGACTTTCTGCAAAGCCTTACAGAATAAATAATGACACGTGTCTCCATCCAGCTTTATTGCAGTACAGCAAAGACTTCCCTAACTCTCAGAGACTCACGGTGAGAAACTCTTGAAATGTAAAACTCCGTGCAGCTGCAAGCCTCCGAGGAAAGCCGTAAAACTTGAACTCTGCTTCTCCGCAGGCTCTGGTGTCCCCGCAGAGGAATCAGAGCAGACTCCAACATCTGGGAGGAATCAGCTGAGAGGCATTATTTATTTTATTTATCCTCCAGATCCCCGTCGTCCTGCAGAGCCCGAAGAGATCCGGCTGAGTCCCGGTGGTCCTCTGCAGGAACAAGGTCTCAGTCGAGGGGACAGATCCAATCCAACTTTATTTATATAGCACATTTAAAAACAACAGAGTTGACCAAAGTGCTGTACATCAATACATCTAATAAAAAGCAGCATAAATACATTTAGACAAAACCGATAGGACAAAAAGAAACTAATGTAAAAGCACGAGACGATAAAACCATACTATAGCCACAGACTGATAACCCGATGTAACTGATAACATGATGTAACAACATTTTAAAACACAACAAAATTAGAATTAAAACACAGACTGATGCGTCTTATAGATGCAGGTTGTGTAATGTAAACAGGTCCAAGTGGTTCTTCTCATGCACTCAAACCCTGTTTTTAATTCCATTCACACTGTGTTACAGCTGCCGCCTTCCTGGTCTTCTTAACTGTGTTAACCTGTGGTTGTATGTAAATGAGCTGTGCGGTTGCTCTGACGTCATTGGCTGCCATCTCCTGGTCCGTCCCCGAAGATTGTGATCGGAGCACGCCGGGCCCGACGCTCTCCAATCACAGCGCACAGCTGGCGCACACCTGCTGGAGATGACTACAAAGCCTGTGACTGACGATCACTCAGGAGGCTCTGACATGTGGACAGACGCCTCTCGCTACTTGCTCCTTAGACAGATCTGTTAACTGTGGTTGAACTCGTGTGCCCATATTTAGTTTGATATTGTGTATTAGTAGTGTTTAGAGTAGCTTAGTTAGAGTGTAGAGTAGCTTAGTTAGTGTTTAGAGTAGCTTAGTTAGAGTGTAGAGTAGCTTAGTTAGTGTTTAGAGTAGCTTAGTTAGTGTTTAGAGTAGCTTAGGATTTTGTGACTGTTGCCTTTAGTTTAGCTGTGTTTTCTTACAGACTCCTTTTGTTAGTTGTACCACTTTTAAAGTGAGGTTTTGTTTTGTTTCTTATTTAGTGTATTAGTTTGTTTCCCTGTATGCAATTAGACTCCTTTTTAGAGTCCTCCTTTTGTTTGGTTATTCATCAACCTGTGTCCTTTTGGCCTTTTGTTTGTTCAGGCTGCATGCCTTCCATTTTGATATATCTGTTATACAATAAAACTACTTATAATTATTACCATTTCCAAACTGGTGTATGTTGCTCTCCTCTTCCCCTAGTTGGGACGTAACACACTGTCTAGTAGCTTTTTATGTATCAACCAAGAAGAAGCTTACTCGATGACAACCATTCTTGCACAACCATAAGAAAAGTAAGACTAAATATTTAGAACTAAGGCCAAATATTTAGCAATTGGAATACACGGTGGGAACAAGGTCTGAGTCTAGGGGACAGATGCAATGTAAACAGGTCAAAGTGGTTCTTCTCATGCACACAAACCCTGTTTTTGATTCCACTTCCACTGTCTCTCTGTAAGGTTGCTTTAAATCAACAAAAAACAAGAAGAAGCTCGTTGACAACCATTAGTACTTTTTCAGAACGAGGACTAAGACGAAATATTTTGCAATTTGAGTCAACAAAAGACAGATGTTTTGATGCAAAGTCGTGCATAACTTCTGGGAAACTGAGGTGTAAACTTTGCTTTATGTTTGCATGAGTTTCAAAAGGTCAGATGTGTTGGAGATTTGTCGTTTAATATCTGGATGTTTGGAGCTCTGAATCTGCAGAGGGACTTCATCGCTTCTGGATCAACTTCCTGTCCCTGTGGCTCAGAGGGAGGATTCAAATCTCATTAAATCCACCACAAATAATATTACAAATAGTTACATTTCCCAATATGTTCTGCAGGTTTTACACCAAGACATGAATCTCTCGCTGGGTAAACGCACATATGCACTATTGTAGAATATTCTGGTGAATTATGTTACTGAAGAAATATGAAAAATATCTGAAAAAATAATGGAAAAGGTTACAGAAAATATTTGGGGGAAAAAATGTAAAAAATGTCAGATAATATGTAAAATAATTTGTCTGCAGGCTTCACTTTTCACTTTTCACTCTTCACTCTTCACTCTTCACTTTTCACTCTTCACTTTTCACTTTTCACTCTTCACTCTTCACTTTTCACTCTTCACTCTTCACTCTTCACTTTTCACTTTTCACTTTTCACTCTTCACTCTTCACTTTTCACTTTTCACTCTTCACTTTTCACTTTTCACTTTTCACTCTTCACTCTTCACTCTTCACTTTTCACTTTTCACTCTTCACTTTTCACTCTTCACTCTTCACTCTTCACTCTTCACTTCTCACTTTTCACTTCTCACTCTTCACTTCTCACTTCTCACTCTTCACTCTTCACTTTTCACTCTTCACTCTTCACTTCTCACTCTTCACTCTTCACTTCTCACTCTTCACTTCTCACTCTTCACTTCTCACTCTTCACTTCTCACTTTTCACTTCTCACTCTTCACTTCTCAGTTTTCACTTCTCACTCTTCACTTCTCACTCTTCACTTCTCACTCTTCACTTCTCACTCTTCACTCTTCATTCTTCACTCTTCACTTTTCACTTCTCACTTCTCACTTTTCACTTCTCACTCTTCACTCTTCACTTCTCACTCTTCACTCTTCACTTCTCACTCTTCACTCTTCACTTCTCACTTCTCACTCTTCACCCTTCACTCTTCACTTCTCACTCTTCACCCTTCACTCAGCTTATTTCATGCCAAAGTCTGAATAAATCAACGTTGACTCTCGCCTGAGGCCGGTTGTACGTTAACAGTCATGTTTACCGTTTGGATTTGAACAATTCCCCTTCGTCTGGAAACCTCTTAAATACTTCACTTTCGTGCTTTGAGTTATTTTCTGAAGGAATCTCTTGAAAGTCATTCGGCGGTTTGGAAGACACTTGAACATGCAGTAAGCTCTACTCCACAAAGTGAGCGAGTGCTCCCTCTCTGTCGCTGGACTCCCCTTCTTTAGATACTTGGGCTTTTTCTTAATTACTTGCCTTTATTTGCTTCTCAAATCAACGATTAAGCCCCGTTTAAGATGAACTTTAAAGATGTTGATTCTTGTGTGCATTAAATCTTTTTATCTTTTGATTTTCAAACTTGAATAGCCTTTGTTTTGAAGATATCAAGATATATCTCGTACACAACAACGAGTCCTGGCGATATTGATTACATATTTCAGCAGATTTTTGCTTAGTTTCAGATGTTTGTTGCAACTGTCTTAACTCATTTCCTGAGCCAAAGGAAAGCATGACGTTAGATTTAGGTCCTTGCTTCGTCCACAGGCTTTACAGCGGATTCATCTTACCAGATAGAATATCAGATTTACGCTCTTTAATGGGATCGAAAGTTTTCCTCCAGCTGCACATCTGGCACTGTTTTCTCTTGTTTTTGCAGACGATCCTCTGAGGGTCAGCCAGGGTCCCTTTGATCCGGAGAGGGGGTCAACATGAGGGGCCTGGGAGAGGAGAGGGACCCTGACACCTGGAGAGAGAGAGGCAGAAACTACTGATGTGTAGAGAGGGAATCATTTACTGCAACAAATGATGGTTAGATAGATAGAATCCTTTATTCTCATCATACAGGTACAATGAGACGAGTAGAGCTGCTCCTTTTTTTAACGTGCCATCAAAAATACGTGACGTACACATTCAGGAGGAGACAACATACAAACAACAAGCATTCATACTTCAATATGCAGATAAAGTTAAAGTGCAGGAATATATCGGTTTAAGTAAAATAAATATGTTTGAATGTGTATAAAAAATATATAGATATATATTGTGTCAGTGCAAGCTGGAGTTTAGTGCAATTTAGCAGCAGAAAGCTAATGACAGGATCCTGCAAAACCACCATCTCCTGCACCATGATGGGCTGAAGTCGTCTGCACCACACATAACGCCCCATAGTGAATTTAAAATAAAGCATGGTGACGAGATGCAAACCTTAGCTTTCTGCTGCAAAATGAATGAATTGTCTATCATGCTTTTATACTTGTCTGATGGGTTGAAACCAGACCTGATGCATGTTCACCACGTTGTACACCGCACTCTGTATAACGTAAGGACTTCATTGCACGTGTAAAACAAAGGAGAAAGGAGTCTAAGCTTTCCGCTGCAAAAACAATCAATAATCTTAGTTCTTATTTTAGATCCTTTGAAGCAGAGTCATCAAACTGTTTCCACATGTCGTCTCCAGCGTGAACTAAAGAAGTCATTGCACACGTTGTGATGGAAGGCATCGTTCTGCTCATCCGTTCCTCCTGAGAGCATGGACGCTCTGTTGTGTTTTGATATTTTAAGATGGATTTCAGAGAGAGAGATTCCCCGCCCGAGCGTCCAGGGACGGAGAGGTAATCTCTTCCTTCCGGATGCTTCTCTGGACGATGAGAGGTATTTGGTTGGCTTCCTGTCTGCTGCAGATGTTCCTGCAGCTTCCTGTCGGCGCAGGTGTATCTCTGATCTCTGCGAAACATGAAAACATGAAAACATGAAAACATGACTCTGAGTTTCTGCAGCTTCACACGGTGCACAGGCTGAGGGAGGGACGGAGGAACTGAAGCAGGGGGGTCCAAACTCTTTTCACCGAGGGCCGCATACTGGACAATATACGAAGGTCTGGGCCGCTCACTAGAGGTTTATCGCCTCATAGGTTCAGTTATAACTAAATCAATCAAAGGAGGAAATGATTCTTGATACTTGAACATGCTGTTAGAAACAAGCAGCTCCCAGCTCTCCAGAGGGTTCACTTTGTTCTGTGAGCAGCTCATTCCTTAAAGCAGAAGCTTCAGATTGATGATAATAAGAGGGAATATGAAGGTGTATTTCAGGTTGATGTGAATAAGTTATATTGGGCTTTCTTCTTATCAACTTAGATTTGTTAGAACATGTTTCCAACTTGAAATGACTGAACGTATTTGAACAGTGGGCTCTTATGAGCACATGAATACTGGGTAATATATATATTTAAGAAGTACAAGACAAGCAGAAGTTTATTTTACGTAAGTCATTATACTTTTTGAATTTGCTGAGGACCGATTCTAAATGGACGGACGACTCTAAGTAACGAGACGCTATGGAAGAAGTGAGATGCCTAAATAAAAGTGACTGAACAGATAGATCTATATCTCATTCCATTCACCAAAAATAATATTATAAATACTTACATTTCCAATAGACATTTACCTCTCACTGGGTAAACATAGATATGCACTATTGTAGAATATTTTTGGTTTATTAAGTTACTGACGCTATATGAAAAATATACAATAAACATGTGAAACATTTCTGAAATAATACTGGAATAAGTTAGAGAAAATATTTGGAAAGGAATTGTCAAAAATGTCAGATAATATGTAAAAGAAATGTCCCGAAAAACATCCCAAAAAATGTTGGTCGCTGGAAAACATGAAAGCATGAAAACATGAAAACATGACTCTGAGTTTCTGAGTTCCTGAGTTTCTGAGTTTCTGAGTCTCTGCAGCTTCACACAGACTGAGAGAGGGACGGACGGAGGAACTGAAGAAACGACACGCTATGGAGGAAGGAAGAAGCATTACAAATATATATATATTCTCTATATCTCATTAAATCCACAAAAAAAAATAAAAAAATTCCAATCGACATTTACCTCTCACTGGGTAAACATAGATATGCACTATTGTAGAATTGTTTTGTGAATTATGTTACTGAAGCTATGTAAAAAATATACGATAAATATGTGAAAAAATATTTTAAAAAGTTACAAAAAATGTATGGAAACATTTGTAAAAAAAATCAGATAATATGTCAAAGAAACGTCCCGAAAAATATCCCAGAAAATGTGTAAAATATTTTGTAAAATGTGCAAAATTATAGAAGATATATTAAAAAATGTATCTGTAAAATATGAAAAATGCCTGGAATATATTGGTCGCTGCTCGCTGGAAAACATGACTCTGAGTTTCTGCAGCTTCACACACACTGAGAGACGGAGGGAGGGACTGAAGACACGAGACGCTATGGAGGAAGGAAGAAGCATAACAAATATATGTTCTCTATTTCTCATTAAATCCACCAAAACTTATATTATAAATAATTACATGTTGCCAGTTTTACGCCAAGACATTAATCTCGCTGGGTAAACACAGATATGCACTATTGTAGAATATTCTGGTGAATTCAGTTACGGAAGATTTATGAAAAATATCTGAAAAAATAATGGAAAAAGTTACACAAAATATTTTGGAAAAAAATGTCAGATAATATTTAAAATAATTAGTAAAATATGTGGAAAATGATAGAAAATATATTAAAAAAATGTATCTGTAAAATATGAAAAATGGCTGGAAAATATTGGTAATTCAAGTGGATACAAAAAATGTAAAAAATATCCAAAAAATATGCAAAGATGTAAAATAGATATCAAAAGAAAATTGTATTATAAAATGACAAAAAAGTCAGAAAATATATATCTTTAGGACAAAAATGACTTGTATGGTACAAATGATAAAATAATGCAGGCGGTGAAAACGGACGAGAGTAAAAGTGAATACGTTTTAAAGAAGGAGAAAGTGTGCCGAGAGGAGGAAGAGAGGAAGAGAGAAAGAGAGGAAGAAGAGAGGAGAGAGGAGAGAGGAAGAGAGGAAGAGAGGAAGAGAGGAAGAAGAGAGGAGAGAGGAAGAGAGAAAGAGAGGAAGAAGAGAGGAGAGAGGAGAGAGGAAGAGAGGAAGAGAGGAAGAGAGGAAGAAGAGAGGAGAGAGGAAGAGAGGAAGAGAGGAAGTGTTTTTGTCAGCATCAACTTTTTATTTTTAGATCATAGGAAACTCAGGAAGTGAGGGTCACAGGAGCTGCAGGAGATACATGGAAATACATGGAGATACATGGAAATACATGGAGATACATCAAAATACATGGAAATACATGAAGAGAGAAGTTTAGAAATACTGCCTTTTAGAGATTTAAGGATTACATCTAAAGTATAAGTACTCAGATCTTGTACTTGAGTAAAGGTAGAAGTACTCAGATCATCAGTAAAAGTAGAAGTACTCAGTTCTTGTACTTGAGTAAAAGTAGAAGTACTCAGATCTTGTACTTGAGTAAAGGTAGAAGTACTCAGACCTTGTACTTGAGTAAAAGTAGAAGTACTCAGACCATCAGTAAAAGTAGAAGTACTCAGATCTTGTTCTTGAGTAAAAGTAGAAGTACTCAGACCATCAGTAAAAGTAGAAGTACTCAGATCTTGTTCTTGAGTAAAAGTAGAAGTACTCAGATCTTGTACTTGAGTAAAAGTAGAAGTACTCAGATCTTGTATTTGAGTAAAAGTAGAAGTACTCAGATCTTGTAGTAAAGGTAGAAGTACTCAGATCTTGTACTTGAGTAAAGGTAGAAGTACTCAGACCTTGTACTTGAGTAAAAGTAGAAGTACTCAGATCTTGTACTTGAGTAAAAGTAGAAGTACTCAGACCTTGTAGTAAAAGTAGAAGTACTCAGATCTTGTACTTGAGTAAAGGTAGAAGTACTCAGATCTTGTACTTGAGTAAAAGTAGAAGTACTCAGATCTTGTACTTGAGTAAAAGTAGAAGTACTCAGACCTTGTACTTGAGTAAAAGTAGAAGTACTCAGATCTTGTACTTGAGTAAAAGTAGAAGTACTCAGACCTTGTAGTAAAAGTAGAAGTACCAGAGTGTAGGAATACTCTGTTACAGTAAAAGTCCTGCATTCAAAATGTTACTCAAGTGAAAGTAGAAAAGTATTCTCATCAGAATATAGTGAAAGTACCAAAAGTAGTCATTGTGCAGATAATAGTGTTTGCATTATACATACAAGTACACAGTAATATTACAGTCTGCAGGATTATTGGTTTTATAAACCCTGACCTCTGGTGGTGCAGAAGTGAACTACAGCAGATTTCTACATTTAAAAAAAATTAAGTTATTTATTTTCTAATAAAAAAATCTACTTGATTTATTTAGGATTTATTTTTGTTTATAATTCAGCAATAATTTTATCACAATTTCTGTTACTTTCTATATTTATAATATGTTCCTTTTAAGTTCATTTTGTCAAGAATTCACAGACAAACATAAAATATTAAACGGCGATCTCTTAAATGTGGAACACACACCAAGCTGTAGTTATTGATCTCTGGGGTTTTATTGGAGTTTCCTGAAGGACATAAGACTTTATTCTTGGATCAGTTCTTCCTGAAGCGGGTCAGGATCGGGCCGAGCGTCTCCAGAAGTGACTTCAACTCCGCCTCAGATTTAGCTCCTGAACAACACAAGAAGGATTCACAGAGAATATCTCACAGAGAAACCTGGGAACATTTCTAAAACAAAGCGATTCTGACGAGTGCTCAGCCACCAAAATAAACCCAAAATAGTTTGCACTTTTTCCCACGAAAGGAATATTTGGCACACTTCAGTTTTAGAATCTGCACAGCTCTCCACTTTAATATTTAGTTTTTTGTATATTCTATCTAAATGTTAAAGGTCCCATGTCATGGCCATTTCTACTGATCATGATTCCATTGTTGAGGTCTACTAGAATAGATTTACATTGTTCAATGTTCCAAACTCACATTGGTTTCTCATACAGCATCTCTGTATAGTATGTCTATTCACTCTCTGTCCTACACACCTTGTTGGAGCTCCTGCCCCCCCCCCCCCTCCGTACGAGCCCAGTGGCCGTCTGCGAGACAGCGAGACACAGCGTAACCCAGCCTGGGCACACACACACACCCGCAGCCTGGCTGGGAGTTTGTGTGTGTGCCCTGAGTTCCGCGGTGTCTCGCTGTCTCGCCGACCCCACACCAGTGAGCCAGCTCACAGTGTCCCGCTCCTCGCAGCAGCGAGCCTCGCAACGTCCCGCCGAGTGTGTGTGTGTGAGGAAGTCCGCGGATTGGTCCAAACGTAACGGCTCCGCGGACGACCAATCCGCGGAGCCGTTACGTTTGGACCAATCCGCGGAGCCGTTACGTTACGTCACTATACCCGAAATACGTCACGATACCCAAGAAGTAAACAATGGAAAAAGAGAAATCTCCAACGAGGCGTTCTGGGGCAGCACAGGTCTTTTCTGTGTTAGAGTTTTACTCCCTACAGGGTGCACTTTGAGGGTTTGTGACTCAGCAGACCGTTTACATGCAGAAGCTTCATAACACAAGGGGACGGGTCATAACCGGAAAAGCATGACATGGGACCTTTAAATGGTTTCTTTTATCATAACAAAGTTCTTCTATGGTCTGAAACTTCCTACATGACCCCCAAAGGCTTTGAAACACAGATGCTTCTTCTTCTATGGTTCTGCTGTTCGTTACCGGTCACAGTAATCTTCCCCGTTACAAAGATGGAGACGGAGATCCCAGGAAAACGCCTGAAGAAGAGTCCAGGAAACAGCTCCGGTTCATAGCTGAGGAGAGGAAACACAAAGAAACTTAAAGGTCCCCTATTCTACTCTTTATCAATATATCACCGGTCTCAGATATATCCAGAGCCTGTCTCTGATTGGCTGAAACACCAAACAGATCATTGCAGCATCCCATTCTGCGTGGCTGTGTCTTTAGCTGAAAGCCCAGTGGCGATCTGTTCATCTGTCACTCTGATCATACAGTCAATAACTCTGTTGTTATTAGCATCTGGTTAGCTAGCGATGCTAACGAATATAAGAAGCTTTTTCTCCAACCAGTGAGGTAAAGGCACATCTTGATATGATCATTATAGTTATAAAATAATAAGAGAATAAAGTAAACAGGTATCAAATACTATATGACAGTAACAAAAAGTTGTTATTAATAAACAAGAATACAGTTTGAAAGGAGAGTGATTTGTAAAATATCCATAAAGAAAAAGAAAATCTGCTTCCAGTTCAGTTTCATATGTTGAGAGATGTTTCCATAGAGCTCCTAATGTTGCTCTCAAAGTGCACCAGATTGATGCTTTCAACTTCAACATTTAAAAACACATCTTCCTGGGGGAGCATGCCCCCGGACCCCCCGAGGGGAGGTTAGGTCCCCCCCCCACTTAAATCATGTTCACATGGAGAGGAAAATAAATACATTTGCACACATCTTGTGTCCATATCTTTCTGTTGTGGTGGTCATGCCACACCGTGCTCGTGCATGCATGCCACACCGTGCACGTGCATGCATGCCACACCGTGCACGTGCATGCATGCCACACCGTGCACATGCATGCATGCCACACCGTGCACGTGCATGCATGCGTGAGTCATGGTGAGATATCTGGATTCAGAGGTTGCTTTTTCTTTGCTCAGCATGAAAGAAAGGTGAAATGAATGGGCTGTGATTTTAGTTTTTTTAAGCAGAGGTCAATCATTTGTACGGCCCTCGGAGGATGTTGGAAAAATTGAAATGGCCCTTGAGAGGGAAAAGGTTCCCCACCCCTGCTCTAGATGAAAATAAGGAGCCCCTCCCCACGCCCCTCTGAGAGAGATCTGGTTAAAAAGAACTCAATGGTGCTCTAGGAGGAGATTCAGGTGATAAGGGGGGGGGGGTTACCTTGGTTGCTGATTGGCTAATGGTTACACAAGACAAAACATCGTGATGACATCATAAAGTGGCCAAAATCTGATCAGCTCATTTTCAGACAGGTTTTTATAGAAATGGATCAGGAGAAAAAGAGAGAGAATCTTTGTTCCTGAAACTTTCAGAGTCTCTTTACACAGAGGGACACATGTTGATGTAGAAGAGACATGAAGAGAGGGGACACATGTTGATGTAGAAGAGACATGAAGAAGAGGGGACACATGTTGATGTAGAAGAGACATGAAGCAGAGGGGACACATGTTGATGTAGAAGAGACATGAAGAAGAGGGGACACATGCTGATGTAGAAGAGACACATGTCCCCTCTGTGTAAAGAGAGAGACTTTTTACACAGAGGGGACACGTGTTGATGTAAAAGAGACATGTGTCCCTCTGTGTAAAGAGAGAGACTCTTTACACAGAGGGGACACGTGTTGATGTAGGAGAGACATGTGTCCCCTCTGTGTAAAGAGAGACTCTTTACACAGAGGGGACACGTGTTGATGTAGAAGAGACATGAGGAAGAGGATTTTGCATAATAGGTGACCTTTAATAATGAGCAGTCAGTAGGTAGTTGTAGACGTTGTGTGTTCTCTCACCTGCAGGGGTGGTAGAGAGCCAGCTCCTGCAGGTTCACAGGGAAACTGCAGCAGGTCGCCATCAGGTTGGTGATCCGGAAGTTCAGGAACCGGACGGGAATGCAGAGCTTCTGGATTTTGCGAGCGCACCGTCTGGCTGCAACTCGGGCACTCTCCGGACTGTGAAGACACAAAGAGAGGACTGAGGAGAGACCGTCTTATAAACAGAGAGGAAGAGTTCAGACGCTTCACTCAAATAAAAGTCCTGCATTCAAGATCTTACTTATGGTCTGTCTGCAGCTCAGAGTCTTACTATGAACCCGGGGATGTTGAAAACCCCAAAGTGTTATGTTAGAAATGTAGTAGGGTCTCCAGAATATAGAAACTGCCGGATGCTAACATTTCAGGGTTCAGTATTGAGTAAACGCTCCAGATCTGACCTCTTGGCTCCGATGACGACCAGAGTCCCGTTCCGGTGGATCATAACCGTGGCCTGAGGCTCGCGGATCCTCATGATCAGGATGTAGTTCTTCTGAAAACCAGCAGGTGAACTGAGACTAACGGCTGCACAATTACAGGTGTGTGTGTGAGTCAGGTGTGTGTGTGAGTCAGGTGTGTGTGAGTCAGGTGTGTGAGTGAGTCAGGTGTGTGTGAGTCAGGTGTTTGTTTTGTCTCAAGTGTGTGTTTTGTCTCATTTGTTTGTGTGTGTTCTCAGGTGTGTGTGTGTGCTTGTGTGTGTGTGTGTGTGTGTGTGTGTGTGTGTGTGTGTGTGTGTGTGTGCGGGTGTGTGTGTGTGTGTGTGGGTGTGTGCGGGTGTGTGTTCTCAGGTGTGTGTCACCCACACACTAACTCCTTTTCCCCTCTCTCTCCAAGTGAGGTTCTTACCCTCATTACCTCTGCCCGTCCTACCACCTGTCCTCTGGACCCTGTCCCCTCAAACCTCCTTCAGACTATCGCTCCTGATATTCTACCGTTTCTCACCCATCTCATCAACACTTCTCTAACTTCTGGTCACTTTCCAAACAGTCTCAAGGAGGCAAGAGTGAACCCTCTCCTAAAGAAACCCACTCTCAACCCGTCCGATGTTATAAACTACAGGCCTGTCTCTCTCCTCCCGTTCCTGTCCAAAACACTTGAACGCACTGTCTTTAAACAACTCTCCTGTTATCTCCATCAGAACAACCTTCTGGATCCGCACCAGTCTGGTTTCAAGGCAGGTCACTCAACAGAAACTGCCCTCCTCGCTGTCTCTGAGGAACTGCACACGGCTAAAGCAGCCTCCCTCTCCTCTGTCATCATCCTTTTGGACCTGTCTGCTGCATTCCACGGTGAACCATCAGATCCTCCTTCACACTCTCCAAGAACTTGGAGTTTCAGGCTCTGCACTTTCCCTCCTCACCTCATACCTCAAAGACCGCACCTACAGGGTAACTTGGAGAGGGTCCGAGTCCGACCCTTGTA
>CM062284.1:1465761-1470761 GCA_031216635.1 Dissostichus eleginoides | reverse complement strand
CGGGATGTTTTACACGTTAGCGGGCGAGCAGATGTTCCTGGAAGAGAAGAGGAAGAAGAGAGGAGATTTCTGCAGAAGAAGAAGGACTCTGAGAAGGTAAACAGAGTTAAACTCCTCTCAAACAGCTGATAGCGGGAGTTAAAGAAAGGTCTGAAGACAGTTTACAGGGTTTTATTTTCGCTGACATGAAGTTTTCTTGAGTTTCTGCGGGTTTTCACTGGTTTTCTCCCACCGGATGTTCCCATTTTTAATGACAGACTAACAATAACATTAGCCACGTGGTAACCTCCTCCGTCACAACTGAGAAGCATTAGGTGAATTCAGTTAAGCTAGTTAGCATTACTGCCTTTTAAATAACCAATAATACTGTTAATGTGACTTATTATCATACCACTCACAGTGTACAGCCTTTCTGCTGGAGATACAGTATAACCAGTATAACCATGGCAACAGCACTACTTAGTTACCAGCTAATGATGAAACCAATGCTAGAAAGCTAAAAACAAACTAGCACTTATTATTATGAGCAAGCTAACACACTACTACTAATTATGTTACCTTCTAGCTAACAACTAACTAGCTAGTTAACCAACTTATTAACATACTGATGTCATTCTATTTATCTTTTAGCACTGTCATCTTGAGACAAACGTGTTTTGTGATATTCGGCTTTATGAATAATCCTTGATAGGATTTGATTAATGTTGAGGCCAAATACATGCTAACTAACAAGCTAAGGATAATCTACCAGCCAGCTAAGTATTTAACAAGGTAATGAAATGAGCTTTAAACCCAAATACTAACAAGCTTTTTCACAAGATAACTAGCTATCCAGATAAGCTAATGTTACTAGCTTATCAATGAGCTAATGTTACTAGCTTATCAATGAGCTAATGTTACTAGCTTATCAACTTAATAACAAGCTAACTAACTAACTAACTAGTTAATTGTATCTACAAGCTGATCTAACTAGCTTGCCGGGAACAAATGAACAAGTTGTTGTACAAGCTAGCTAGCTAACACAATGCTGAAAACAAACAAAGATATTGTTATAATAAGCATGCTAACCAACTACTAAATATTACTGATATTAGCTGATTTTACTAGCTTGCCAGAAACAAACTAGTAAGCTAATGCTACCTCCTAGATAACCAGCTAACAAACAAGATGATATTACTATTACTGTGTCATGCTACCTAATTAACTAAAAAGCTAACTCTAGCTACTGATTCATTATTGTACAACACAGATGACCAGCCGGGTAACTCACTGGTTATAATGACCTAAACCTAAGAACACTATAAACAGGGTGATTTTAATGTTATCAGAACTGGAATATGATTTAAATGACATTATGTGCCGCATTCCTTCAGTTTTCTTTCCACCTGTAGCTGTTAGCTTCGTGAAACACCTGTACTGTGTTTCTGAATGTCAGCTGTTCCTCTCTCTGATCCAGATATGGCAAACGTACACATCCTTTACTCAAGTAGAAGTACAGATACTCGTGTTTAAAAATACTCTGGTGAAAGTAGAAGTACTGACTAAACTTCTTTACTCAAGTAAAAGTAAAGAGGCTTTGAAATGTACTTCAGTAAAAAGTACCCATAACTAGCAGCTGTTTTAAAGAGTACCTGACCTCCCTTTATATTAATAGAACAATAATGTCATTGTTAGCTAATGAATGTTTCCATGCTGAACAACGGCAACATGACAACGTTTCCATTGGTCCCTCTTCTTTAGAGAAGACCAGGAAATGATGGATACACGGATCGTGTTCAAATCAATAGGCACGCAATGACTCTAAATAATAATGATCACGCCACCAAACACACATTCAGACTAAAGGAACCAGCCTGTTTGGAACATGGAAGAAGTAGAAAGTACAGGTATTTGGGTTCAACATGTAAGAAGTAGAAAGTACAGGTATTTGGGTTCAACATGGAAGAAGTAGAAAGTACAGGTATTTGGGTTCAACATGTAAGAAGTAGAAAGTACAGGTATTTGGGTTCAACATGTAAGAAGTAGAAAGTACAGGTATTTGGGTTCAACATGTAAAAAGTAGAAAGTACAGGTATTTGTGTTCAAAATGTAAGAAGTAGAAAGTAAAAAGTCTTCAGAAAAAGAAGTACTGATACCAGAAACATGTACTTAAGTACAGTAACAAAGTATTTGTACTCCAACACTTCCCCCCTCTCTCTGATCCAGATATGGCTGAAGATGTCTCTGGACTCTGATAACTCCTGTGTTCTGTTGTCATCGCGAGGCTCCAGGACTTCCTGCGTCTTCCAGAACGAAGACGAGAAAGATGACATCCCAGGAGTGGGAGAGGAGAGGTAAACAGTCACCTTTACATCCATATTTATGATGTGAACATTCATAAACACACCTCCGCCCCTCAAAGACTGCAACCACTACTATTTAGAAACATTCATGGCTATGTTACTTTCATCCTTTGGTTGCTATAACCCTCTATGAACACACAGTTAGAAATACATTACATTTAACGTGTTTAGACTGTATGTGTAAATATGCAAATTGACATTGAATTGTATCTCGTTGCACTGTCATCGCTACGACCTCTGCTTCTACCACTCTTATTTATCTATTTGTGTCTATTTTTTTCTGCAGTGAGAGTTGCCAGTCGTTGTACTTTGTATGATGACAATAAAGATATATTCTTCTATCACACATTATCACTACGTTTTGAGAAAATCCTCTGAAGGAAACGCTGCAGATTCAGGTGTTGTGACCTCTGACCCCAGGGAACTCCCTCAGGTGTTATAACCTCTGACCCCGGGGAACTCCCTCAGGTGTTGTGACCTCTGACCCCAGGGAACTCCCTCAGGTGTTATGACCTCTGACCCCAGGGAACTCCCTCAGGTGTTATAACCTCTGACCCCGGGGAACTCCCTCAGGTGTTATAACCTCTGACCCCGGGGAACTCCCTCAGGTGTTATAACCTCTGACCCCGGGGAACTCCCTCAGGTGTTGTGACCTCTGACCCCGGGGAACTCCCTCAGGTGTTATGACCTCTGACCCCGGGGAACTCCCTCAGGTGTTATAACCTCTGACCCCAGGGAACTCCCTCAGGTGTTATAACCTCTGACCCCGGGGAACTCCCTCAGGTGTTATAACCTCTGACCCCGGGGAACTCCCTCAGGTGTTATGACCTCTGACCCCGGGGAACTCCCTCAGGTGTTATGACCTCTGACCCCGGGGAACTCCCTCAGGTGTTATAACCTCTGACCCCGGGGAACTCCCTCAGGTGTTATAACCTCTGACCCCGGGGAACTCCCTCAGGTGTTATGACCTCTGATCCCGGGGATCTCCCTCAGGTGTTATGACCTCTGACCCCGGGGAACTCCCTCAGGTGTTATGACCTCTGACCCCGGGGAACTCCCTCAGGAGTTATAACCTCTGATCCCGGGGAACTCCCTCAGGTGTTATGACCTCTGACCCCGGGGAACTCCCTCAGGTGTTATGACCTCTGACCCCGGGGAACTCCCTCAGGTGTTGTGACCTCTGATCCCGGGGAACTCCCTCAGGTGTTATGACCTCTGACCCCGGGGAACTCCCTCAGGTGTTATGACCTCTGACCCCGGGGAACTCCCTCAGGTGTTAAAGGTCAGGACTGGAAGCTAAAGGTGATGTAAGTTTTCCTATTGAAGCTCCTTTTCCCTCAAACAGCCTCCCACTAAGAGTCAGAGATCAACATCAGTTTGAAAAGAGCTTTTTGTAACTTGTTCTCTCTTCTGATTGGAAAGCTTTACCGTCCAATGAATGGCCTCCACACACACACCGGATGCATCCTCTCCTGAGTGGCCTCCACACACACACCGGATGCATCCTCTCCTGAGTGGCCTCCACACACACACCGGATGCATCCTCCCCATAGTGGCCTCCACACACACACCGGATGCATCCTCTCCTGAGTGGCCTCCACACACACACCGGATGCATCCTCTCCTGAGTGGCCTCCACACACACACCGGATGCATCCTCTCCTGAGTGGCCTCCACACACACACCGGATGCATCCTCTCCTGAGTGGCCTCCACACACACACCGGATGCATCCTCTCCTGAGTGGCCTCCACACACACACCGGATGCATCCTCTCCTGAGTGGCCTCCACACACACCGGATGCATCCTCTCCTGAGTGACCTCCACACACACACCGGATGCATGCATCCTCTCCTGAGTGACCTCCACACACACACCGGATGCATCCTCTCCTGAGTGACCTCCACACACACACCGGATGCATCCTCTCCTGAGTGACCTCCACACACACACCGGATGCATGCATCCTCTCCTGAGTGACCTCCACACACACACCGGATGCATCCTCTCCTGAGTGACCTCCACACACACACCGGATGCATCCTCTCCTGAGTGACCTCCACACACCACATGCATGCATCCTCTCCTGAGTCCTCCACACACACACCGGATGCATCCTCTCCTGAGTGGCCTCCACACACACACCGGATGCATCCTCTCCTGAGTGGCCTCCACACACACACCGGATGCATCCTCTCCTGAGTGACCTCCACACACACACCGGATGCATCCTCTCCTGAGTGGCCTCCACACACACACCGGATGCATCCTCTCCTGAGTGGCCTCCACACACACACCGGATGCATCCTCTCCTGAGTGGCCTCCACACACACACCGGATGCATCCTCTCCTGAGTGACCTCCACACACACACCGGATGCATCCTCTCCTGAGTGGCCTCCACACACACACCGGATGCATCCTCTCCTTCAAAGATAACGTGTGTTTCTGTGTTTCTGCGCTTCAGCGTCCTGGAGATGCTGAGCTGCTCTAAGTTCTCCGACCTGGAGACGTGGCTCTGCATGCCGTCCTCTCTGCTGCTGCCTCGAAACCTGGACTCCACCTGCTCCTCCTCTTCCTCCTCCCACAACTCCTCTTCATCACATGCATCCCAGCCCGCCTCCTCCTCTTCCTCCCCCGCCTCCCAACGCTCCACCTG
>CM062284.1:1453261-1458261 GCA_031216635.1 Dissostichus eleginoides | reverse complement strand
TGGATTATTACCTGAGACTGACTCACCTGAGACTGACTCACCTGAGACCTCGGTATTATGGATTATTACCTGAGACTGACTCACCTGGAGAGAGGCAGGCACACAGGTGAGGGGGAGATATTTAACTGGATGAAACTCCCACTGTACATTTCACATTTATATTCAATCTCATATTTAATAATCCATTCCTTGCACAATTAATACATGTATATATAATATATAGAAATGTATTGATTAGGATAAACCCCTTGAGATGCACCATCTGGTTTTCAAGGGGGTCCCGACAACAGCAACGTGTTACAGACAGACATGAACAAAATAACAGAAAGCAATGCATGACAAACCACGTACCGTCTGTTAGGTACAATGCATGAAGTAATACATACAATCATTTCTATTTGAGATGTTTACATTTTGGATTGTTTATTTCTAGTCTTTTAATTTCTCTAATGTTCAATGCCTTGTCTTTTTATGCTGCTGCAACGCAGACATTTCCTTAAATTGGGATCAATAAAGTCCTTCTTATCTTTATCTTATCTTAAAACTCTTTATCAGATCTGTTGGAATGCTGTTTTTTTTAGGAATCAATACTCCATAGTAAATGCAGGGAGGTGGTGTTTCTGTGTTGGTCCCTGAAGGCAGCATCTCCTGGTCCAATGGGACTCCTCCATTTGATTTTGGATTATTGCAGAAAATAGTCTCAATTTTTAGGATTCTTACTCGTTTAGTTCAGCAGGATAATCTCCACATACTAACACCACTGAATTAAGAAGCTAATTTTAGGCTTTAACTGACTTCACGTCACCACCGCTAAGCTAAAGGAGGCTAATGTTGGGCTATAAAGGAACTACAGCACGGTCACATGACTTCACGTCACCACCGCTAAGCTAAAGGCGGCTAATGTTGGGCTTTAAAGAAACTACAGCACGGTCACATGACTTCACGTCACCACCGCTAAGCTAAAGGCGGCTAATGTTGGGCTATAAAGGAACTACAGCATGGTCACATGACTTCACGTCACCACCGCTAAGCTAAAGGCGGCTAATGTTGGGCTATCAAGGAACTACAGCACGGTCACATTACTTCATGTCACCACCGCTAAGCTAAAGGTGGCTAATGTTGGGCTATCAAGGAACTACAGCGCGGTCACATGACTTCACGTCACCACCGCTAAGCTAAAGGTGGCTAATGTTGGGCTATAAAGGAACTACAGCACGGTCACATGACTTCACGTCACCACCGCTAGGCTAAAAGTGGCTAATGTTGGGCTATAAAGGAACTACAGCACGGTCACATGACTTCACGTCACCACCACTAAGCTAAAGGAGGCTAATGTTGGGCTATAAAGGAACTACAGCACGGTCACATGACTTCACGTCACCACCGCTAAGCTAAAGGTGGCTAATGTTGGGCTATAAAGGAACTACAGCACGGTCACATGACTTCACGTCACCACCGCTAAGCTAAAGGCGGCTAATGTTGGGCTTTAAAGAAACTACAGCACGGTCACATGACTTCACGTCACCACCGCTAAGCTAAAGGCGGCTAATGTGACACTTCTGTAGAAGTCTTAAGTAAAGGTAACCAACGAAAAAGTAGAAATGAATCATCGAAACAGTTGTTGTGTTATTAAAGAGATAAATAGAGACTGGGAAGGGGCTTAATACATTTACAAGGAAAAATATAAAAAGTTATTATTTGAGAAAAAAGTTATTATTTGAGAAAAAAGTTATTATTTGAGAAAAAAGTTATTATCTGAGAAAAAAGTTATTATTTGAGAAAAAAGTCAAAATTCTGAGAAAAATACAAATTCTGAAGTAAGTCAACATTTTGAAAGAAAAATCTAATTCTTAGAAAAATTCAAAATTTGAAGTAATTTAAAAATTCAAAAAAAATACAAATTCTTAGAGAAAAGTCAATAATTGAAGAAAAAGCCAAATTCCGAAATAAAAGATGAGTTCTGATAAAAAATCTCAAGTCAGATTTCTGAGATTAAAATGTTCCCATGTCTCTAAATGTATTTGTTATTTTTTATATTAAAAGAAACAAGAGGAGGTAAAATATGAAGAATGGCAAATATAAAACTATTAATAGAAAATACTAATTTACAAAAAAATGAGTACGTCTCATTTCTATATAAATAATTAAGAGAATATAAATTCTACATGGCCGTGCATCATTAGCAGCTAATTGCCTTCATCAGTGGCTGCTGTGCTAACTTGTTACATTACATTGCATTTAGCTGAGGCTTTTATCCAAAGCGACTTACAGTAAGTGCATTCGACCAACAAGATACAAACTTGAAGAAAACAGAATCATAGAAGAACATCAGGTTTCATAGAGCCAAAACATTTCAAGTGCTACTCAGCTGGCTTTAGATAAGCCAGTCCCTGATTAGTATCTAAGTGCTTTGTTAGTAATTCTATCGCTCGAAGTGGAGTCAAAAGAGATGAGTTTTCAGTCTGCGCTGGAAGATGTGTAAGCTTTCTGCTGTCCTGATGTCAATGGGGAGCTCATTCCACCAGTTTGGAGCCAGGATAGCAAACCCACGTGTTTTTGCTGATGGGAACTTGGGTCCCCCTCGCAGTGCTGGTGCAGCGAGCCGTTGGCCGATGCAGAGCGGAGTGCACGTGCTGGGGTGTACAGTTTAACCATGTCCTGGATGTAGGAAGGGCCAGATCCATTCACAGCATGGTACGCAAGTACCAGTGTCTTGAAGTGGATTCTAGCAGTTACTGGAAGCCAGTGAAGGGAGCGGAGGAGCGGCGTGGTGTGGGAACATTTAGGAAGGTTGAAGACCAGACGAGCCGCTGCATTCTGGATGAGCTGCAGAGGTCGGATGGCACATGCAGGTAGACCAGCCAGGAGGGAGTTGCAGTAGTCTAGGCAGTTGTTGTTCTCTACATTCAGTATTTATTCATTTGGTGGCTTTTATTCAAGATGTTATTACTGGATGTCCTCCTAGTCGTTGTTTTGCATTGTATTGTCTGATGTTTAGCAGCATATTTATTGTTGTGAGGCCGTCTGCTCTGAGTTAAACTCTCCTGACTTCCTGTTGGGTTCGTTGGGTTTGCTTTGTGCCGTGTTGTATCTCTGAGAGTTTGATCAGTGAGAACCTGTGATAGTGAGTCAGATCTGTTGGCGCCACAGATGGACCCACAAATCTGCTCAAATTAGAACATTTCACCAGATTCCCAACTTCCAACTGAGAAAGTGAACGAAGGAGGACAGGAGGTCAGAAAGTTAGACGTCAGACCCCTTTCTATACGGTTATATGAGACTAGATATCGTCTTAGATTTCATATCATGAATGTCTTTAACGGAATTTAAAGGCTTTACAGTAAAGTGACGTAATTCTTAGCATTTATCTACAATAACAAACAGTGGCCAATATGTTAGTAAAACTTTGAGAAAGTACAAAATCTATTACATACCTTAACATTTCATTCAGCTCACGCTTTAACCAAAGCAAGCAAAGCTAAAATCATCGTATTTCATGAGGAAACAAAGCGTAGTTTTCTTGTGTGACTGCCCATTTTTCCAATGACCCAAACACCCATGGCAACAAACAGAAGTAGGTTTTTTTATTGCCAATAACAGTTAACACTCTCACTCTTCCACTCAACACACTAGATCGTTTGAAGATACACATGGAAAATATGTTAAACTAACAAGAAGGTAGTTTTCTTGTGCAACTGTCCATTGTCCCTCAGAAAACAGTAGTTTGTTTGTAATAGTCTTTAATATGTGCTAAAAAAAATTGAACTTAATTATGTTTATTTTCAGTATTATTATATATTTTTATTTTATATATTTTATTTATTATTATCTTTAGTAAAAAAAGACATAACACAATATTTCCCTTTTTTTTGAGGATTTGTTTCTGCAGGATAGTGCTTTGAGTTTAAATAATAACTCTTTTGTTTAACCAGGAATAATCTGCTTTTCTGTAAATAACGATTCGCTTTTTTAGCTTATTCTTAAGAAAACAGTATAGTTTGTCCTCAGGACACGCGTTGTGAAAATGTTGTTTAACCAGAAAACAAAAGGTATTTTTCTTGTGTGACTGCACATTATCCTGAACGCCCTTTCCTCTCAGAAACCACACTTTCTCTGCAACAACCAGCAGCACATGGCTCATTATTATGCAGAGGAGAAGTGTTTTTTTAGAGCAATCTTTATTAATATCTCTGGCAGAGAGTTAGCGGTGTGTGATATGTTGAGTGCTGCTCGGGCTGCGATGAGTAAACTCTGTTTCTGTTTAAAGCTCTGATTCAGGGGGAAGTGACAGATTTCTGATTTGAGTGTTTGAAGGTCGAGTCTGTCTCACTTCATCTGCCTCAGCTCTGTCACTGCTTCCTGTCAGTCCGCTCACATTAAGGGTTTAAGTATTTACCCTTTAAATGACTAGTTATGGATGATCCCAAATCCCATATCTTAGTCTTTAGTTTGTTTCTCCTTCTGCTATTTCTACCAGATTCTAAAACTGCAGTAAAGATGAGAAAGAAATATATTTCATTCATCTCTCAAATTTAAGTTTTTCAGGTATTTTCTGTTGTTCAATTTGTAATTTTATCACTTCTGTGTAAGTATACAGTTTCAGAGTATTCTGTGTGTGTGTGTGTGTGTGTGTGTGTGTGTGTGTGTGTGTGTGTGTGTGTGTGTGTGTGTGTGTGTGTGGCATAGCATTACTATACTTGTGGGGACCTAAATCTGTTTACACAGTCACGTGTGGGGACTCGCCTCCCTTATGGGGACAAAATGGAGGTCCCCATGAGGGGAATCATTAATTTTAGGGTGCAGACTTGGTTAGGTTTAGGGTTAAGGTTAGGATAAGTCTCCAGGAAATGCATGTAAGTCAATGTAATGTCCCCTGCAGTGATGTATACATGGTATGTGTGTGTGTGTGTGCGTGTGTGTGTGTGTGTGTGCGTGTGTGTGTGTGTGTAGAGTTTCTCAGTGTGTGTGTGTGTGTGTATGTGTGTTTGTGTAAAGGTGTG
>CM062284.1:1433261-1448261 GCA_031216635.1 Dissostichus eleginoides | reverse complement strand
TGTTTTTGCAGGATAGTGCTTTGTGTTATAATAAGCTGTCCTCTGAGTCCGGTGCACAGACACAAGTAATGAAACACGTACATTAAAAAAGGGGGAAAATCCAAACTAAAACCACTAAAGCTCCATCGTCTGTATGTTGTGGAGAAGTCTAGCAGTGTAAAATGGAAATACCTTAAATAAGAAAAGTAGTATAATGTCAAGAAAGTCCTTAAATATGAGTAAAAGCACTTTATGACATTCCTCCGCTAACTTTAATTATATTTGTGTTATTAAATGGTGATTGTAATGAATGGAGCTTTGGACAAGCTGCACACAGAGAGGCTCCTGTTCACACACACACACACACACACACACACACACACACGCACAGACACATACACACACACACACACACACACGCACACACACGCACACACACGCACACACAGCAGCTACATACAGAATGCAGGTACTGAAAAGGAAAGTTATTAAAGTGAATTTAACCCTTTTTTCCTTGATTAAAAAGTGTGTGAATCAAGGCCATCGTACAAAAGGGAAGGAATAATTCTAGAATAAAACCATCTGAGAATAAAGTGCTACATCTACGAGGAAAACTCTCAAATGTACAAGAAAAGCGGATAAAATGTACGTGAAAAAAGGATAACATTTACAAGAAAAAAGGTCTTACATTTAAGTCTTAAAGGTCACCTCTCATGCTATTTTTAGGCAATAGCAGAGCTCTCAGATATATACAAAGATATAAAAACATGTCTATGAAGTGTTTTGCTCCAAATACCAAACAGATCCCCCATTCTAGCCATGCCTCATATCCCTCTATTTCACTTCCTGTTTCAAGAGTGCTTATTCTGGGTATAAACAGGTCTCTCTTGAGAATGAGACCTGAGAAAATAAGAGGGGGCGGAGCTTATGCCATGCGGGACCTGGCAGATACTGCGGTGATGAAACGCAAGGATTATTAGATCAAGGATTATCTCTGAAACAGTATGGAGCTCAAAGGCTTTCTCTCTTGCCGGTTATACCACAAGGTGAGTTCCTTTTTATTTCCTGCTTCTTCTCACACATGCTCTCCAGTACAGGTTAGCTCTGAGTGTTAGCGATACTTGCTAATGTAAACAAAGACTATTACTTCCAAAACACGTCGGGAATTGTTTCTGATACAGCGACGTTTCTGATAGTGCCGTGGGTCCACCGCCGCAAATCTGGATCAGCTCCGTTGTTCCCCCGTTTTTAGAGATGTGGGTACGGAGGAGAAGAGAGAGGGTTTTATTTCCTGACACTTCCCTGACACACCGGGGACACATGTTGATGTATAAAAGAAATCAAAAAGTGCATTTTGCATGATAGGTCCCCTTTAAATTTACGAGAAAAAAAGTCTTAAATTTAAGGTGAAAATAAAACGTACATTTTGAAAAACAAAAGTCTTAAAATTACAGAAAAGTCTTGAATTTACAAGAAAAAGTAATTGACAAGTGATTTGATTTCTCTTTGAGATTAAAAATTGACATTGTGAGAATAAACTCTGAAATGTTCTGCGACCAAATCAAGACATTTGCTAAATAAATCCTAAATTTACAAGAAAATCGCAAAATAAAATATATATTTTAATATATTGAGTAAAAAAGTTGCAAAAGAAACTCAAGAAATAAAACCTAATTTTAGTTCTCTTACTACTACATGTGTTATCAATGAATATTTTTTTTGTTGCATATTTACCTTAATTTCAAATAGAATATATCGTGCAGGAAGGAAGAGAAGGCAGCCGAAACAATGCAAGACTTTTATTGTGAAAAGTGTATTTATTAAAGATGTTATCAGTGTCTTTGCACATCACAGCAGACTCTTATTGTGAAGGCTTTAAAGCAGAGGTCACCGACCTTTTTAAGCCCAAGGTCAGCGACCTCGGCCTCGGCCTAGGTGAAAGGCGAGATTACCTATTGCAGAATTGAGTGAAAAAGACAGCCCGGACAGTGCTTCCAATTTGAGGCCTTTTATGTCGGCTAATTGCATCTGAATTACATCAAATCATTTGGTGCAACTTCCAATTTGATTCAACCAAGAACACAACATAACTAACATTTCAAAAAAGATCAATATATATATTTTAAACCACATCATATCATTTTAAGTTTCATTCATTCATTACAATCCTAAATATAAATGTATGTAGCTTATTTTCCATTTGTTTGAGTGAATTAGTAAATTGTTTTTTTGACAACAACAAAGAAAAAAAGAACATCTTGCAGCGAGCAGATAACATAAAGGGCCATTTTAACTGTGAGGCTTAACATTAACATTCAAACAAGTTATTTGAACACAATTCTTAACAACAACATTCTTTATCTGTGCATAGAGCTAAGTGCAGTGCGTTCCAAAATATGCAGCATCACCTTTCACAATGCCAAAGGGAAAACCAGTCCTGTTAATGGAAGTCAGTGTGATGGCTGAACGCTGCCTGTGAGGGCTTTGTAGTCTGGCTCATAGCTACAGACAGCCAGTCTGAGGCAGTCTGTCAGGTGTCTGTCAGTAAGGCGGCTCCTGTACTTTGACTTGATTACTTTCATCTGTGAAAAAGCCATTTCTCAGAGGTAAGTGGATCCAAAGTACGCGCTCACTTTTAGTGCACATGCAGTGAGAAGCGGAAACTTCTCTCTGCTGACAAGTCCCCAAAAGCCACTCTCCTTTGACCTGCATTTTAGCTCTCTCTCATTTTGCAAATCGATCATCTCCATGTCAACTCCACTTGGCAAAGTAAACACCTCTTGGAATTGATCTGCCACCTGTTAAATGTCAATGGGCTGGAATGGATTTGAAATGAATGCAGCAATATCTTCCATCACATGTAACTCACCAAAACGCCGGCTGAACTCGTTTGCCACTTTGTCCAGCTGAGAACAGAACTGCTCAGGGTGAAAAGCCTCCTTGTCTTCATGGCCTGTGACATTTTCTCCAGGTTGGGAAAGTGATGCAGCCTCCTGTTCCCCAGATGTGAAGTCCAGACACCAAGCTTGGCCTTAAACACATTCACTGCGCTTATCATGTGATGCAGGTGTCGGTCTTTTCCCTGGAGCTCATTGTTGAGTGCGTTCAGTTTCGCCGTTAGGTCTGTCAGAAACCCCAGGTTCAGAAGCCACGCGTCATCTGAGAGTTCCTTGTGCTCCTCATTCCTTGTCGATAGAAAGGTTTTAATCTCTGGTAGCAAGTCAACAAACCGCTGCAGGACTTTGCCGCGACTCAACCACCGCACGTCAGCATGGAGGAGTAGGTCTCCGTAAGACGCATCAAGCTCGTCCAATAACGCCTTGAATAAGCGATGTTGAAGCGCTTTTGCCCTTATCGAGTTGACCAGTTTGACCACCAGTGTCATTACATGGGAAAAGTCCACTATCTTTCCAACCAAGGCCTGTTGGTGAATCACACAGGATAATTCACAACGTGGGGAAAAGCAGGGTCCTTGCGGCACAGTGCAATAAAACCGACGTGCACACCACGCATTGCCGGGGCACCGTCTGTAGTAATTGACACCATTTTATGAATGGGAATGTCATTTTCGAGGATGTATTTTTTAAACTCGCTGTAAATGTCCTCACCTCTCGTCATTCTGACAAACACAACAAGCTGAGCTGTGTCTGTTACATCCAGGGACTCATCAAACTGCAGCGAAAAGTTTTCACAAAGTGACAAGTCATTTAACACTTGTCGATCCACGTCCTCTGACAGTGACTCGACCCTCCTCGTGACTGTGGCCGGGCCAAGCGGTACCTTTTTTAGCGCCGTTTTGATTTCTTCTTTGTTTTTGAAGTCATTGAAGAGCGTCTCAGAGGTAATGGACATTGCTTCCTTAATTACATCTCCATCTGTAAAAGGCTTCTTGTGTTTCACCAAAAGGTGACTAACGCGAAATGATGCTTCAGTGGCAGCCTTATTTTGAGCAGCAGGCTTTGAGAAAAACAATTGCTGGACCTTTAAACTCGATTTCAGCTCTTCAACGTTCCTTCCACGGATGGCGCTCTTGGCTGGGAAGCTGTCTTTGAACGTCTGGTGATGGGTGTTGTGATGCCGCTCCAGATTTCCTCTTTTCGCCAGTGCTTGCGTTTGGTGGCACAACATACAGACACACTTGTCCTTCACCATCGTACAAATAAATTCCTCTTCCCATTCTTCATGGAAATGGTAGGTTTTCGCCTTCTTTCGTGGAGCCTCCGCCATTTTATCTGTTATCTTATTTTAATATTGATGTATGCAACAGTTAAAGGGCCCGCTCTCTTCTCGTATCTCATTGGTCAGTAGCCTGCGCATACGGCTGATTCAAGGGAGCTCGTAAAAACAAACATTAATAATTCATAATGTATTTGTGTACATCCAGGATTTTTGGGAGCGACAGGGAATGTCTCAAATATACGTCAATCAAGTGGCACCTGCTAACGGGGAGGTGGATGATAGATTTACATCTAAAAACTTATTTTTTAAACATTATTATTTTAATTTTATTTTTATTTCTTTTGTTACTTTTTTTTTTTAACGGTCCGCGATCTACCCGCACCATACTCGCGATCGACCGGTCGATCGCGAGTATCGACTGGTTGGCGACCACTGCTTTAAAGGAAGTTAAATGAAGCGTCTCTCCTCTTCTCCTGTTGTCGGCTTTATGGTGTTTTTCATTATTCTTGGAGTGTTTAGTCAGTGTTTGTGTGTTTCTGCTGGCCGTTAGAGACTCGCTGAGAACTGTTTCTGCTCAGACTCTCCTGCTGTTAAATCTGACAGATCATCTCAGCACAGGGCCGCAGGAACATAAAGCATTTTAGAGACATCTGCACTGATTAGTATCCTGCAAACATTTTAATTTCCTGAGCTGTGTGAGAATCTGAGTAAGAGGACACGATGTTCCCACAGCCCATAATGGCGCGTTTCCACTACAGCGCGGAGCCCGGTTTAAGAGGGCTGTGACGTCAGCGGCCCGACTTTGGTTGCGTTTCCACTTGGCCTAGTACCGGCCGGCGGGTCCTAATTCACAGTTTTTCCGGCCTCATAAAATCGTGGTTCTAGGGCCAGGCTCAACCAGGCTGAACCAGGCTGAGTTGTGACGTCAACACTCTCGACTGCTGATTGGTCAGAGAGAATCGTCACAATCGGCGCGCGAGATAATCCCTAGCGTCGCATATATATATAGCGAAGCTTGCAGCATTTTTGTCAACAGAGGAGATAATGGCAAGGAAAAGCACGCCGTGGTTGGTCGAGGAAGTGACGACGTTCCTACATTATATTGCAGATGAAAAGATCCAGCGGGAGCTCGACGGGACAACTCGCAATATTAAAGTATTTCAGGAGGTCTCTACACAGATGTCCACAAGCGGCTACTCGAGGACTGTCGTGCAGTGTAGGGAAAAACTAAAAAAGATGAAGAGTGAATATCGCTTGGTCAAAGACAATAACAACACGAGTGGTGCCAGTAGGAAAAACTGGAAGTGGTTTGAGCTAATGGACACCATTTACGGCCATAGACCGGCTAGAGTTGGGAGGGATGGAGGCCTGGACTCTGCAACGGCGTTACTGGAGTCTCTGCATGGTACGTTTTTTCTAACGCTCTGTTATTTGCTTGAAAGCGTTGTGTCCCTATCTGTTCTAAAGCTCACTTCTAACAAATAAGTCGTCAAGGCAGTTTTAAGCAGCGTGACTCCGCCCGACAAAAAGCCGATCGCTCCGCCTACACTGCGTTACTATAGTTACTGCCCCCAGTTCCTAAACTGTAATGGAAACGCGCCATCAAGTGAGCTGGTCCTAACAAGGCCTAACGAGGCCGAGCGAGGCCGAGCGAGGCCGGGCTCCGCGCTGTAGTGGAAACGCGCCATAAGACTGCTAAAACACCTGAGGGCCTCCATAAACATTCATCTGTTGTTTCTGTTGGGAAAATACTGAATGTCCTCTTCCAATCTGAGAGTCACATGATAACAAAGGTATCCCAGCTGTAGCTGTGAACATGACAGGATGTATGATTACCTAGAAGAGCATCAGGACTGTTTGAGGCATATGATAGCTATGTGATTAACATGATGATTCAGCCTCTATGGAGAGAGACATATGACAAGCATGATCATTTCTGACGTGGAGCTAATCTGAACTAAACATTGAATACTGCTTTTCTATTCCTCCATCTTGTGACTGTGTAACTCCCTCTCTTGGATATCAGCATGTGAAGGACACTGTTCAGGAACTAGTTGATGCTCTGTATGTGATGACTGCTTCCATTCTGGAGAGGATCACAAATACATGGATCCTGAGATTGAAGCTCAAGCCGGGGACCAGTGATTAATAACATGTTTAAGTATTCAGAAAAAGTCCGGATCTTGAGAAAAAGTCATAATTTTGAGATTTTGAGGAAAAAGTCAGAATTTTGAGATTTTGAGGAAAAAGTCAGAATTTTCAGATTTTGAGGAAAAGTCTTACATTTCAATTTTAAAGGTTCCCTTTAAAGTCTTGGTCTTGACTTGATCTCGACCTCTTAAAGTCTTGGGTTGCGGTCGAATAATCCAAAAATCAGCTCCTAACGTCTATTCCTCTCCTCTGAGTGAAACGTCACGGGGTTAAGGGATAGTGGATAGGAGAATTCAAAAGGACTTAGGAGAAGAGACTGCACTTTCACTATCCCACGTGTTTATGATGCGCCAGCGGACGTCATGAATGTGCGTCTGCTGCTGTGGGGAAACTATGGAAACTACAGTTCTCTATACAGCGGACTACAACATGGATGTAGAATAAGAACGAGGGACTCCTGTAAACTCATCTAGAGACTCTGCTCCGTGCTCTGTTGCTTTAGGCTTTATGAACGTGGACAACAGAGAAACATATTCTTCAGGACCAAAGCTGGAATTGAAATAAAAAAGGAAAGTGAACCTTATGCTCGTCACCCTCTCCCTCCGGTCCACATTAATACAAATGATCCCAATACGTATGATTGGATGAAAAGATCTTAAAATCAATACAAATGTATTTATTATAACCGTTAGTCCTTAACATCTATCACTGTGTATATCACCATTCAGACATCTTTTAAGATCAGCTCAGTGAAGACTGAAATGATCTCGACCTCTTAAAGTCTTGGTCTTGGTCTAGGACTTAACTACAACACCACCTGACAGTAAACCCTAATAACTCTCCTCATGATCTTTAAGGATTATTGTGAGATGGAGAGAAGTCTTCCTGACGACAGAGAACAGACTTTAGAAGAGATGTAGAGATGCTTCAGGCGGAGGAATCCTCGGAGACGTTGAAGCGGCGCTCGTGTTTTTTCTCCTCGCTGCGTTTCCTCCAGATTTTCAAGGCTGTGGAATAATTTCTCAGATAAATCAGACTTCAGTTTCCGGTTAAAACGCATGCTCTTCAGCCTGCAGGTTTCCTCCCACTCACAACTCTCACTCTGACTGTGACTCTCTATGTTTTTCTTGGGTTGACATTTCATTTTGATTAGGAATCACATCCAAAAAGAGTGTTATGACTCCAGCATCCCAGAAGACAGCAATTCAAATCCTAACAACACTTATTTCCAAAGTGTTTCTCGAAGGAAAAAACAAACAAATAGATGGAAAAATTACAAAATAAACCGACTCTCTGTTAACAAAGATAAACTTCTGACACGGGATGAAAAATATTTAGAAAAATAATTCAGTTTGTAAATTCAAACTTTAAATCAATAACTACTCAATTATAAATATATAAAAAAGCAGAAAAGGACCAAATTAGACAAAACCAAAAGGGGTTTTCAAGTTAAATCTGATTGCTTTATTTTCTGATTGCATCCGATATCACCTTTTGTTAGAATGTTTGTCCGTGTTCTCGCTCTGTAGAAACATTGTTATATCTGTGGTGTTCTGTGTGTTGTTGCTCTGCAGAAACATACAATACAATACAGCTTTATTTATAGAGCACTTTAAACCTCCAGACCAAAGCGCTGTACAGCAAATAAACAAAGCAAAACATACAAAAAGTAACTCAGCTCACACCATAAAACAAGTACAGGTAAAAACAAGACAATTTAAAAGCAATAAAAGCAACACTCTAAAAGATGTTAACACGCTGAGGAGAAGAGGTGGGTTTTAAGAAGCGATTTAAAAGCAGGCGGTGTGGAGGCCTGTCTGATGTGCAGGGGCAGATCATTCCACAGTGTTGAGGCCTGTCTGATGAGCAGGGGCAGATCGTTCCACAGTGTGGAGGCCTGTCTGATGTGCAGGGGCAGATCGTTCCACAGTGTGGAGGCCTGTCTGATGTGCAGGGGCAGATCGTTCCACAGTGTGGGAGCCTGTCTGATGTGCAGGGGCAGATCGTTCCACAGTGTGGGGACCTGTCTGATGTGCAGGGGCAGATCGTTCCACAGTGTGGAGGCCTGTCTGATGTGCAGGGGCAGATCGTTCCACAGTGTTGAGGCCTGTCTGATGAGCAGGGGCAGATCGTTCCACAGTGTGGAGGCCTGTCTGATGTGCAGGGGCAGATCGTTCCACAGTGTGGAGGCCTGTCTGATGTGCAGGGGCAGATCGTTCCACAGTGTGGGAGCCTGTCTGATGTGCAGGGGCAGATCGTTCCACAGTGTGGGGACCTGTCTGATGTGCAGGGGCAGATCGTTCCACAGTGTGGGAGCCTGTCTGATGAGCAGGGGCAGATCGTTCCACAGTGTGGAGGCCTGTCAGATGAGCAGGGGCAGATCGTTCCACAGTGTGGAGGCCTGTCTGATGAGCAGGGGCAGATCGTTCCACAGTGTGGAGGCCTGTCTGATGAGCAGGGGCAGATCGTTCCACATGTGGAGGCCTGTCTGATGAGCAGGGCAGATCGTTCCACAGTGTGGGAGCCTGTCTGATGAGCAGGGGCAGATCGTTCCACAGTGTGGAGGCCTGTCTGATGTGCAGGGGCAGATCGTTCCACAGTGTGGGAGCCTGTCTGATGAGCAGGGGCAGATCGTTCCACAGTGTGGGGACCTGTCTGATGAGCAGGGCAGATCGTTCCACAGTATGGGGACCTGTCTGATGAGCAGGGGCAGATCGTTCCACAGTGTGGGGACCTGTCTGATGAGCAGGGGCAGATCGTTCCACAGTGTGGGAGCCTGTCTGATGTGCAGGGGCAGATCGTTCCACAGTGTGGGGACCTGTCTGATGTGCAGGGGCAGATCGTTCCACAGTGTGGGGACCTGTCTGATGAGCAGGGGCAGATCGTTCCACAGTGTGGGAGCCTGTCAGATGTGCAGGGGCAGATCGTTCCACAGTGTGGGAGCCTGTCTGATGTGCAGGGGCAGATCGTTCCACAGTGTGGGGACCTGTCTGATGTGCAGGGGCAGATCGTTCCACAGTGTGGAGGCCTGTCTGATGAGCAGGGGCAGATCGTTCCACAGTGTGGGGACCTGTCTGATGAGCAGGGGCAGATCGTTCCACAGTGTGGGAGCCTGTCAGATGTGCAGGGGCAGATCGTTCCACAGTGTGGGAGCCTGTCTGATGTGCAGGGGCAGATCGTTCCACAGTGTGGGGACCTGTCTGATGTGCAGGGGCAGATCGTTCCACAGTGTGGGAGCCTGTCTGATGTGCAGGGGCAGATCGTTCCACAGTGTGGAGGCCTGTCTGATGAGCAGGGGCAGATCGTTCCACAGTGTGGAGCCTGTCTGATGAGCAGGGCAGATCGTTCCACAGTGTGGGAGCCTGTCTGATGAGCAGGGGCAGATCGTTCCACAGTGTGGAGGCCTGTCTGATGTGCAGGGGCAGATCGTTCCACAGTGTGGGAGCCTGTCTGATGAGCAGGGGCAGATCGTTCCACAGTGTGGGCCTGTCTGATGTGCAGGGGCAGATCGTTCCACAGTGTGGAGCCTGTCTGATGTGCAGGGGCAGATCGTTCCACAGTGTGGGAGCCTGTCTGATGTGCAGGGGCAGATCGTTCCACAGTGTGGAGCCTGTCTGAGTGAGCAGGGGCAGATCGTTCCACAGTGTGGGAGCCTGTCTGATGTGCAGGGGCAGATCGTTCCACAGTGTGGGAGCTGCTACAGAGAAGCAACGGCCCCCTCTGAGCTTTGACTGGTTCTGGGCACATTCAGGAGCAGTTGATCAGCTGACCTGAGAGGGCGGTTGGGCGTGTAGGGTGTAGCAGCTCAGAAAGATATGGTGGGGTCATGCCATTTAGGGATTTAAAAGTAAACAAAAGGATTTTGAAATGAATCCTAAATTTATTGGCAGCCAGTGGAGCGAAGCCAAAATGGGGAAATGTGGTCATATTTCCGTGTGCCAGTTAAAAGCCTTGCTGCGGCATTTTGCACCCGCTGCAGACGAGCGAGGGAGGACCCACTGACCCCCATGTAGAGAGAGTTACAGTAATCCAGCCGAGTGGGACAAAGGCGTGGATTACTGTCTCAAACTGCTGTCTGGAGAGAAAAGGTTTTACTTTGCTAGCTGCCTAAGGTGATAAAAGCTTGTTTTTACCACAGATTTAATCTGACTCTCAAGTTTTAGTTCACGGTCCATTTTAATGCCAAGGTTCGTAATGGTGGGCTTGGTGTACTGAGCCAGGGAACCCAGGTCTACAGAAGTGGTGCCAGTGGTGCTACCAAAAACCATTACTTCTGTTTTTCCTTCATTCAGTTTTAGGAAGTTGCACCCCATCCAGGCCTTTATGTCCTCTAGACACTTTAGCAGTGGGCTAATTGAGTAACCCTCCTTCTTTGTTAGTGGGACATAAATCTGGCTATCATCAGCATAGCAGTGGAATGCGATGCCGTGCTTTCTAAATATGGACCCAAGAGGGAGCAGATAGAGGGAGAATAGCAGGGGGCCTAATACTGAGCCCTGTGGGACCCCATACAGGAGTGGAGCAGAGGATGACTCGGAGTCACCAAGGCTGACAGAGAACGTTCTGTCCTTCAGATATGACCTGAACCATTCCAGGGCTTTCCCCCCAATGCCCACCCACTTCTCCAAGCGAGAGATCAGGTTGTCATGGTCGACTGTATCGAAAGCAGCAGTTAGATCAATAAGTAGAAGCACAACGCAGTCCCCAGAGTCAGTAGATAAAATATGTCATTAAAAACCCTTAAAAGCACTGTTTCAGTGCTGTGCATAGTTTTAAAACCGGATTGGAAAACCTCCAGTATATTGTTCTCTTCCAGAAAAAACATAATTTGACTGTAGGACAATCTTCTCCAGGCATTTTGGAAATGGGCCTGAAATGAGCCAGAACTGTGGGATCCAGACTGGGTTTTTTGATACGAGGTTGCACTACTGCATGCTTCAGGTTTTCAGGGACCTTCCCTGAGAGCAGACTGCTGTTTATAACTGCCAGCACAGATGGTCCAACAGTGGGGAAAACCTCTTTAAAGAGTCGAGGTGCGACAGGGTCTTTTGGAGAACCAGAGGGCTTTAACTTGGAGACAATCTCCTGTACAAAAGACAGAGCTACAGGCTCAAACTGATTAAAGACAGCAGAGCACAGCGCAGGAACTGAGGGCTCGTTTGCAGGAGCTTACCTTATTAATAAAAAAGTAAAGAAAGTCTTCACAGGCCGCAGTAGAGGTCTCCATAACGGTATTCTGGGGGGCATTAAGGACCAAATCAATAGTCTGAAACAGAACACGTGGCTTGTGACGGTTTGACAGAAAGATGTCAGATAAATGTTTGCTTTGTGCCTCTTTCACAGTGATCTGATAGAGACGCCAACACTCCCTCAACATTTGAAATGAAACTTGCACTTTGTCCTTTTTCCATTTACGCTCAGATCCCGTCGGACAGCCCGAGTCGTGTCATTTCACCACGGCCGGGCCGGGGTGCGGCACAGGTAAACTAGTCCCCCTGATCAAAACGGAGGCAGCGTTTTATCTCCACCATGAGTAGACTTTGCTGGACTAATGGCAGAGAAGCGAAGGTCCAGCAGTGTTTGAGGATCGTACACCAGTAGAGAGTTGACCTTTTGCATTAAAAATGACACAAACAGTACAACAACACACGCGTTGGCACCGACAGACGGCAGGCCACACACACTGGCGCCATCTTGCTTTCTTCTTACTAGATGTCTCATGTCTCTCATAACATGGTTATATGTGTGTTGGTGTGTGTGTTGTTGCTCTGCAGAAACATGGTTATGTCTGTGTTGTATTGAGTGTTGTTGCTCTGCAGGAACATGGTTATATGTGTGTTGGTGTGTGTGTTGTTGCTCTGCAGGAACATGGTTATATGTGTGTGTATTGAGTGTTGTTGCTCTGCAGGAACATGGTTATATGTGTGTTGGTGTGTGTGTTGTTGCTCTGCAGGAACATGGTTATATGTGTGTGTGTATTGAGTGTTTTTGCTCTGCAGGAACATGGTTATATGTGTGTGTGTATTGAGTGTTGTTGCTCTGCAGGAACATGGTTATATGTGTGTGTATTGAGTGTTGTTGCTCTGCAGGAACATGGTTATATGTGTGTGTGTATTGAGTGTTGTTGCTCTGCAGGAACATGGATATATGTGTGTGTATTGAGTGTTGTTGCTCTGCAGGAACATGGATATGTGTGTGTGTATTGAGTGTTGTTGCTCTGCAGGAACATGGATATGTGTGTGTGTATTGAGTGTTGTTGCTCTGCAGGAACATGGATATATGTGTGTGTGTTGAGTGTTGTTGCTCTGCAGGAACATGGATATGTGTGTGTGTATTGAGTGTTGTTGCTCTGCAGGAACATGGATATATGTGTGTGTGTATTGAGTGTTGTTGCTCTGCATGATGCTGCATACTAACGGGTGATTTCCTCTCTGTTTCCCCTCAGAGTCCGGTTTCCTCCAGCAGATACGACTGCAGAAAGAAGTAAGTGTGATTTTATATCTGCGGCACAAAGCACAATCCTCCTCTTCTTATTTATCCTCCCGTTTCCTGCTCTGAAATATTTCCCCCGAGCAATAAGTTGTGATTTAATAAAGCAGGAAAAGGTTTCTGAGAAACAGGATTATGTCAGAGGTGTTATTGTTTTCCATTTTCACTCAATAAAGAGAATAAACTAAACAAAGGGTGAAAAGGTGAACTCTGAGAAGAGAAAGGATTTAAACCTGTGTTTTCCTTCTTAGGATATATTTCTCTGAAAAGAGAGGTTTGTTTTTCTCCCTTCGTACATTAGTAGATTTTTGGTTATAAGTATTTCTTTATATTTCACAGAACTGGGTTACGCTAGAGCTGTATGTGTGTTTGTCCTTCAACAAAATGAAATTCAAAGCAAATGTTCCTTTATGTCGAGGACAAAGGTCTACAAAACATGTTTTCACTTTATTTTCTTTAAACTTTAAACGTGTTGCTTCTTGTTATGTTATTTATTGGAGTATTTAACTCCTAATGTCTCCAACATCTGTAAACGAAGGCTATAAGGTTATTTAGGTCAATAAACTTTAATAATAACCAGTAAAAGTCTTAAATTCATGTGATTCTGTAGTTCCTTCATTGCCCAACATTAGCCACCTTTAGCTTAGCAATGTTGATGTGAGGTCATGTGACCGTGCTGTAGTTCTTTATAGCCCCACATTAGCCACCTTTAGCTTAGCGGTGGTGACGTGAAGTCATGTGACCGTGCTGTAGTTCCTTTATAGCCCCACATTAGCCACCTTTAGCTTAGCGGTGGTGACGTGAAGTCATGTGACCGTGCTGTAGTTCCTTTATAGCCCAACATTAGCCGTCTTTAGCTTAGCGGTGGTGACGTGAAGTCATGTGACCGTGCTGTAGTTCCTTTATAGCCCAACATTAGCCGTCTTTAGCTTAGCGGTGGTGACGTGAAGTCATGTGACCGTGCTGTAGTTCCTTTACAGCCCAACATTAGCCACCTTTAGCTTAGCGGTGGTGACGTGAAGTCATGTGACCGTGCTGTAGTTCCTTTACAGCCCAACATTACACTACTATACCACTCAATAAAACATTTTAATAGTTTCATAACCTCTTATTAACTCCTGTTATATAAGAGATACTTTAACCCCGGTCATCGACTGCTTCTTCAGAACGTTGCATAAATACTTTCTTATGTTTTTTAATGTCAGAGAACTCGTCCTGAGTGAAGGTCCAGTCACTGAGTTTCTGAAATGAGTCGTGTTTCCAGCAGCAGTAATAGATGTTCAGGACCTTGAGGTCTTCAGAGGAGAGGAGAGGAACAAGGCCACGGTCTTCTCGGGAAAAAGAAAAGATCTCTTATGCAACTGCAAAAATCCATCATATTTTTTTTTATTGTGTTATTCAAGATTAGCACATGGGGCCTTTTATAGTGAAAGAAACGGTTGCCGTGTTGTTTGGGACCAATGAGGCTCTTTATGCAAAGTACTGAGTTTTAGAAATAATCGACCTTGGTAGGAAAGCTGGAAAAATTCATGACAGAAACAACAGAAGAAATGTGGTTGAGTTTCTGAGGCCTGATGTCACTCGACTCGATGAAGGACTACAAGTTTGAAAATGTAGAAATGTTAAGAGACCTGATGCTCATTGGTGTTTTAAAAGATCAACATGGGAACAACCGGGTGGAAAACAAGGTGTTAATGACAAAGAAACTAGATAATGACGACTAAAAACCAAATGGTGACGTCCAAAAACCAAGACAGCAACGGGTAAAAAAACAAGATGGCGAAAAAGAAAAAAACCAATGGCTCAAAACAAAATAACGATTGGCTAAATAAACGAATTAGCGCTGAACAAAAAACAAAAAGCGATGAACAAAAAAACAAATAATACGAATAAGATATTGACGGACATGAAACCAAGATGAAAATGACAAAAACCAGCATTTTACACTTTAAAAAACGTAGCCCGAACACCAATGGCCGACAGCACGGAGATCACATCCACTTCCTGCTTTATGGTTTCCTCCGTTTCTAGTAGAGTCTCAACAACTGAAGGTTTTCCTCTTGCTGTTTCGCCACAGAGTGACCGAGTCACAGAACAGATATCTGGTGATGCTAAGCTAGCAGAGTGACCGAGTCACAGAACAGATATCTGGTGATGCTAAGCTAGCAGAGTGACCGAGTCACAGAACAGATATCTGGTGAT